>CM067217.1:115192964-115279880 GCA_034190945.1 Octodonta nipae
AAATGAACGAGTAGTAACTACCTATATATTTTGTAACCACCTACAAACAACAAAATAGTAGAGAGATCGAATCAAATAATGATGTAGGACATAAATTAAAATTTTAAACTATTTGCGCAATAGATCTATTGATGTCTTCTAATTTTCAACTAGGTCGTGGGCCGGATGAAGGACGTCTACAGGCCGCATGGTCGCTCGAAGGACGGCCCTCGACTCTAATTGCTACTGTAAAAACTACAGTTGTATAAAAATTTAGAGTTTATCCTTCAAGCATGATCTGTCAACAGATTAAAGACACTTTTCTTAAATAATTATTTTTGCATAAAGATAGTCAACAGTAATTGAAATTTAAGTATTTTTTCATTTGAGATGGCGAAGAAAAATGTGCTCACAATATCCTCGATGGAGAAAAAAACTGTATAGTTCAAAATTAGTGCGATTCACCGTTTAGAAACACGCTGAACTGAAATTTCTGTCGTTGCTCCGAATGCAACTCTAATGAAACACCAATCCTGCTGAATTGTTTATTAAAATAATCTATCGTTACTATAACTGTGTGTTACTTTTCTCGGACTCGAAGAATTGGTGTGGGATAGCATTAGCATTTGTTCTAATGGGATTATCAGATATTTGCTGACCGTGCAGATGGCATAATTCATCAGATTACCCCTTCAAGTCTTCAGTGTGCATTTTTTCTTCAGTTTTAACAATAAAAGCTTAATGACATTCACCTTATTTCACTATCATTTATTTAATTTCCTGTAAAGTCGGCCTTTCTATTTTGTATCGTTTTGTATCTTATTGTTTTTACTATTTGTCACCCCAAAAATGAAGTTCAATAAACTGAAGTACTGCAGAAAATGCTAATAATATTTATTTCATATTCATTATTTTGTGAATTCTCATAGATTTTTCAACATAATAATGCCAAGTGGTTTATTTGTCATTAGAAAAAAAATTATTTGATCCGTCAAGGAGGAATGTATGACAATAATACTTGACTCCTTTTCTCCATTTCGTAAGCTTGTAACTTCGACGATAGTTTCGAAGTATAATCAGCGTTCCGTGAAGAATGGAACTTTATAACTCGAAACCCAACGTCAGAAGTTCAAAATCAGATTTCCTTCGTTAGAGGTCGAATCGAGACGAGGATTCATATCATATTTGGGTTTATGCTTGCTTCTTCATTTGTAATATTGTACCTTTTCAGAACTTAGAGTGAGAAGTTTATGCGGAATGTAGAAATATGATACCAAGTTTGTTAACAAATGTTTTTCATATAAAGAAGATAATTTCAAACTCTCCTATTATTACAAATATATAATAACATACTTGAGGAGGTATTTGGTAAATTGCTGTCGAAATTCTAAATTGTTATACTTTGTCAAATTTCCAAGAAAAACTTATTTTCAAGGGGTCCATAGAGCAATATTAATGACAATTTAGAACATGAGTTGATAGCAATATCACGTAATCATAAGTTCTTTGAAGATAATTGAAATGATATTAATAACAAACTGGAAAAATTATTTAAGCAACCAAAAAAACGGCAAAATTATGTGTTTTTTATTCTCTGTTTATATAATGAAGAAACCTTCAAACTCAGTTTTATAAATTCCCATCCAACCATTTTTGGTGAACAAAAGCCAAACATTGGTTAAATATGTCTTTTCTTCAATTGAAAAATATAACATTACTGTTCCACGAAATGATGGTTGTGATATTAAAATTACTTAGTTTCGAGACGGATACTGTCGGATACATAGTTTTTATAGAATTGCAATTTCAAAAATTAAGCACAATATGAACCACCATCTTTCAGTTGCAATGTGATTTTCTGAAACTC
The DNA here is from genome assembly GCA_034190945.1 of Octodonta nipae. Lineage (NCBI taxonomy): Eukaryota > Metazoa > Arthropoda > Insecta > Coleoptera > Chrysomelidae > Octodonta > Octodonta nipae. The sequence goes on from CM067217.1 coordinate 115,194,811, forward strand.
CATAAAATGCACTTCAATTTGTCAACCTTACATTCTCGTTAACTTAATTGATTATAACGGCTTATGCTTATAACATTACAGGCGCGAGTAGGCGACTGAAGACGAGAAAGGCAATGACGGCACGATACATTATATTGCAATATACTTCGTGGGTTTAATTTAAAATTATAAAACTAATATACACTGTCACTTTTCTAGAACTTTATTTACATTAACACAGCTGATTCAAATACAATAACAATCCCATATACGCTAGTCGTCGCGGTATAACTATCCCTGCGATCGTGGCGTGCTTCCTTTAATATCAGCGTAGAATTCTCCAGTAGAAATCATCATCGCTCCTTCCGCTGCCGAGTCTTTTCGAGAATCGTATTTTTTTATCTTAAAGCGTTTGTTGTCGTGCTGAAAGGACACAGGGTCGGCTTTGTGTAAATTTCGTAACACTGCTCCCCCTTTAATTCTGATCGTCCCGATCAGGAACATCCTCTCCATGGTAGGGAGCTAGTCGATCTAAATGAACCACCTTCAATTTAGCCTTGGGGTTTCGACGGATCCGGTAGACGACATCATTAAGCCTCTGAACCACCTCGTATGGACCTTCCCAGGCGGGTGTAAGCTTTGGGGATTTACCCTTGCTCCGTTGGGGGTTGTACAACCAGACTTTGTCCCTCTCCTGGAACCCGACTGAATTGGCCTTGAGGTCGTATCGCGTCTTCATCCGGTCACTGGTGGCCAACATCTGCGTTCGGGCTAATTCGTGTATTGCCAGCATGTTATGTCGGACCTGGTCGGCATAATCGTCGATGTCTTGGGGAGGTTCTTCGGGGGAGCCAAATGCCAAGTCGCATGGTAATCGCAGCTTCTTTCCGAATAGGACCCTGGCTGGGGTCAAGCCTGTACTATTATGTACAGCAGAGCGATATGACAACAGGAATAGGGGAATATGCTCATCCCAATCACGCTGGTTATTGCTGACGACCTTGGATAGGTGTGTTTCCAAGGTCCTGTTGAATCTTTCCACCATTCTGTCTGTCTGTGGGTGCAATGGTGTTGTTCTTGTTTTCCTGATCCCAACATCGTGCAGACCTTCTGGAATACATTCGATTCGAAGTTACGACCTTGGTCTGAATGTAATTCCATCCGGACGCCAAACCGGCTGAATAGTTGTTCTACTAACACCGTCGCTACCGTGGTTGCCTCTTGGTTGGGTATCGCATATGCCTCAGGCCATTTGCTGAAGTAATCCATTGCAACCAGAATGTATTTGCTCCCCCTCTCAGACTCGGGAAACGGACCGGCGACATCGATGGCAATTCTCTCAAATGGGACGCCCACATTGTACTGCTGCATTCTGCCCTTGGTCCGGGTGTTCGGGCCCTTACTGGCGGCACATGTGGCACATTTGCGGCACCAAGCTCTGACGTCTTCGAAGTAATTCACCCAGTAGTACTGCTGGCGAACTTTGTCTAGGGTTTTATTCATGCCCAGGTGGCCTCCGGTAATTCCATCATGTACTTCGGTCAGGATGGCTGGTACTTTTTTCTTCGGAACTACCAGTTGGGACTTGGTTTCTCGTCCATCAGTGCTTTCCCAAACTCGCTTGAGCATTCCATTGTCTACTCTTAGAGAGTCCCACTGAGCCCATAACGATTTCAGCACGCCGGAGTATCTAGCTACCTCGTCCCATCGTGGCCTGGGTGCCCCTCTCATTTTGAGTGACAAGATTGGTTCGATGTCTGGATCAGCCATTTGGTCCTGGATGCACTGTTCCGTTGTCCAGTCTTCATTGGCCTGCACTCGGATCTGCCTGATGGAGATACCCTCTCGCTGTTCCGTCTTCAGACAATGCTTGCATTCCGCTCTACAGGGTCTTCTGGATAGGGCATCGGCATTATTGTGCAACCGGCTGGCACGGTGTTCCACCTTGAAGTCGTATTGCTGTAATTTCTCCATCCATCTGGCCAGTTGTCCTTCCGGTGTCTTCATGTCCAGCAACCATTTGAGTGCGGCATGATCTGTTCGGATTAAGAAATGGCGACCATACAGGTATTTGTGGAAATGATCTACAGCCCTTATTATTGGAAGAAGTTCTTTTCTGGTGACGCAATAATTTCTTTCTGGCTTCGAGAATCCACGGCTGTAGTACTCGATCACCCTGTCTTCACCAACTTGCACCTGGGATAGGACGGCCCCCAAACCTGTGTTGCTGGCGTCGGTGTCTAAGATGAACTTGCCGGACTGTGTAGGAAAGGCTAGGATTGGGCTGGAACATAGTGCTGCCTTCAGTCGCCTGAATGATGTTTCGCAATCCTAATTCCATGGAAGGTCTCTTTATCAGTGGTCTGCCGATGTAGAGGGGCGGCGATGGTGGCAAATCCCTCAACAAAACGCCGGTAGTATGAACAGAGGCCCAAGAAGCTTCGGAGTTCATGTTTGTCTCTTGGAACTGGCCAATAAGGGATGGCTTCTATCTTGTCTTCGTTGGTGCGGATTCCTGACTCGGACACTACGTGGCCCAAACTCTACTTCTTTTTGAAACAAGGAACACTTCTTCGGATTGAGTCTCAGGTTGGCGTTATTAATTTGGAGAATACTTCGCCCCAGGTTCTTCAGATGGTCGTCGAATGTCTGGCCCATGACTAGAATGTCGTCGAGGTATACTAAGCACGTCCTTCATGTTAACCGCTCAGTACATAATCCATTAGCCTCTCAAATGTAGCGGGTGCATTACATAACCCAACGGGTAGGACCGTGAACTGAAACAGCCCTTTTGGTGGGAGAACGCTGTCTTCTCTCTGTCGTTTGCGTGCAGACCAACCTGCCAATATCCACTTTTTAGGTCTAGTGTGGAAAACCAACGGGAGCCTGCTAGTGTGGTCAAAGTGTCATCGATTCGGGGTAGTGGATAGCTGTCTTTCTTTGTGACACCATTCAGCTTTCTGTAATCCAGCAAAATCGGTTGTTTCAATCTTCCTTTTTAACTAGCACGACTGGAGCATACCATGGACTGAGATGGCTCAATAACTCCTTTTGTAACATGGACTCCATGTTTTACCTCGTACTGCCTGTTGTTGCCCCAATGGTGTCCGTTCTGGGTGGTATTCTGATGGGTTGAGAGCCTTTCTGGTATCTATTCGATGGTGGATGATGTTGGTGCGACCGGTAGTTCCATTTTTACTGTTAAAAATTTGCCAGTTTTTTGTGATAAATTGTTTGGCTTTCTTCTGGTTCTCTGGTGTCAAGTGTGTCAAGTGGTCAGCAAACTGTTGTAGGAACTCTTTATCGGGCCCGGTCTCATTCACCGACGTCTGGTACTCTTCTTCGCAATTGATGATGGTCTCTACTGGCTCGAAACAAGCTATCTCTTGACCATTGGCAATTCTAATGTCGTTGTTGGACAAATTCAGGACTCTGATTGGTATATCTCTTCCGGTTTTAACTATGGCCCGTCCAACTAAGTAGTCATGAGCTGAGTGTACGGGCTCCACCATTCCAACGCAGCTCCCAGGATTGCTGTCTAGCTGCCCATGGATAATCTGTTCCGTTCGACCGGGAATTCTAGCTGAAGACTTTGCCACAATTTTTTTGGAGGTGACTGAACTGTTGACGGGCCGTGTCAATACAAATTCCTCATTTAGGAACCGAAGAACATCATATCTCGGGTGGAACATAAATCCATGCTGGCTAATTAGGTCCATTCCCAGTATAAAATCGTCCTCAATATTCGCTACCAGGACCCTATGCCGGATCATGTTGTCCCCTATCGGTAGCACGACATCTGCCTCACCCTGTATTGACATGGACTCGCCGTGACTGTTCTGAGCTGGATGTTATTGTAACTGGCCCGAATTTCTGATGCTCTTAAGACCCTGGACTTGGCAATGGACACAGCGGCGCCGGTATCGACGGTGAAGGTAACTGCTCCGCCCGTTGATGGTGCCTCTGATGACTAGGCTGCCGCTATCTCGGCAAAATCCCCCGAATGGATACTGTCCTGGGGGCTAGTGGATGATGAGTCAGCATTCGCCCCCTTATGCTGACTGGTTGGAGTTTCCCTGGTTGGTAAGGTCGGTTTGTTGGCTACCCCTGGTTGGTGATCTTTCCGTAGCCTCACTCGGCAGTCACGTTGGAAGTGTCCTGTCCGTCCGCAGCGGTAACATGCCCCTCTGGTGCCAGTTCTTTGTGACCGTTCTAATATTTTGTTCAGACAGCCAGCAGCGCTTGAATTGTGACTCTGGCTCTTCCTGGTTGAAGGATACTGCTCGGACCCTCTGCTTGGACATGTTCATGACGGCCTCTACTTCCAAAGTCCGAAGTAGAGCTTCATTACTTTTCTTGACGCCACTTAGTCTTAGATTTCGTTGTACTTCCACATCTCTGATGCCGTTTATGAAACTCTGTGTGGCCAACTGGTCTTTCGTTTCTTCTGGCAGGTCTGGGTAGGACAAGTGAACTAACCGTCTAATTTCTGCTTCGAATTCTTGGAGGCTTTCACCGGATTTTTGGGTTTTTCCACTCAGTTCGACTTGTTATACCTGGCTCAAGGATTGATTGTCGTAACGTTTGTCTAGGATGGCGATGATCTTGTCGAAATTGCCTTGTTCATCGACTGGAATGCTCTGGAGGAGTTCTAGAGCCGGACTTCTTAAGGAAATTACCAGAGACGTGGATTTTTCATGATTATCTCATCCATTAGCTGTAGCCACGGCTTCAAATTGCCGTTTATACATGGGCCAAGATGAACTGCCGTCGAATGTGGGTGGTTTACTAAAGGAACCTTCGGTACTCACGGTGTTCTGGTATTTTCCTCGCTGTAAGTCCTGTTATATTTTTTTAATTGCTGTTTCTAGTTTATTTTGGATGGCACTGATTTTATCTTGTACTTCACTGTGTACTGTTTGCTTGATGGAACTGATTTGATCTTGAACTGTGTCTTGAATTGAACTGATTTCAAATTTTACCTGGCTTTGGATGGAATCGAGATCATCTACTTTTGTTTCAAGAGTATCCACGGTATTTTTTATGGTCTTAATGTCATCATTTATCGCTTTATATCTGACTCAACATTTGCATCTTTCATTAACTGTTTCTTTAACTTGTCCTACTATTTGCATTAATTGTTCGAATTGCAGTTGTCTTTTCTGTTCAGTTTCGTGTCGATTTAATTCATTTGATCTTGTTTTTCTACAAATTTCGAGAATAATCCTTCAATTAAATTATGTTGTTTTTCTTCCATCGTGGGAAACAAGATTTTGTTGTTTTTCATCGATATTAGTGACAAGATTTCCTAATTCAACTTTAAGTTTATCATCAAAAGATTTCACTAACATTTGTTGAATTTCTTCTTGATGTTGTTTCTCCTCCTTGTCACGTTTTTCTAGAATCTGTGCTATTTTTCGTCTGTCCCTCTGTAACCTGTTTGATAATTTTTCTGGTAGTTTCGTCGGTTTTTCCATACTTCGAGTTTCCATAACTGCACTAATCTTTTACTTCTGACACCAAATTGCAATATACTTCGTGGGTTTAATTTAAAATTATAAAACTAATATTCACTGTCACTTTTCTAGAACTTTATTTACATTAACACAGCTGATTCAATACAATAACAATCCCATATACGCTAGTCGTCGCGGTATAACTATCCCTGCGATCGTGGCGTGCTTCCTTTAATACCAGCGTAGAATTCTCCAGTAGAAATCATCATCGCTCCTTCCGCTGCCGAGTCTTTTCGAGAATCGTATTTTTTTATCTTAAAGCGTTTGTTGTCGTGCTGAAAGGACACAGGGTCGGCTTTGGGTAAATTTCGTAACAATATGTGTATTGTGAATGACAGTACGAGCCAAGCCATTCTTTGTGGAAGCAAAAAAGTACATTCACTTAGAGCATTTACTTTCTAGAGATAGCCTGCAGTGCACAAATGTCGTGGTAAGACTAAGGAGTGAGAGGGCAATAGAGAGGCCAAGAGGCTATTTCTCTCGGTTGGGAGCTGCTTCCAATAAAGCATGTTGTTCATTGGCTGCCTCCACCGACCATCCACCCACTAAGTGAAATAGTCTCTTACTGTCTCTATTGCCCTCTCTTTCTAGCGTTGCCATGATTTTATGCTTGACAGGCTATATCTAGATGGTAAATGATCTAAGTACATTCATGAAAAAAATTTACTTTATTTTAAATACACATTCACAGTTTCACTTTATCTCAGCATTTAATTTTCTTATCATATGATTTTAACCGCAATCTTAAAAACGTTATTTAACATGCTAGTAAAATCTAATGTCGTATTTATGTGTGAGTATGATAATAATCCTGTCAATTTAAACATTTCAAATAACAAAAACCCCGGAAAGCTGAAATTTCATGGAGAGCTTGGGTTCACCATGAGAAAGGAATTTTAAAAGTCTCATATGCGCCTACAAAAGTTAGTCCGGGTGACAAGTCAAAATTTTGGGTTTTTTCGATTTTTTTTAAAGGGTAAATTTTATCGAAAAAATACCTCAGATCTTATAATTATCTACAAAAATGGTTCTTATGATTTCTGAGATAACCCGATTGTAAGAATCAGGTTATACATTATATGCACACATCTCCACGCCTCCTGTGAGGTAGTTTACTCGACGCGTTTTTATAGGTGGTTTCCCAGTAAGCCTATTCCACGAAGTATATTATAATGCAATTTTCACGGATAATACTTTAAAATGCATAATAATTATTGATATTGATATTGGATATTGACTTTAATAATTGTAGTTTTGATTTTTTTTGATACTTTAATCTGATTCATACTCTTCAACGCCTACTACAACAGTCATGTCTTGTTCGATTTCTAGTTCTTTTTCTCCTTCCCTTTGTTAGTTGTTCATCAATTCTTCAAATGAAGATGAATGCACCTTCATCAAAATCATATAGTCTTCTTCCATAGTATTTTATTGACATTTGAGCAAGAATGACATCGGCAATGGTACGTGCTGAAGAACACAGTAATCCTACTTTTTTGCGGCCACATTTGCACCGCAACCTTTATCGCAATTTCCAAAAATAGAATTAAGGTGTTTTTCTGGAGAGGGTGGCAGTAAACTTTCTATATCTATGAATTTCTAACCCCAGGCTTCTGGATTAAATTGCATGCATGACCTTTTCTGAATTTGATAGGAAAGTGGATACAAGTATTGATAGCAGATGCCAATGTTGGAGGGACATGACAATTGTACTTGCTTCTTGTTTCGAATAATTTTGACAAAGGTTAAATTTCGGTATTTATTTAGATTTTTTTTCGGAGCTTCATAAGCAAGGAGAAGCGAATTCTTGCTGTGTTTATTGTTTGCTGAGAAGAATCAGATTCTTTAAAAACTTTGTGCAGTCAATCAAATCTTTTTTTTTAATAATTTTGCTACTGAAGTGTTGCCTATGATGCAGTATCGCAGCCGGTTATTGCATGTAAAAATAAATATGTTTTTTTTACTTTGGATAACAGATGGACTATTTGAAGAATATATTCTGTTCACCGTTGAGCTTTACCGGGTTTCAGACCGTAAATAATTTGATCAATAATAGTCGTTGCAGATAGTAGTATTAACGTATCAACATCTTACCACTACAATTTTTGTGTTTATTGCATTATATTGTCCTATTGCTGTTTCAATTATATAGGACGTCTGCGTTTTGTTTTGAGAATGTTTTTTTGCAACATTTTCAATTGTCAAGTTTGTTACTTAACATCGAAATAAAACGAGATTTATTATTAATGTTAGCGAAAAATTGTTGTTGGTTTGCTGGAACTGTCATGTATTCATCAAAGATAATGTTGGAACCCGAAGATGTTTTTGTAGTTCGACGACGTTGTTCTCGAGTTTTTAATGTTTCTTGTCGGGTCACTATAGCCATCAAATACTACCATGACCAGAATGCCAACGTACATTCTGAATATATTTAAAAAAAACGCTAAAGATTTCTTCGCAATTCCACACAAGAGATGAACTAGATATCCTCCGTCGATAATGTAACTAGCATTTGTGTGATCAACCTCAGCATTGACTGATTGAAAGCAATTGTAAATATCTGACTTTGCGGTTTTACGCATTCCAGCTGCATCGAAGAGTGATAACGGGTAAGGGGCTAATTCACACCGAAAAAATTTTCAGTTTCATATTCATATGTATAAATAACAAAACGGGGGTCTACTGGTACTTCTTTATCGTGAACTTACACGGTGCTAGTCGCAGCTAAAAGAGGAAGTACTTTTTCAGAACAATTTAGTTTTATATTACTGAATGTTTCGCCATTTTAGACATAAAGGGAAGCCACCTTCACCACCTTTTTTTCTTAAAATCACGATATCGTTTTCGAAAAAAATCTCACATGGGATTAATGGGAGATTTAAAAATTCCTTTCGCATGGTGAACGCTCTTCACTAAATTTCAGCTTCCGATAATTTTTGTTATTTGACCAATATTTTTATGTCTAGATTAACGGGAGAATAAATGATTTTTATGACTTATTTTAGTTACTTAATAATTTATATTTATAAAAGAACCGACGTCAGCTGACTTAAAATAAAAACCGTTTTGAAACCGTGTGCAATCAGACGTATTTTCTTTTTTATCCGATTTAAGGTACAGTTCTATTGAATATTTTCGCGTATTATTATCTCTCTCTCTCTCTTTTTCTATATGTGATTTGTAATCATCTTCTATACTTTCCCAATATTTTTTAAACTTTTGTTATTTGTTTTATTATTTGGAGAACTTTTAACACTAATTCACTCTATATTGCATCCACACTGTATATGCTTCTGTGTATTGGTCACCCCTATATAACTATAATTTTCTGAATCAGCCTGTACAAGTAAAATTAAACTTCATACAATATTGCAACGTTCCTGATATCTATAAAAACACCTTGTATATGTATAAACCCTCTCCACAATATTCACTGTTTCTATTTTTCTATTGTTTAAATTATTTTTGTATACCTATGATTTTACTTTGACCCATATGCATATATTCATGCAACAGCATATAACAAAATTTACATTTTTGAACTACATTTTATGACTATAATTTTACTCTATCATTTATTTCAACGACCCGGTATATGCAACTGCTTCTAACATTTTTTGAACCCATGTCTATAATTATATTCTACGCCGTCCAATGATTCAAATATCCTAACTGTTTATGCTTACAAAACAAATTTTGATACACTCTGAATAACAATAACTTTACTCCACCCTTACATCAAACACTTTGTATAAGCAATTACCTCTGTTCCAAACTATATAACTTTTTTAAACCGCCCTGTATAACTAATTCTACTCCACCATATATTTCAACCATACTGTATATTCAATTGCTTCTGACAATTTTAAAGCCTTTTTTATAAATGTAATTATTCTCCGTCCTATAACGCAAATATCCTTTCTGTTTTGCTCAACTCTTATTTCAACGACGTTCTATATGCAACTACTTATGTGCCACCGAATACAATATTTTTAGAACCACGCTGTATAACTAATTCAATTCCAACTAATATTTAAACCATCATTGTATGCAACTGCTTATGTACCACCTAATATAACATGGACGCACGCATACACCTTCAACCGTATTCCACACAGAAGAAACCGCCGCACGTCAGAATAAAAAATAAGCTAATAGAATATTTTCTGCAATTTCACGCGGCTGTAACTTAACTTCGTCTCTAAAGTCAACTGACTTCAAAAGCATCAAAATGAAAATCATTACAAACATCCTGTACGACAAACTTTCATGACATCTTATTTAAACTACATATTTATAATGAAAATTTGACATTTACCACGATCTTTAAAGTTTTTGTGAATATACGAGTATATTTTCGATTTTCAGAAAAAATTGTATGTTTTACGTTATACAAAAATGTACGGAATCAAGCTGGAACATATCTTTGTAGAATACAATTTATAAAATTCAAATTGCGTGAGCAGTTTTCGAGAAAACAGTGAAGATTCATTGAAAATCGCTGAAATCTAGTCCCTTATTTACTTTTGTCTTCTGATTTTCTAGAAAACCTTAAATCTTCTGTTATAGACAATTATATGAGACCTTTCTGTAATGTTCCTTAATATAATGTAGTTGAAATCATCAAAATTGTCCAAGTAGTTTTTGAATAATCGCTCGTCATACATAAAAAAAAAGTTGTAGACGACCTAACCTAACCTCCTCCTTTTTAGAAGTCCGTTAATAAAGCTTTGATCAAAGGCAAATTTATCTGTTTTATTGATTACCAAAGACCCTTGGACAACACACGAACCCTTGCTGGGAAGACTGCGGAGTCAACGAAAAAGAAATAAAACAAATTAAAGAATTATATTAGTTGAAAGTCTATTAATGGTGATTTAATAAAAGAGTCCTTCAATATACTGAAAGAACGAAGATGTGTACTATCACTTATTTTATTCAATATCTACGTTGAGAAAATATTTCAGCTGTCCGTGGGCAATAAACAGCCAGTGATTAAAGTCATTGACATTTCAATATCCGTCCTCTAGTTATTACTAAATAAACTCAATAAAAGCGGCGAATTGTTCGGGCTGCATATCAATATTGAAAACAAAACAATGGTTATCAGTAGGCAATACTTACAAATATATATATACAGATATATATCCACATATTTAGAACTATATCATTCAACGCATGACAGCCATTTCGAACCAGGAGTTCTCGTCAGATACGCTTCCTTGAATGACAAGTTCTAAAGTGAAATACTTGGATGTTATACACATCAGTAAGACAACAGTCAGTGTATTGAACCTAATAGATGTCGGTGACATCTACCGTCTATTGAGTAATTTAAGTATATGAAGGCATACTATGCTATAACATATACTATACTCTTGACAGATGGTTCGAGTGTTTTATATAAAAACACATAAGTAAATATATATATATATATATATATATATATATATATATATATATATATATATATATACATTTTTTTTGGATATTATATGTAATGTGTCATCGAAGACATTACACGATGAATAATATATCAACGTTTTGATATACCCATGTTTAGTTTATTTTCATACAATTTTTAAATGTTCTGTAATTATTTGTATATTAATTGTAGGACTAAAATAACAATTAAAAATCCATAATGTGCCATGAATTCTCTAACATTATTGTATTCGAATATTATTCTAATATTTAATAAATTTCAGACATTCAATCATTTAACAATACAACTTAATAATATCTAACATTGAAAATTTCATATTTATTGTTACGAAATTTACCCAAAGCCGACCCTGTTTGATTTCAGTACGACAACAATCGCCTTGAGAAAAAAAAATGGTTCTCGAAAAGACTCGGCACCTGTAGGAGTGATGATGATTTTTGCGAGAATTTTCTATGCTGGTTTTATAAAAATAAGCAGGCCACGATCGCGAGTTCAGTTGATGGAGCGAAGAGCTTATATGTAAAATTGTTATTGTGATATTTGAATCAGCTGTTGTATATTCGATGTAAATAAAAGTTTCTAGAAAAGTGAAAGTGAATATTAGTTTTATAATTTTAAATTGAAACCACGAACTATACAGCAATTTGGTGGCCAGAAGTGAAGGATTAAGTGCAGTTAAAATCGTAATTTGATTTATGGAAACTCGTAGAATGGAAAAGATGGACGAAACAACCAAAAAAATAATCAAGCAAGTTACGGAGGGACTAGACGAAAAAATAGCACAGATTCTAGAAAACAACATCAAAAAGAAATTTAACAAATGTTAGTGAAATCTTTAGATGAAAAACGTAAAATAGAATTAGAAAATCGTGTCACTACGATGGAAGAAAAACAACAAAATCTAGTTTCCACGATGAAAAGTGAACAACAAAATCTAGTTTCCACAATGAAAAGCGAACAACAAAATTTACTTGAAAGATTGTTCTCGAAATATGTAGAAAAACAGAATCAAACTGAATTGACGAGACAAAATGAACTTAAAGTAACTGAAGAAAAAAGACAACTGCAATTTGAACAACTAATGCAAATAGTATCGCAAGTTAATGAAACAGTTAATGAAAGAATGCAAATAGTTGAGTCAGACATAAAAGAGCTAAATGATGACATTAAGACCATAAAAAATACCGTTGATACTCTTGAAACAAAAGTAGATGATCTCGATTCCATCCAAAGCCACGTAAAATTTAAAATCAGTTCAGTTCAAGACACAGTTCAAGATCAAATCAGTTCCATCAAACAAGCAGTACACAGTGAAGTACAAGATAAAATCCAAAATAAAGTAGAAACAGAAATTAAAAAAATATGCAACAGAACTTACAGCGAGGAAAATACCAGAACACCGTAGGTACCAAAGATTCCGATAGTAAACCACTCACATTTGATGGCAGTTCATCTTGGCCCATGTATAAACAGCAATTTGAAGCAGTAGCTACAGCTAATGGATGGGATAACCAAGAAAAATCTACTTCTCTGATAATTTCGTTAAAAGGTCCGGCCCTAGAACTCCTCCAAAGCATTCCAGTTGATAAACAAGGCAATTTCGACAAGATCTTCGCCATCCTAGACAAACGATACGACAATCAATCCTTGAGCCAGGTATATCAAGTACAACTGAGTGGAAAAACGCAAAAATCCGGTGAAAGCCTCCAAGAATTCGAAGCAGAGATTAGACGGTTAGTTCACTTGTCCTACCCAGACCTGCCAGAGGAAACAAAAGATCAGCTGGCCACACAGAGTTTCATGAACGGCATCAGAGATGTGGATGTACAGCGAAATCTAAGACTAAGTGGCGTCAAGAAAAGTAATGAAGCTCTGCTTCGGGCTTTGGAAGTAGAGGCCGTCATGAACATGTCCAAGCCGAGGGTCCGAGCAGTTTCTTTTAACCAGGGAGAGCCAGAGTCACCATTTCAAGCGCTGCTGGCTGGCATTAACAAAATATTAGAACGGTCACAAAGAACTGTCACCAGAGGGGCATGTTACCGCTGCGGACGGACAGGACACTTCCAACGTGACTGCCGAGTAAGGCTACCGGAAAGTTCACCGACCAGGAGTAACCAACAGAACAGCCACATGTGCAGCCATTCAGCATAAGGGGACGAATGCTGACTGTCCCTCCACCAGCCCCCAAAACGTTATCCATCCGGGGATTTTGTCGAAATAGCGGCAGCCTAGTCCTCAGAGGCACCATCAATGGGCGAGCAGTTACCATCACCATCGACACCGGCGCCGCTGTGTCCATTGCCAAGTCCAAGGTTTTGAGAGCATCAGAAATTCGGCCAGTTACCAATAACATTCAGCTCAGAACAGTCACCGGCGAGTCCATGTCAATACAGGGTGAGGCAGATGTCGTGCTACAGATATGGGACAACATGATCCGGCATAGCGTCCTGGTAGCGAATATTGAGGACGATTTTATACTGGGAATGGACCTAATTAGCCAGCATGGATTTATGTTCGACCCGAGATATGATATTCTTCGGTTCCTAAATGAGGAATTTGTATTGACATGGCCCGTCAACAGTTCAGTCACCTCCATAAAAATTTTGGCAAAGCCTTTAGCTAGAATTCCCGGTCGAACGGAACAGATTATTCATGGGAAGCAAGACAGCAATCCTGGGAGATGCGTTGGAATGGTGGAGCCCGTACACCCAGCTCATGACTACTTAGTTGGACGGGCTATAGTTAAAACCGGACGAGATACACCAATCAGAGTCCTGAATTTGTCCAACAACGACATCAGAATTGCCAATGGTCAAGAGATAGCTTGTTTCGAGCCAGTAGAGACCATTATCAATTGCGAAGAAGACTACCAGACGTCGGTGAAGGAGACAGGGCCCAGTAAAGAGTTCCTACAACAGTTTGCTGACCATTTAACACACTTGACACCAGAGAACCAGAAGAAAGCCAAGCAATTTATCACAAAGCACTGGCAAATTTTTAACAGTCAAGATGGAACCACCGGCTGCACCAACATCAGCCAGCACCAAATAGATACCGGAAAGGCTCAACCCATCAGAATACCACCTAGACGACTACCATTGGGGCAACAACAGGCAGTCAAGGAAAACATCGAGTTAATGTTACAAAATGGAGTTATTGAGCCATCCATCAGCCCATGGTCTGCTCCCGTCGTGCTAGTTAAAAAGAAGGATGGAACCACCTCATTTTGCGTGAGAAGAATAGCAATGGGGGTTCTGGACCACTTTGGTAACTAGTCCATCCAGTTCTCAGAGGCGACGTAAGCAGAGGTGTAGTCACCAAAGACCTTCTGGTAATTGTCAATTTCTTGTGCTGAAGACATGTGACAAAGTTGTTAACAATGCGACTTTCTGTGTGACATTTGGTGACATTAATTAGTCACCTTTATCAAAAAATGTTCACACCCTTGTTTTCAAGAATTATTAATTAGTTTTGAAGATTTTTAGTTGTCATTGCTGTACTAGCGCTACCTATTGTCAGCTAGTAATAATAATAATATTAAAGAAAAAAAGTGGGTTTGATCGTGATTCGAACTTGCGATTCCCAATTAGAAATCGTACGCCTTAAGCACTAAGCCATGGAGTTAATTAATGAACTGGTATATCTCCAGTGTATAATAACATCATCATCAACAACAACAATAAATGTTTTTCAAGAGCCTAGCCTAGCCTAGCCTCGACTCTATAATAAAATACAAAATAATTCAATAATCATTTATTTATATTTAAAACAATAATTAATAAAGTTCTCTACATCAGAATATTTCACAAGCCCTTCTTCTATCTTCTCAAATCGTTTACTATTACTTAAACTATATGAAACTGATTTCTTGAGAAAAAGTACTGGTAAAGATACTTCCTGACGTTGTAATTGATAGTAGTGGAATTTTCCATCTCGTTCGTCGTGGTAAAATCCATCATAACAATGTTTATTAGATTGTGGTAAAAAATCTGGATCTGTTATAGTTTATATATGTATTCAGTTTTCTCTTTTGATAAAATTAAACTGAAAACATTTGAACATTTTTTGCATTTCGAAGAGGATAATATTAGTTCATCTTCAAAGCACCAGGTGAATTGTGTTATACAATCACAATTTTGACAATGGATAAGAAGACTTTTCATCTTGAAGTACAGTGAGTTACTGGCATTTGAATAAAATTGTCTTCACACTTTTATACATAAACAAAACATTGAAATTCTTGATGTGCAAGTTCCACAAAGAGGTCTTTAAGCTGATTTATATTGAATTTGTACTCTTCAACCTTTATACTTATAGATTTGTTTTTCATCAAATTTTCCAAACCATATCTTCCACAATGCATTTGTGTGTTAGTCAGTTGTGTTATGGGATAGTAATTTTGATGGTCATGACCGATTACATTTCCAATACTTTGATTTTGGTAATTCTTGATTTCGGTTCCAATATTAATATTTTTATCAGAGTAGAAAGCTGTATACCATCTCAATTCAATAGTATTATTACGATTTATTTGATACAAGTAGAATGTTCCATCCTCAATTGGAAACGTATCCCATTCTACCTGAACATAACAGGGTAAGGCGTAATTACTAATAGTAATCAACAAAATAAGACGTAGAAACATAGTGTTTGTTTGTTAGTTTGTTTTATGACAACTGAACACAAAGTAGAATGTGTGAGGAATTTATATGATTTTTATAGCAATATGCGCATGTGCAAGAACAAACATACATATTCCCAAAGTGTTTATTACAATTATATAAAAAGTATACATTTTCTAAACTATATAACAAATTATTATATTTATTACAATGAAATGATTTAAAAAAATTAATTTCTAAAATATTTATTCACATTATATAAAAAGTATGCATTTTCTAAACTACATGACAAATTATTATATAAATGTTTATTACAATGATATGATTTTAAACAATCTTTCATGTCTTTTAAATTCGGATATCCATCTTCCGTTAAGTCAAATATGTTATTGTTTAGTAGTTTTTCCAACCATTTCTTCTTTTCTAATCCTTTTACGTAGACATCAGAAAGTCCAATATTATCTTTAATGTAATCAGTCAAGTTTTCTAAATTGATGAATGATACACAATCATTATCATTACTGTTCCAGTCTAATCCATGTTTGTTGTTAGTGAGCCAGTTCATGTGGTTTTGGATAGTGCTATTAAAGTGCGATAAATCAAATGGCATTCTTATAAACACATGTTGATAATTTCCAGTGCCCATGTTAAGAATTGTGATTTCCTTACAAATGAAATCACTATCTTTGTATTGAAACCCTTGTACGTCTATTATATACATTCTAAGTAGATAGCAAGTAAATTAATGACTAGAAGACCAATTCATGTTACCTTTATATGTGTTGTGTTGGAAGTGGGGGATTTCAAGCTATATTATTCGCATCTATCCAACTATTATGCTTGTCACTGAATCCCAACCATTTGACTAATATCTTATTTTTTGATCTTTTTAATACTTTCTCAACTAAGTACACATCAGTGAATTTTGTATGTTGTAATTGTTCATTGTAAAATGATCCAAGTATGTTTTCATTATGCATATCTTTCAAAAGATATGTGGTAGGATTAGTTAATTGTACTTTTCTCACTATAAAGATCTCAGTTGACCAATTAGGCATGTATTTTTTATCAAAAACCCCTCGAATTTTAGATATTCGTACATGATCTCCAACTTTAAATTTAGTTTTTAAATCAGCTTGTTTTATTCTATTATATGCGGTTTTTAATAGAAATTGTTCATGTTTTTTTGAGACCTCAGCCGGTTTCATTCCTATTGTCCTATGTTTTGTATTGTTGTATTTCTCAACAATTTTCTGAAGTATGTTAATCCATTTATAATGACCTTGTAAACTAAATTGTTTCCACATAATATTTTTTAAAGTTCTATTCACTCTTTCAACGATAGAAGCTTTTTTCTCACTAAATACAGGATAATGATTAATATTATATTTTTTTGTTAATTTCTTGAAATCCTTATTAAAGAATTCCTTTCCCATGTCTGTTACTAAATTGTGTGGTTTTTGTTTTTTTTTAAAATACTTTCCATGTTTCGAGTTATTTCATAACCTGTTTTATTTTTGACTGGTAATGCCCAAACGAATTTTGAGAAACAGTTTATTACTACTAGTATATATTTATATCCAGAATTTTCATTGGCATACTGAATCATTTCCACTAGGTCTGCTTGAAATAGATCATTAAGAGATTTGATGATTACATGTCGCCTTTTAAAGTTTATTCGTGCTGGTCTGTGAATTTCTTCAACCACTTGTCGTTTTACATCTGTAGCGAAATTGGTAGTCATTATCGAATAATTTGAGCTTCTCTTAATTCTTCAATAATGGAGTTTATCTCATTAGTTACTGAACTATTACCGGCTTGCTGTGAAGCTATAAGTAAACGTAACCGGTCCACAAGTTCATTTGGATCATTCCAATGTATGTAATCAATTTTATTGTTATTCACTTCCATCAATAATCCACCCAATTTGGTAGGTGTTTTAGATAAAGATGATAATATTTCTCTGTATTTTTGCATTTTACTTCCAGCCACTTGTTTATTGGCTTTATAATAACGACGATTAGCATTTGTCATTAGAACGATTTTTTTATAATTCTGTTCATCTTCTATTGTAAAATCTTGAGGATTTTTCATAAATAATAATTCATACAACCCTTTAGTTCCTTTGAAACGTTTACCTTTAACAATAATATCTGGTCCATTTATGTTAAGTTGACTGTCACCAATCATCAATTTTTCTGTTTCAGTTAATCTAACACCATATTTATGATCGAGTTCTTTCTTTTTTTCTCATCATACATATTATGAATGTATTTCCGAGGTAGTACATCATATTGTTCCAAATAATCTCTATAAGATTTTTCAGCTATGTCTTCTAAACGTGATTTGTTTTGATCATCAGATATATCTTCTAGAATCGATTGTTTCAAGTTACTAGGTTCTTCGTCTTCTTCTTTTATACTAAACAATGGTAGAGATCTTGATAATTTTTGTGATACGTTATGAGGTATTTTAGGTGTTTCATAGTTTGATAATGATTGGTTGTCATCATTATCATTTGTTGGAATCTTTAATTTACTTTCAATGTTTTTTAGGTGCTTTGTTATGGGTTGAAACAAATTCTCCTGTGCAATTTCACCATACTTTAGAAAGTTTAATTTATCCTTTATATTTTTTCGTTTAATAATTAGACTTCTTTTAAGTTCGACATCACTTCTTTTCATTTTGAAAGACTGTAATGAACTGTTTTGAAAGATAGAAGTAACAGATTTTAACAGCTTTGAAAAGCTGTTCGAACAGCTACCAATCAAAAACTTTACCTGTTCGAACAGCTTAGCAGATCACTTCCATAGTAATTAAATGACTAAAAGAGACCTGTTCGAACAGCTTGCGTATTTTACGAGGAGCTGTTCGATCAGTGAACAGTAAATCAACTCATCCTGTTCAATAGAGCTGTTGGTTGAAATTAAAAACAAAATAAATCAAATAATTTATTAAATTAAGAATTAATATAAAGGTTAAAGGTATATGTAATGATCTAATCCCCTTCTGTAGCGACCTCCCTCGTTCATTGTACAATCCTTGAAAATTGATAAGAATCCATATGGAATTTTCCAACAAATACCACAAATATGTTTAAAGTCTTCAAATGACATGTCTGTTCCAACGTGTTCATTATACACATGTTTTAAATTGAGATCATCCTGTTTAAATAAAATCAAACTGTTTGCATTGTCTTTTATCAAGTGCTTGGGAATTTTAGCATAACTCTGTGTGAGATAGAATGAATCAATATTATAGTGTCTTCCCATACTGAAATATTCACGAATGACATCTTGATTAGCACATGCTACATCGTCAAATATCATTAGAGAGTTAGGTTTAGCTTTGGAAGGATGTAATATATTTTCGGATGCACTGAATGCATAATAACCAATTCCCTGTATAGGTTTTAGTAGTTTAGCTAAATAAATATACTTTGGTTGCTCCAATGAATGTGAATATACATAAATATTTTCAAATTTCAATCCATTTTCATGTTCGATTAGACTAATTAACACATTTGTCTTTCCACAGTTCGAAGGACCTACTATGAGGCAACGTATTGTTGCTGGGAATAGAAGACCATGTTTATGGTTCTTATTTTGTTCATCGAAATCATTATTTTCAACAGTCAGAGATACGGTTGGATGTTTAACTATTTTCATGGCTCTGGTGTAACTGAAATAAAATTAATTGTAAAAAGGTATTTATAATTAGTACCCTATAGATAGTGCCTCAATAAACATGTATAATTATTATATTGGTCAAGGGTTATTGAACAAAGCTATTAATAATTTACCGTTTGAGATGCATTTACCAGGTTACAGGTTTTGTGGTAAATATATTTTTATAACTAATAAACACTAAAATTTTGACATAATACATGTTTAGGTCCAGGTACACATCTCAAGGAACGATTACAAAGAGGTGATGTAGGCATAAATGGTCTAGATGATGCGTGTAAAGAACATGATATATTTTATAGTGAAAATAAGGATATGACATCACGACATCAAGCTGATAACATATTAATTAATAAAGCCTATAATAGAGTATTTGCAAAAGATCCTCATTCAGTGAGAAACTTGCATCGTTAGCAGTTGCAAATTTAATGAAAACAAAAGTAAAATTCGGGATGGGTCTATATACGAACGACAACAAGAAAAGTTTAGTAGTTGTTTGGAAAAGATTAAAAATAACCTATTAAGTTCCTTAAAAACTATTGATGACTATACAAACGTTAATAAGAAAGGAAACAAACCTAAAAATGTTGCTCATAGAAGAAGAAAAACCAAAAAAGATAGTGTAATTAATGATGATGCTGATGATAACCTAAAAATGGAAGTTGTCAGTGAAAATGGTATTGTTCGAAATAATAGAAAACGAAAAAGGAATACCATGGATGTTGTTGCTGTTGGTGATGAAGATAAGAGTTTCCGTCGAAAACTAAAGGCAAATCGAAAAAAAACTATTGACTTAAATGAACCTATAAAGTATTCATCTTTATCACTATCTAATAATAGAAAAAGAAAATTAGAAGCAGAAGAAGAAGATGATGATGATAACGAAATAATAAATAAAAAGATTAAGCTCATTTAAGTTTTAGTAGTAGAGAGAGAGATAGAGAATACCTGTACCAGTAGAATATAAATGTTATCAATGATAAGGTGTTACAAGTAAAGAAATCACACACAGAGACCTGACTTGAAACATCCTGCATAAAAACATTTAAATGTCATTACAACAATTAGTTTTATCAAGTGGATCAATCTGTCAAGATGGTTAGCGCTGCTAAGAAAAAAACAAGTTCATTAAAGAAAGAAAAATGTAAATATATAGGATTCTTGAAAGCAATAGGACAAGTGAAAAAAGTATTAATGAAACGTAGACCTAAAACATTGAAGAATGCTATTCAAATTGCATTAGCATCTGTGAGAAATTTAAAAAAGAAATTGAAACCGACACGTGTAATTAAATTACCAAAAACTGGAGGTATACTACCGTTAATACCAATTTTTGCTGGATTGTCTGCACTTGGTGCCCTTACAGGGGGTGCGGCCGGGGTAGCGAAAGCTATAGGTGATGCTCGAGCTGCAAAACAACAATTAAACGAATCCCAACGACATAATAAAACAATGGAAGCTATTGCTATGGGTGGTAAAGGTCTCTATATGAAACCCTATAAAACTGGTATGGGACTTTTTTTACACCCACCAGCCTCGTTAATAAAACGATACAAGAGATAAGAAATTTGCAACGACCCTTAACCGATATTGATATTAGGAAATATGCAAGACTTTTAAATATTCCAAATTTTAGAAATGTATATATGAGAGATAACCTTCCAAAAAGAATGGTAGAAGAAACGAATGTGGTGTCATCAATTTGGATAGTACTAATGGATCTGGTACGCATTGGACTGCATACAAGAAAAAAGGAAACAAAATCATCTATTTTGATTCCTTTGGAAATTTGCCTCCACCATGGGAAGCCATAAAATATTTTAAATCTGCTGGTTCTGTTAAAATTCTCTATAATCATGATGTATTTCAAAGTAAATTTAGTTTTAAGTGTGGTCATTTATGTTTACTCTTTCTCTTCTATAATAAATAAATTGATGATAATATGAATATTTTCTCATTTGTTGACCAACTATCAAAACGTTCAAATGGCTAATTACATCTTTCAGTTAGAAGGTAGAAATTCACTTTTATATACAAAATTACCAAATCCAATTAGACTAGACGAGAATGTTACTTATTTATTAGGTCTAGTGGATATTATTACATATAACACAATATCTAATGTGAATGCAACAAATAACAAGTTTTCAATTGACCAATATGATTTCGAGATACCTGAAGGTACATATGAAATACAAGATATTGAAAAGTATTTAAAATCTCAAATAAATGCTAAGGAAATAAATATTAAAGAGAAAATGTTATTACAATCACAACAACAACAACAAAAACCACAACAGAAAAGGCAAAAGGAAATTGTACAAGCCGACTCTAATAATGTTACTCATCTTACAATACATGCAAATAAAAATACATACAAGTGTGAAATTAAAAGCAACAAAGTTATTGATTTTGAAAAAGAAAATTCTATAGGATCATTACTAGGATTTACCACAAAGCGTAAACTTGAAGCTAATAAAAAACATATTTCTGATGTGAGTATCGATATATCACCAGTAAACTCTATATCAATAGAATGCAATCTAGTTACAAATTCCTATCGTAATAATATGCCAGGTCACATATTGTATACGTTTGCACCGAACGTACCACCTGGATATAAGATAATTGAAAAACCCTCCGAAGTCACATATCTACCTATCAATACAAATTAAATTGATGAAATCTACATTAAAATAGTTGATCAAGATGGAAATTATGTTAGTTTTAATGGTGAACGTATAACAGTAAGATTATACTTGAAATCAATTATATAATGGTATTCATATATAATACTCCCTTACCACCTCAATCAGTAAAAAGCCCTCTGAAATTAAGTCAAAGCAACAGTATAAAGAAGAAGTTCAAAGGGTTAACACCTGAAAATAAACATTTCCTAACCTCACTAGGTTTCAAACTGATACACAAAAATAGGGAAGAAAAATAAAAAAACGATAAAGGAATTTTGGTTAAGAGTCCGCTTAAATTTCCAAAGTAGTCTCTACAAACTACTATTTTGGATAAAGTGTAACTGTGGTTATTCATCATGAGTTTTAATATTTTAAACATTGGTAAAAAAGTGTATGAAGACAGTTCGATTATTAGTTCTGAAGCACACACCCATGGATCTTATGCTAATACAACGCTTCACAAATCAGATGAAATACGATTACCCATACAAACGCAGGACATATACACTCTACCATCACAAAGTTATTTGTATATCGAGGGAAAAATGACGAATACCTTAAATGAAAATACTACAACACTTCAATTTATCAATAATGCTATTACATTTTTATTTGATGAAATCAGATATGAATTGGGAGGAACTGTAATTGATCGAGTTAGAAATCCAGGTATTACAAGTACAATGAAAAATTTTGTATCATATACACAAGGTGAACTTCGTCGATTCTATCATGCTGGATGGCAACACCAACAAAATCCCAATATAACTGATGCAGAAGGCAATTTTAGTGTTTGTATTCCATTAAGATTACTAATGGGATTTTGTGAGGATTACAAGTCAATAGTAGTTAATATCAAACAAGAAGTAATATTGATTAGAAGCCCAACTGAAAATAATGCAGTGATAACGACTAAAAATGGGGAAGCACCAAAAATTATCCTAAATAAATTAATTTGGAAAATTCCACACGTGCAAGTATCTGATATGGAAAAATTACGTTTATTAAAGTACATTGAAAACGGAAAAGATCTTCAAGTGGCGTTCAGAAGCTGGGAATTACACGAGTATCCAGTCCTTCCACAAACAATGAACCACACATGGACCATAAAAACAGCTAGTCAAATGGAGAAACCACGATTTGTAATTGTAGGGTTTCAAACAAATAAAAGAAACAATATTACTGCAGACAATTCCAAATTTGATCATTGTAATCTAACTAACATTAAATTATACTTGAATTCTGATGTATATCCCTATGACAATTTGAATGTGAATTTTAATAAAAATCAATGGGCTATTCTATATGAGATGTTTGTTAAATTCCAACAAAACTATTATTATAAAGATATTGCTGAACCTTGTTTAACTCCACAAGAATTTTTATCATTGGCACCTATTGTTGTAATAGATTGTAGTCATCAAAATGAGTCACTAAAAGGTGGTAGTGTAGATATACGTTTGGATTTTGAAACCAACAAAAACATTTCAAATAACACTACTTGTTATGCACTAATAATTCATGACAGATTGGTAAAATACAACCCTTTATCTAATATTGTAAGAATTTTATAATTGACTTATACTGAATATATGTTAATAAAAGATATAATTGTTATGCATTAATAATTCATGATAGATTAATGAAATATAGCCTTTAATGTAATATAAGAATTTTATAATTGACCTATACTGAATAAATATTTATTAAATAAAAAGGAATGTTTTTTTTTGGTGAAATTAAAAAGCATGTATATATATATAATGTTTATTTATATAAAATTTACCTTATAACAAAAATTATTTTACTTTTTACTCTCTTCAGCTGGACTTGTTACAGTACAAGTTTTTTTTATTATAAATTCCCCAAAGTCATCATCTTCCCAATTGTCAGACAAACTTGGTAAATTTGGTGGTTCCAAGTAATATTTTCTTTTATTTGTATTACCCTCCTCCAATCTGCATGGGTTTTCCTCAATCTCATCATTGAGCAAGTTGAATTTATACTTTCGTACCACTTGCTCGAGTACATTGAATTCCTCTTCTTTTTCTATTTTCGTTCGCATGTAGCGAATCGGTAAAGTTCCAAACTTTTTCTTTAGCGTACTCGCTCTGGGCGAATAAGTTAGAGAAATAAATACCTTATCTCCTTAACTTGTATATCTTTCACCCCATATCTAAAACGAATAATGATAGTAAGTAACAAAAACACAATATTGAAAGTGAAACAAAACTAAATCAAATATTAAATACAATGAGATCATAGTATTATAAAGAAGTCTAATCACATTAACATATATGTAAAATGAAAAACAAGTCATATAAAAAAATATAGTAAAATAAATACTGTACTTGTAAAAGAAAAAAAAAATTAAACACTGTAACATATATGTAAAGTGAAAACCAGATTAAGTCAAATATCAAGTCCCGTAAAAATAGAGAAAATGAATATCATACTTATAAAATAAAATATATCAGAAAACTTACTGAAATAGTTGCTTCATTACGATGAAAGCATGATTTACAGGAAAATTCAACTTGTCTTCTGAAAATACAACTAATGTGCTTGGTGTGGTTGCCATTGTGAACAGGAATAAATCACAAAACTTTTATGAACCTCTTCAAAGATCGTTAACAAATTTATACAGAAATTTTATAAAAATCATTATACGTATGAATAACATGTCATGAAAATTTCAACTCATGAACCAATAACATGATTAATTAATTCAACTACTAACGTTATAATATTTCATTAATTTACATTAATTAGACACATGTTGTTATTGTGAATTATTGTAGATGTATGTAAAATTGAATGACGTTAATGTTGGTGACCTAGGGTCAATGATATGATTTTTTATTATTATTAATTAGACACATGTTGTTTTTGTGGATTATTCAGATGAGCAACAATGTATGTAAAACCTAATGACGTTAATGTTGATGACCTAGGGTCAACGATATGAATTTTTTAAATCATATGCATATATATCATTCTGGTCTATCTGGTACAGTTTTTCTGTACTCATTGACTTAAGAGGTTGAACAGTTCTGTGTTTGTATTGTGGTGAGTAAAATTTTTAATTTTCTTTTCTTTTTTTATTTTCTTTTTTATTTTAACTTATTTTTAACTAACTACTGGTCTATCCGTTACAGTTTCTCTGTACTCATTGACTTAAGTGGTTGTTTAGTCTTACCCGTTGTGCTTGTATTCTTGTGAGTAATTTTTTATTTTTATTTTTGATTTTTACTTACTTTTCATGTTATTTTAGATCATAATGAATTCTCAAAAAATTATTGATGTTACATCTGAAGAATTTGTAAAAAAAGTCATAGTGGTTAGTAGATTATTGAAGAAAAAAGATGAATTAAATACTTACATTAGGATTTTGAGAAAACATATTTTATTACTAAGTCGTTGTATAAAAAATAAATCTAGCTGTGTACATAATTTTTCAAAAATCGAATCCCATTTGGCTATTCTCAAAGTATACTTACATCAGTTTAAAAATAAATTAAATAAAAAACAAACTAAGCAACTTGTCTGGGAAAATTTGGAATCGTGTTTTGATAATAGAATTAGGACTGGTGTTATTGTCAATTTGAGAATTAAGGATCCAAAAATATTTTTAAAAAAAGCATTTAGAAGTTTTTCCATTCAGATTCGAAAAGAAATTAAAAATTGTATAGTTAAATCAAATGTTATTTTCATTGGTATGTTCATTAAACCTCAGACTGGTGAAAAATCATTAAAACACTTTAACACAAAAAATCAAATAATTGATAGAAATACTAATTTGAAAGAATGGTACAGGACTCATGTTAATGATGTAATTTTAACACAACTCGAGGAATTTCAAGAGCGTGACTCAGGATGGGCCCTTTTGGAGATTTTACAATTGAAAGTTAATATTAATAGTTATTGCCCCATAAATATTGGTAATTCAACTTATGTTGATTTACCAAAATTTATAAAAACCACTAAAAGTGTTATTAACATTCAAAATAAGGATCATTTTTGTTTTCTATGGTCAATAGTTTGTGCACTTTATCCAGCTAAACATCATGTATCACGAACATCATCTTATCCCCATTTCAGTACTGTGTTAAAATATGACAACATTAAATTTCCTATGCGTTTAAAAGACATAACAAAATTTGAAATTTTAAACAAACTTACAATAAATGTATTTGTTTTAAATGGTAAAAATGAAATTTTACCACTTTTACTTAGTAAACAAGAATTTTCACCAAGAATTAATTTATTAATGATTTCTGTGTATAATAATAATATTTATGATAATGATGATGATGATAGTGATAGTTCACAAAACAATTTATATCATTTTGCTTACATAAAAGATTTATCTCGTTTGACTTCTAGACAATTAAATAAGCACAAAGGAAAAAGTTGGATTTGTGAAAGATGTTTAAATTATTTTTCTAGTGAATCACATTTACAAAAACATTTGGAAGATTGTAAACAGTTAAATTCCACTCGTATTATCATGCCTAATGAATCAAATAGAATAATAAAGTTTAAAAACTATAAATACAAAGATCCAGTACCTTTTACTATTTATGCTGATCTTGAAAGTATTCTTAGGGATTACGATGATGTTTCTCAGACTAATAAAACAAAAAAATGTCAAATACATGAGGCATTCAGTATAGCATATTATTTAAAATCTTATTATGAAAATAAATTGGAGTCAAAATTTAAATGTTATACAGGTCATGACTGTCAAGATTGGTTTGCAAATGAACTTTTTAACATTGCAAAAGAACTTCGTAAAGTTTTTCATGATATTGAACCTTTAAATTTAACAGTTGTAGAAGAAGAACAGTTTTTGTTATCTTCCACATGTCATATTTGCAACAAAGCTTTTAACGATGTTGATATTAAAGTTAGAGATCATTGCCACCTTACAGGTAAATACAGAGGGGCTGCACATAATTTATGTAATCTCCAATATCAAAAATCACGCACTGTACCAGTAGTATTTCACAATCTATCTGGTTATGATTGTCATTTCATTATTAAAGCAATTAGTACTAAAATACCAGGAAATTTAACATTACTACCTTTAAATAAAGAAAGATACATTTCATTTTCAAAATACATTGAAGGGACTAACATCAATTTTAGGTTCATAGATTCATTTAGATTCATGTCAAGTAGTTTAAACAAATTATCATCTTATTTAAATGACAGTCAGAAACTACATACAAGAAACTATATAAAGGATTATGATAAGTTTAAATTACTAACAAAAAAAGGTGTTTTTCCTTATGAATACCTTAATTCATGGGATAAGTTAAAAGACCCCTGTTTACCACACAAAGATGCCTTTTACAGTACAATTAATGGTGAGGGTATATCTGATGAGGACTATCAACATGCTTGTAATGTTTGGCGTACATTGGGATTAAAAATCTTCAACAATATGCAGAACAGTATTTGACTACAGATGTACTTCTGCTTGTTGACGTCATGGAAAATTTTAGAAATCTTTGTATGCAAACTTATCAGTTAGACCCTCTACATTACTATACAGCTCCTGGTCTCGCATTTGATGCAATGTTAAAAGTTACTAATGTTGAGTTGGAACTATTAACTGATAGTGATATGGTTTTATTTATTGAAAAGGGAATCAGAGGTGGTATTTCGCAATGCTCAAATAGATATGGTGAAGCAAACAATAAGTACATGGGTAGTGACTACAATCCTGAATTACCTGAGTCTTATTTGATGTATTTCGATATAAATAATTTATATGGAGCCGCTATGTCATTTTTTCCATTACCATATGGAGAATTTGAATGGGTTTCATGTGAAGACCTTTATAAGGAAAATATCTTTAACACCAGTGATGATTTCAATGAATATGGTTATATACTTGAAGTTGATTTAAAATATCCTCATAGACTTTTTAATTTACACAAAGATTTGCCTTTATGTCCTGAACATTTAGCACCACCTACGTCAGCCTCTGATGCAACAAAATTATTGACAACTTTGTATGACAAAAAAAAGTATGTTATACATTATAGAGCATTAAACCAAGCTAAAGATTTAGGCATTGAAATTGGTAAAATACATCGTTGTTTAAAATTCAAACAATCATGTTGGTTAAAAAATATATTGATCTGAATACTGAAATGCGGAAGCATAGTAAGAATGATTTTGAAAAAAACTTTTTTAAATTAATGAATAATTCTCCTTATGGCAAAACAATTGAAAATGTTAGAAAATATAAAGATATCAAATTGGTGACTAAATGGTCAGGAAGATATGGTGCAAAATTTTACATTTCACAACCCAATTTTAATAGTTGTACAATATTTAGTAAAAATATGGTTATCATTGAAATGAATAAACTAAAAATCACCATGAATAAACCGATTTTTATAGGTATGTCTATATTAGACATATCTAAAACTTTTCTGTATGACTTTCATTACAATTACATAAAAGCAAAATTTAATGATAATGCTAAATTATTATACACAGATACAGATAGTTTAATTTATAAGTTTACTAATATTAATATATATAACCATATAAAACATGATATTTCAAAATTTGACACGTCTGATTATCCAACAGATAACGTTTTGGAATTCCTCTATCAAATAAAATGGCTATTGGTTTAATGAAGGATGAGAATAAAGGCAGAATTATGACACACTTTATTGGATTGAGATCAAAAATGTATGCACTGAAAGTCAAGTCTTTGGATAATAAAGAAGATTGTCTTGTTATTAAAAAGGCTAAAGGTATTCAAAAATCTTCCTTAAAGGAAATAACATTTGAGGATTATCATAAGTGTTTATTCCAAAATTTTCAAATTGATGTTGTTCAAAATTCAATAATTTCTAAAAATCATAATGTGTTTACCGTTTCACAAAGAAAAATAGCACTAAGTCCATATGATGACAAAAGAATTGTTAATTTTATTTCAACTGACACATTACCATGGGGTTTTACTATTTAATTTATCTTTTTCATTCATTAGACATCTACAAAACATTCATATCTTAGTTTCACATGTAAGTATATATTTTTCTAAATTATTTCATAAAAAAGCTTTTTTCTTTTAGGAAGTATTTCAATCCGAGACAAGGTTCAACCAGCTCAAACAAGATAAGCCTGTAAGAAGGGTTGAACTCGTGACAATACCTAAACCTCAATATAGTGCTAAACGTTACGGAACAATCTGGTGTGAAAAGTGTCAACACTTTTTTTGTTTCTGTAACGAGTCTATATCAAGGCATAGTACAACAGTAGACTTGTATTGTCACGAAGAAATACCCCAAACTTAGTATTTTGTACGTTTAGGTAAATACTAACTTTCAAAGAGTAAAAATATTAAATTAAAAAAAAAATTATATCTCATTTCAGAATGCTGCTACCTGTATTGTCGTCATCAACTTTCCTCGATGTTAAATATGATTTCGGAATCAACCAGTTATCCTACTTCTTTCACAAATATCAGGCACAACCACACACAGAAGAGGAATTCAAAGACATGGAAGAAGAATACAACCAATGCTTTATCAACAGCGAGATGAGTCTACCCGTATGGCAATGGTACAAGAGCGAAATATTTTATTTATTAAGTGTTTATAAATATTATTCAAACAGAAAAAGAAAATTATAAGTTATTCATTTCATTTACTTTTGTTTTATTTCATACACCTACACTCCTTCTACAAATTATTACTATTAGTTAATGTATACCTTTTTATGTCTTGAGTAAGATGGAGGCTAGGCTAGGCTAGGCTCTTGAAAAACATTTATTGTTGTTGTTGATGATGATGTTATTATACACTGGAGATATACCAGTTCATTAATTAACTCCATGGCTTAGTGCTTAAGGCGTACGATTTCTAATTGGGAATCGCAAGTTCGAATCACGATCAAACCCACTTTTTTTCTTTAATATTATTATTATTACTAGCTGACAATAGGTAGCGCTAGTACAGCAATGACAACTAAAAATCTTCAAAACTAATTAATAATTCTTGAAAACAAGGGTGTGAACATTTTTTGATAAAGGTGACTAATTAATGTCACCAAATGTCACACAGAAAGTCGCATTGTTAACAACTTTGTCACATGTCTTCAGCACAAGAAATTGACAATTACCAGAAGGTCTTTGGTGACTACACCTCTGCTTACGTCGCCTCTGAGAACTGGATGGACTAGTTACCAAAGTGGTCCAGAACCCCCATTGCTATTCTTCTTGCGTGGATTACAGAAAGCTGAATGACGTCACGAAGAAAGACAGCTGTCCACTACCCCGAATCGATGACACTCTGACCACACTAGCAGGCTCCCGTTGGTTCTCCACACTAGACCTAAAAAGTGAATATTGGCAGGTTGGTCTACACGCAAACGATAGAGAGAAGACAGCATTCTCCACCAGTAAAGGGCTGCTTCAGTTCACGGTCATGCCCTTTGGGTTATGTAATGCATTCGCTACATTTGAGAGGTAATGGAGTATGTTATGAAGCGGGTTAACCTGGAGCACGTGCTTAATATACCTCGACGGCATTCTACTCATGTGTCAGACATTCGACGACCATCTGAAGAACCTGGGCGAAGTATTCTCTAGAATTAATAATGCCAACCTGAGACCGAAGAAGTGCTTCTTGTTCCAAAAAGAAGTAGAGTTTTTGGGCCACGTCGTGCCCGAGTCAGGAATCCGCATAAACGAAGGCAAGATAGAAGCCATCCGTGATTGGCCAGTCCCAAGAGAAAAGCATGAACTCCGAAGCTTCTTGGGCCTCTGTTCATACTACCGGCGTTTTGTTGAGGGATTTGCCACCATCGCCGCCCCTCTACATCGGCAGACCACTGAGAAAGAGACCTTCCATTGGAATCAGGATTGCGAAACATCATTCAGGCGACTGAAGGCAGCACTATGTTCCAGCCCAATCCTAGCATTTCC
Organism: Octodonta nipae; assembly: GCA_034190945.1. Lineage (NCBI taxonomy): Eukaryota > Metazoa > Arthropoda > Insecta > Coleoptera > Chrysomelidae > Octodonta > Octodonta nipae. Next base: position 115,225,709 of record CM067217.1, read on the forward strand.
CACACAGTCCGGCAAGTTCATCTTAGACACCGACGCCAGCAATACAGGTTTGGGGGCCGTCCTATCCCAGGTGCAAGATGGTGAAGAGAGGGTGATCGAGTATTACAGCCGTGGATTCTCGAAACCAGAAAGAAATTATTGCGTCACCAGAAAAGAACTTCTTGCAATAATAATGGCTGTAGACCATTTCCACAAATACCTCCATGGTCGTCATTTCTTAATCCGAACAGATTATGTCGCACTCAAATTACTGCTGGACATGAAGACACCGGAAGGACAACTGCCGGCCGTTTGCTCTATAATGCCAATGCCCTATCCAGAAGACCCTGTAGAGCGGAATGCGGACATTGTCTGAAGACAGAACAGCGAGAGCGCATCTCCATCAGGCAGATCCGAGTGCAGGCTATTGAAGACTGGACAACGGAACAGTGCATCCAGGACCAAATGGCTGATCCAGACATAGAACCAATCTTGTCACTCAAAACGAGAGGGGCACCCAGAACATGATGGGACGAGGTAGCTAGATACTCCGGCGTGTTGAAATCGTTATGGCTCAATGGGACTCTCTAAGAGTAGACAATGGAATGCTCAAGCGAGTTTGGGAAAGCGCTGATGGACGAGAAACCAAGTCCCAACTGTTAGTTCCGAAGAAAAAGGTACCAGCCATCCTGACCGAAGTACATGATGGAATTACCGGAGGCCACCTGGGCATGAATAAAACCCTTGACAAAGTTCGCCAGCGGTACTACTGGGTGAATTACTTCGAAGACGTCAGAGATTGGTGCCACAAATGTGCCATCTGTGCAGCCAGTAAGGGCCCGAAGACCCGGACCAAGGGCAGAATGCAGCAGTACAATCTGGGCGCCCCATTTGAAAGAATTCCCATCGATGTCGCCGGTCCGTTTCCCGATTCAGAGAGGGGGAACAAATACATTCTGGTCGCAATGGATTACTTCAGTAAATGGCCTGTGACATACTCGATACCCAACCAAGAGACAACCACGGTAGCGACGGTGCTAGTAGAACAACTATTCAGCAGGTTTGGTGTCCCGATGGAATTACATTCAGACCAGGGGCGTAACTTCGAATGGCATGTATTCCAGAAGGTCTGCACGATGTTGGGGATCAGGAAAACGAGAACAACACCATTACACCCACAGTCAGACGGAATGGTGGAAAGATTCCACAGGACCTTGGAACAACACCTCTCCAAGGTCGTCAGCAATAACCAGCGTGATTGGGATGAGCATATTCCCCTATTCCTGTTGGTATATCGCTCTGCCGTACATAATAGTACAGGCCTGACCCCAGCCAGGGTCCTATTCGGAAAGGAGCTGCGATTACCCTGCGATTTGGCATTTGACTCCCACGAAGAACCTACCCAAGACATCGACGATTATGCCGACCAGCTCCGACATAACATGCTGACAATACACGAATTAGCCCGAACGCAGATGTTGGCCACCTGTGACCGGTTGAAGACGCGATACGACCTCAAGGCCAATTCAGTCGGGTTTCATGGAAATATCGGTATAACAAAGCAGAGGTCAAATACACGACGGACATATTGGCACATTATTTATATCCCAGTAGTTTAAAGATTGGGTGAACTAATAAACCAAAACAATTGTTAGAATAGACCAGAAGAATATTATTATGAAGGCGATGTGTGTCGTCTTAATAACAAATTACTGCAATAAAGTTGTGTAAAAATATAATCTTATCTATGCGACAATCAAATTTGTCAGTTTGAAGGATAGTTCTTAACTGTGCTCAAGATTAGATGGGTATTGAGGATTTAATACATTTCAGAGATTTGAAGCAATTTCAAAATAATTTTTTTCTATATAAGAAATTACCACCATATATTGTCATATAATAACCAAAGACATGTATTTATTAATAGTATGAATTTATGATGCGGAAACCTATTTACTTTTTTTCAAATATATTTCAGAATATAACATAAAAAGTTATATTACAAAAAACAATAATTTATAATAAGTTTTGTAAGATATTTAGGCCTATACAGAGAATATCAAAAATCTGATTTATGCTAGAGTGCATTTAATTTAAATATCTACAAAACATAATGTTTTTTTTTATATTTTATTAACGAAAAATGAATATCGTCATTTACGAGTTTAGCAATTATGATACTATCTTTTCGAAAGTTTATAATCTATTGAAGGCAAGACAATATAATGTTTTCAGTCACGAACCTTCATGTGATTGATATATCGAATAATTAATTATAAACTAGCCAACAGATTAACAGTTAACCTACGAATTTGTTTTTTGTGCTTACTATGCTAGGAATTGGTGACGACATTTTACATACTCAATTTAGACTCACTGTCGACTAGTTTTCCCTGAAACTATTAGATTTTCATGCTGAGTTAAAATGTTAAATTCAGCCTTATATGCAATATATAAAAAATTATTCGAGATTTTAATAGCCGAGGGAAGTGTAACATTTGAAGATTCTCGGCTAGAAATAACATTGTCAAATAATCGCTTTGTGATTAACCTAGTTAACATTTAATTTTGTTTCGTGCCACTTATATCATAGGAATCAAAGGGTAAAAGCGTTACACATAGCATGACTTTTTTGTTCTTTTTAGTTTTCCCTATAACTTCTAATAACGATTTTCATTGTGCGTTAAAAAATTAAGTTTGGTTATGTATGAAAAAACATTAATAAATATTCAAGGTTAAAATGTTGAGGGAAGCGTAACTGATGAAGTTTCTCGACTTGAAACAATATATTGTCTTGCGTTCGATGAAATGTATGCCTAGAAGATAGTATCAAAATATAATTACCTCATAGAATTAAAGTTGTAAAAATATAATCTAATTTAACATTTGTTGCTTCACTGGTTCAATTTGTTTCTTAAATCATATATTTAATCTATATATTAATACGTAAAAGGAAATAGTTATACCCCTATTTTAAGAATATTGGGTGAATTATGGAGTGTTAGCTTTGTCACGGTTAAAATACATAATGTTAAAATTTATATTTATTTTCCAACAAGAAATATCCTGTTTGAATAGACTTATTGTTTACGCTCAAACTACTAAGTCAAATACATAGTAGTTGGTGTTTGCTTCGAGAGAAAATTAGAAAATGTTAGGTCTATTGATTACAATATGGGAGGCAAAGTACATTAATAAAGTGTGACACTTCTCGCAAATATTTCGCCATTTATTGAGAATCAAAGGGTCGTTACGTTGTAAATCTCATTTGTCAATTAATTTAAGAATTATGTTGTGACTAAAAAATTTATTTCTGATAGTATTTATTAATTTTTCCGCATTCTTTTTAATAATACTTTTGCAATTTTACCGATTAAGTTAATAATACAATTAAATAAAACTACTGTCCTGATAGCAGATGAGTTGAATTTTGAGTTTTCCTAACAGACGTTAAGGTGGGATAAGATTTAATGAGAAAAGTTTTCAACACAATGCCATTTATTTTAAATATTAATATATATAACCGTTTTAGTTGAACAAAGTCGAATATGTAAATGAATCAGTTTTGATTGGTTGTATGTAAAAATTGTATTTGCCATGTTTAATGAGATGATTTAGTTCAACATTCAAATAATATTATTATCGTACCCAAAGCAGAAAAAACTATAGCTAAAAGATGTTTATTTTTCTTGGTCCTAAAATATTCAACTTACTTACCCTTATATTGTGCTACCTCTCACCGTTGAACATCTAGAGTGGTGCAGAGAACGACAACACTGGAATGTGGAATGGCATCAGGTCGTCTTCTCTGATGAATCTCGAATCTGCTTGGATGAACATCATGGCGGAAGAAGGACGTCACTGTACAGTAGGCGTTATGGTATGAGGTGTCATTGCACATGGAAGTAAGTCACCTTTAGTCAATTGTACAGTACAATAAACATAAAAGTTGTATAGGCTTGAGTGACCAAATGCTAGGTTCTATTGCTGTGAACACAAGTACCTGCGATGGTATAAAAAATTAGGGGTTCATATCTTTCAAATGATGTTAGTGAATGCCTATTTTCGTTATAATCCTAAAAACCAAACGATTTTAAAATTTCGGTTATTGGAGGTATTTTGGAACTAAGCCCAAAAGAGCCATCTGTGAAAAAAACATTTGCGAAACATTCCCCCAAAAATTGTTCAAAAGGTCTTAATATTAAAACAAAAAAAGGGGCTGCAAATACTGCTGGAATGTTAGCAAAACAAGACAAGATAGCTTTTATGCTTTTATTATTTATTATTATTTATCCTCAGTGCATAGAAGACCTGAGTTTGAGTTTCGAAAATTATTTTTTCACGAGCAATCCCTACTAATATTATAAATGTGAATGTATGTAAGTTTGTTTGCTACGTTTTCACCCCAAAACTACTCAACTGATTATCATGAAACTTTGTAGACATATTCTTAGAGGTATTAGAAAGGACATAGGATACCTTTTTGAAGATGTGAAAATCTAGCATATTCAACTCCAATAAAATTCAAACCCTATGTGCTGTATTACCGACTGTCAAATTAACATCTTCTTGGTTATAGCTTCAGATGTTTGGAATATTTTATTTTATATTTAATGTTACTTACAACAACGAATATAGACCCTTATAGAAGCGTGCCTTATGGCGAGAAGGCCCTTTCCTCGAAGTTTCATTGAACTTCCATCGCCTTCGTTGGTTGTTGATCTCACAACGTTTCAATAGCTGTGTATCTCCTATCGTCATCAGGTGTATGATAGGAAATTTAGATTATCCGTCGTAATTATACCCTTAACTGGTCATGCGTCGCCGGTCATGGTCATTGGCTGTCCAGTCAGCGGTTGGTCGCCGGTATTTTTAATTTGGAGACTGGGCTAGCTAATTATATTTTCGTTCGAGATTATATATGCTGTCTCTATGAATTTTCTTTTGTACCAGTGCTCTTCCTTGTGATTTGCTCTGGCCTGGTCCCAGTTGATATTATGGTGTTCAATCCATGCTTGATTAGCTAGCCCAGACTTCGTTACCTCCTGCCTTTGAGTAGCTGTGCGGTATTCCTTAACCCTGGTGTTCAGCGGTGGCTTTGTATCTCCAATGTAATGATTGCCACATTCACAAGGTATACTGTATATACAGTTATTTGGTATTGCTGGTGCGTAGGGCCTCGTTCTTGTTATCATGCTTCCCAAGGTGTAGTTGCTTTTAAAGTGCATTCTGATCCCATAGCTGTGTGCATTTCTTCTAAGTTTCTCCGACAAGCCTTTAATATATGGTAATAGTAGAGTTGCTATCGTGGTGTAATCTTCCTGCCTAGGTGGTTTGTACAGCTCTTCAAACGCCTTGGTAATGATCGTTTCCGGATATCCATTGTTCTTCTTTGAGGGCTTCCGGTGTGCTGCAAATTTTTTGGCGAGCTCTTCTTCGGCCTTTGCCGCTAGGCATCACCGGCAACCACCCAATCAGATGCGACGACGCTGATTGGACCGGATAAGACCCAATGACCATGACCGGCGACGCATGACCGGTGAAAGGTATAAATACGACAGATAATCTAAATTTCCTATCATTCACGTAATTACGATAGCAGGTACACAGCTAATGAAACGTTGTGAGATCAACCACTTCAAGACGATGGAAGTCCAAGGAAACTTCGAGGAACGAGTTACATTGTCTATCAACTTCAGACTTCGCTATGTTATGTAAATATCAAGGTATGCTACCCGCTCGGTAGAGGCGCTGGTGTTTCATTTTAAAAAAGTATTACAAAAATAGAATATATATATATATATATATATATATATATATATAATATTGTAATGGATTTAAACAGACATAAGATAATACAAAAGTTTAGCAATTTGAATAATTAAATGATTGGGAAAATGTATATAAAATTCATTTATATCTAACAGAAAGGAAATTGCAGGAATTATTCAAAGTTAAAGTTAACCTAAAAATATAAACCATGTAAAAAGAATGTTTCAAAAGCAAATTGTTGAAAGGATAAAAGGTGGCATATAAAGTTAGATAATCTATCATGCAGATTGTAGTAGAATTTTGATACTTACATAAAAAATCTAGGCAGAGAGTCACATTTAGGTCAAACAGAAAAAAAAGGTTAAATTCACTTATGAAAATCACAGTAGAGTTTGTAAAACAAATATAGATCACATATTAGGCAATGAGAACACTGAATATAACACATTTAGATCAAAATTAGGTTTTAAATATATAAATTTTTTAAATAAAGTAGAGAATTGAAACGTCAGAATTGTAAAAACCGTTAAAAATTTGAAGGAATGATGGAACAGTAAAGAGATTTATACCGTTAGAAAGAGCTTAGAGCATAGTTTATGAAAATTCAATAGTTCAAAAGATATTAAGTCTTAATTTCAGTAAAAACCAATTTTTTTTAAAGTACCTGTTAAATGACTGGTGACCAACACGTTACAAGTGTCAAATCAAAATTTTGAAAACATGAATTCAGTGATTTAGATAAAATTTAGGAAAGTAAACGGTATTGAAATTCAAATTAAAATTTGTTTAGATTTTTGCATATGATTTAGAAGGAATATATTTGGAAAGTAATAAAATAAATAAAAACGGAAATGGAAATAGCAGGTGGCACAAAATATTACATAAATAGAAAATTTGACATTGAAAGGTCCTCTTTGTTTCCCGATCGTCGACCAGAGCAGTTAAAAATTTCGTTCCTGTAAAATTACGTTTCCATGACAACCAGATAAATGATCTGTGATATCATTGAAATAAGTGTTCCATGTCAGTTCTGACAAGAAATTAAGTTTGAAGTTAAAATTTTTGAAATTTTTGGATCAATTTGATTGAGAATTTGAAAATTATTTATTAGTCATTTAAAAATCTTAAAAAGAAAAATAAAGTGAAAAATATAATTTCAAAATTTTAAAAAGTGGTAGTGTAACGAAGAAGAAAGAGAAACTTATAAGATAAGTATAGAATTCATTTATTTATTTAATATCTGTAACTTGAACCCAAACGAAAAGGACCCTGAGATAATCATAAATTTGAAAATTCATATATTAGAGTTAGTAATAATATATATATATATATATATATATATATATATATATATATACATATATATATATATATATATATATTATATATATATATATATATATAATATATATATATATAAGTTTCTGGAAAACCTACACTCCATACACTCCAGGATTCAATTTACAGTAGAACTTGATGAAAACAACCAGCTGCCTTATCTCGACGTCCTCTTAAGAAAATAACCCCAGAATAGGCACTTCGACCACACCGTATATAGAAAGCCAACACACACGAACAGATACTTAAACTACAAATCCCAAAAGCAGTTTTACCATACATCAACAGACGGACAGAATAATTGACTACAGACTTAGGTGAAAGAATCTTATTGACTATATAATAAACAAAATAAAATATTTGTCTTCTAAACGTTGTTTGTGGCATGTTCTTGATTATTGATTATTTTTTGAGCAATAACACCACAATCGAAATAAAACGACGTATGTTGAAGGAAAACGAAACGTTTCAAAGTCTATTCTGACTTCGTTGTCAATGGCTTTATATTTATTGTATATGTAAATTGTAATAATCAAATTTTCATTTACTAAATAAAGTAGGTTTTTCTCACTCAATGTGTGAAGCAGCATTCTATCAAAACTCTATTGCACTTTGAAAAATATGAAATAATACCGACTTTTCCTTAAATGTGAAGATATTTCAATTAAATTAAAAACACATATTAGGGATGTCGCAATTATCATTCAAAAAACAACTAGGCAATATTTTTGGAGGAATAGATGTATGGTTGTGATGACAGTGTAAAGGTCTATTCTTTATAAGTCCTCAGAAATCAGTCTATACAAAAATATGTCATTATAATATTACTACTAATACTCATATAATTTGCATTATCGAAGAATATGATTCAAGTTGTATGCTGTAACACTTTATCCAGTATGAGGACACTTGTGAGTAATATACCGATTGTGTTCACCAACAAGTTTTCAGTAATAGATTGTACCTGTGATTATTTATCTGTCTCTTCCTATATACTCGAAGCAACGAGTACATTCTGTGCTACACTTTTAAGGAATATTGCTTCTATTCAGGTAAGGTTGTTTATTTTTAAGAACAATGATTATTATAAATAAATTTTATAGTCTAAATTATGTGAATGTTGATATTCTTCTTCCTATTCAATTTATAAAACAAAACATATTTTAATGGCCATGATAAATTAGTAGTTTAACGAAAGCAAATTACGGCACAACTTCCAAATGGCCACGCTGCCAGCCGTGCATGAAAAGTTACTTTCTCACCAAGAAACTCGACCAATAAGTTCTACGATTGTATTTCTTGTGCGAAGTATAAACAGAGTTGGATGCTAGACTTTGGACTATAGCACAAACTTTACTCTTATGTAAAAAGGAGTGCTGGAGCTTGCTTCACTTTGATTTATTAGCAGTTTGGGAATAAACATTTTGCTCGTTCGGAAAAAAGTTGTATTTAGAATTAATTTAAAAGCTGAAATCCAATAGCCTGGGAAGCGGTAGATTGTTTAAGATCTTGCTTAATGAGATTATGTGATAGGCTCCAATAAGTTCCGGCATAAAAAACATATTATGTTAGTTATATTCAATAATAAAAAGTTATTTGAGTAAGAATTGGGTATGGGTATTAGTAAGAAATTCATCCGTACAAAAATTACATATGTATTACTTGGATTTTAGCATATAATTCTAGCCAATCACTCTATGCTCAAAGGCACAGTAATAATTTACAACATATGGTGGGACACTACTCGTTCTATGATAAATTACCTGTGTGACCGATCTTCACTCGTAAATTCAAGGTTTCATCATAAATGTACATATCCAAACAATCGGACATTTGCTATGTAAACTATTTTAAACTCCCTAGTATATTTTTTACATTTTTTATTTACATGGTGTTACTACAATTCTACTCCACCCTATATTTCAACCACCCTATATATACAACTGCTTATGGAAAACCCATTAAAACATTTTCTTCAAACTTTTTTAAATGATGCTACAATTCCACTCGATTCCATATCCCAGCCATGCTGTATATGGGAGCGCTTTTGGTTCATAAAAACACTTTTGTTCTTAAAATCTAGTAACAACCTTCTTTAACTATAATTATACTTATATTTCAACCATTATATATATATATATATATATATATATATATATATATATATATATATATATTATATATATATATATATATATATATATATATATATATATAAACAGGGTGAGTTTTTTTTGATGATCAGTATGGGCATCTCGGAAACTAGCGGAGATAGTGCAATGGTTAATTTGGGTAAAAAGTCATGGCTTACTAGATATTTTGAAAAAACGAAATTCTGTCGATTTAGTCAAATCCCTTCTAGCTCCTGTGTTTTTGATTTTATAAAAAAGTGTAAATACCAAAATTAAAGGGAATTGTATCCCGAATATTATTGTCATGTCCTCGTTTGGGTGACAGCTCTCGTTTTCAAGATATGACACAAACCATTCTTTTTTTGAATGGAAACCATAATTGGCTATGACCTCAAAAATCGGACATTTTTAGAGCTTTTCAACGATATAGTTATTCATAAAAAAATTTCACTTTGACGTTTCCTGATTTGCGACTAATTCCATTAGTAGTGCTGAACTGTCAGTCTATATTAACAAGTTTTCGTGATAAAATGGAATATTCTAACGAAGAAAAACTGAATATGGTGGAATGTTATATCATATTCCATAAAAATTCAGTTAGTGCAGCTGAGGAATACTTTCATAGATATTTTAATCGTCGTCAACCTGCTCTATGTACATTTAAGAGGCTTTACGTTAGTTTACGCAGATATGAATCTTTTACTAAACCACCAAAGGAACGTCATCAAATTAACGAAGCAGCACAAATAAATGTTTTGGCATCATCATCTTACATCAACTCGTGAGATTACGGCAGAAGCTGGCACATCTCAACAAACTGTAGTTAAGGTACTGAAAGCGCGCAAGTTCCACCCGTACAAACTTTCAGTTTCTCAAACTTTGCATGCCGGTGACGAACATCGACGTATTTTGTTTTGTACATGGTTTAGAGATATGTGCCTTGACAATCCACAGTTTCCATTAAAGGTGTTACGGTCAGATGAAACTAGATTTACTAACTGCGGTATGTACAATAGACACAATGAGAATATCTGGGCTAAAGAAAACCCTTTCCATGTAGAACAAACACGACCAAAGATAAAACTTGATTTTAATGTTTGGTGTGGTATCATATGGTCTACTATTCTGGGGCCTTTTATCTATGACAAATCACTTACTGGGGAGCGCTACTTGCATTTCTTGCAATACACTTTGCAAGACATGTTGCATAATTTGAATTTCAGAACTCATTTAGAAATTGAGTGGTTCCAACATGATGGAGCACTTGCGCATAACACGTTATTAGACAACTCTTAGATAATATCTATCCAAACTCTTGGATAGAAAGAAATGGCCCACGCAATTGGCCACCCTGGTCTCCCGATTTGGCAATTATAGACTTCTATTTATGGGGTGCGCTAAAAAATAAAGTATACAAAAGAATATATGAGACAGTTGGTGACCTAAGGGAGGCGGTATTACAAGCAATTGAAGAAATTGATAGGCGGTCTGTGAGGAAACGGTAATGTCAATCTTAAAAGATGCAATTTTTGTCTAAATAACAATGGTGGACTTTTCGAACATAAATTGTTACCATTATTATGTACTTTATTTTCTTAAGTTTTTAGTAAGTACCTACTTATGTCGTTTTTTCGTTATATCTGATTTACCTAATAAAAAATCATTTGAATTTTTTTTGAATAGTTATTAATAAATCAATCTATTTCATGGCTAACTAGTTTAATAGTGAAAATAATAGAGAACAGCACCCATAACTCCGTTAATTTTATGAATAACTATATCGATGAAAAGCTCTAAAAATGTCCGATTTTTTTTGAGGTCATAGCCAACTATGGTTTATATTCAAAAAAAAATAAGTTTGTGTCATACCTCGTAAATGAGAGCTGTCACGCAAAAGAGGGCATGACAATCATATTCGGGATACAATTCCCTTCAATTTTCACATTTACACTTTTTTATAAAATCAAAAACAAAGGAGCTAGAGGGATTTGACTAAATCCACAGAATTTCGTTTTTTTCAAAATATCTAGTAAGCCACGACTTTTTACAAAAATCCGAAAGTGTCATTAAATTGTGCCAGTAAAACTTCAAATCTTTCCCAATTTAACCATTGTTCTATCTCCGCTAGTTTCCCAGATCCCCATACTGATCGTCAAAGAAAACTCACCCTCTATATATATATATATATATATATATATATATATATATGTCAAGTCGTAGACTTTCACGGATGGAACAATATGAGGAAATATTTATCCGGGATTGTTTGAATCCTGCAGACGTTTCGCCAAGGTCTCACTTGCCATTCTCAATGCGTTGTTACGGTGAACTGAGAGGTGATCTACGTGAGCTGTTTATTTTTTATGCCTCCGTCGGGGGATATATCGCGCCTGATTGGTCGGTGTTTACTCCGCCCCCTTTGCTGCCGTGTCGGGTGTCTCACTTATTGACGGGTTTGTATTTTGCGTGGCTAATTCTGTTTTATTTTGATGTTGAATAATTGCCTTCCGTGTGTTATAAAGGTGCAGGGCGTCATCTCTTTTATTTAGATGTTCACTTTTCTCGACTTCAATGGCTTCTCGTATTAGTCTGGTTTTGTAATGAATTGTTTGTGCGATCTGTTTGCAACTATCGAAATTGATTTTATGGCCTGATTGTTGTTGGTGTTGGAACAGGGCCGATGTTGTGTGTTTATTTTTGACAGCTAATCTGTGCTCATCTAAACGGGCTGAAATTCTCCTCTTCGTTTGTCCGACGTATACCTTGTCGCACGTTCCACAAGTTATACTATATACCCCTTGGGTTTCAAGTTTAACTTTTGGTTTGGGATTCCCTAAACTTGTGCTTATGGTCTGGTGCGGTTTGTATGCTGTCGCTGTCATGTCTTCGAAGAATTTGGCCAATTCTGTCAATATATATATATATATATATATATATATATATATATATATATATATATAATATATATATATATATATATATATATATATATATATATATATATATATATATATTAATATATATATATATATATATAGTTTCTGGAACACCTACACTCCATACACTCCAGGATTCAATTTACAGTAGAACTTGAGGAAAACAACCAACTGCCTTATCTTGACGTCCTAAGAAAAAACCCCCAGAATAGGCACTTCGACCACACCGTATATAGAAAGCCAACACACACGAACAGATACTTAAACTACAAATCCCAAAAGCAGTTTTACCATACATCAACAGACGCACAGAATTGGCCAAATTCTTCGAAGGCATGACATAGCGACAACATACAAACCGCACCAGACCATAAGCATAAGTTTAGGAAATCCCAAACCAAAAGTTAAACTTGAAACCCAAGGGGTATATAGTATTACTTGTGGAACGTGCGACAAGGTATACGTCGGACAAACGAAGAGGAGAATTTCAGCCCGTTTAGATGAGCACAGATTAGCTGTCAAAAATAAACTGACAACATCGGCCCTGTTCCAACACCAACAACAATCGGGCCATAAAATCACTTTCGATAGTTGCAAACAGATCGCACAAACAACTCATTACAAAACCAGACTAATACGAGAAGCCATTGAAATCGAGAAAAGTGGACATCTAAATAAAAGAGATGACGCCCTGCACCTTTATAACACATGGAAGGCAATTATTCAACATCAAAATAAAACAGAATTAGCCACGCAAAATACAAACCCGTCAATAAGTGAGACACCCGACACGGCAGCAAAGGGGGAGGAGTCAACACCGAGCAATCAGGCGCGATATAAACCCCGACGGAGGCATAAAAAATAAACAGCTCAGGTAGATCACCTCTCAGTTCACCGTAACAACGCATTGAAATGCCCAGTGAGACCTTGGCGAAACGTCTGCAGGATTCAAACATGAATCAATATAACGAACGGATGTATTCCCGGATAAATATTTCCTCATATTGTTCCATCCGTGAAAACCTAAGACTTGAAATATATATATATATATATATATATATATATATATATATATATATATACGGGTGAGATTTCTTTGACGATCAGTATGGGGATCTGGGAAACTAGCGGAGATAGAACAATGGTTAAATTGGGAAAGATTTGAAGTTTTGCTGGCACAATTTAATGACACTTTCGGATTTTTGTAAAAAGTCGTGGCTTACTAGATATTTTGGAAAAAAAACGAAATTCTGTCGATTTAGTCAAATCCCTCTAGCTCCTTTGTTTTTGATTTTATAAAAAAAGTGTTAATTTTAAAAATTGAAGGGAATTGTATCCCGAATATGACTGTTATGCCCTCTTTTGCGTGACAGCTCTCATTTACGAGGTATGACACAAACTTATCTTTTTTTGAATGGAAACCATAGTTGGCTATGACCTCAAAAAATCGGACATTTTTAGCGCTTTTCATCGATATAGTTATTCATAAAAATAACGGAGTTATGGGTGCTTTTCTCTCTTATTTTCACTATTAACGTAGTTAGCCATGAAATAGATTGATTTATTAATAACTGTTCCAAAAAAAATTCTAACGATTTTTTATTAGGTATATCAGATATAACGAAAAAACTAAATAAGTAGGTACTTAAGAAAATAAAGTACATAATAATGGTAACAAATTATGTTCGAAAAGTCCACCATTGTTATTTAGACAAAAATTGCATCTTTTAAGATTGACATTACCGCTTTCCTCACAGACCGCCAATCAATTTCTTCAATTGATTGTAATACCGCCTCCCTTAGGTCACCAACTGTCTCATATATTCTTTTGTATACTTTGTTTTTTAGCGCACCCCATAAATAGAAGTCTATAATTGCTATAGTCTATAAGTCTATAAGTCTATAATCGGGAGACCGGGGTGGCCAATTGCGTTTGCCATTTCTTCCTATCCAAGAGTTTGGATAGATATTATCTAAGTGTTGTCTAATAACGTGTTATGCGCAGGTGCTCCATCATGTTGGAACCACTCAATTTCTAAAAGGTTCTCAAATTCAAATTATGCAACATGTCTTGCAAAGTGTATTGCAAGAAATGCAAGTAGCGCTTCCCAGTAAGTGATTCATCATAGATAAAAGGCCCAAGAATAGTAGACCATATGATACCACACCAAACATTAAAACCAAATTTTATCATTTGTAGTGTTTGTTCTACATGGAAAGGGTTTTCTTTAGCCCAGATATTCTCATTGTGTCTATTGAACATACCGCAGTTAGTAAATCTAGTTTCATCTGACCATAACACCTTTAATGGAAACTGTGGATTGTCAAGGCACATATCTCTAAACCATGTTCAAAACAAAATACGTCGATGTTCGTCACCGGCATGCAAAGTTTGAGAAACTGAAAGTTTGTACGGGTGGAACTTGCGCGCTTTCATTACCTTAACTACAGTTTGTTGATATGTGCCAGCTTCTGCCGCAATCTCACGAGTTGATGTAATGATAATGATGCCAAAAAATTTATTTGTGCTGCTTCGTTAATTTGATGACGTTCCTTAGGTGGTTTAGTAAAAGATTTATATCTGCGTAAACTATCGTAAAGCCTCTTAAATATACATAGAGCAGGTTGACGACGATTAAAATATCTATGAAAGTATTCCTCCTCTGCACTAACTGAATTTTTATGGCATATGATATAACATTCCACCATATTCAGTTTTTCTTCGTTAGAATATTCCATTTTATCACGAAAACTTGTCAATATAGACTGACAGTTCAGCACTACTAATGGAATTAGTCGCAAATCAGGAAACGTCAAAGTGAAAACAATCTTTTTCATGGCTACCTACGTTAAAAGTGAAAATAAGAGAAAAATGCATCCATAACTCCGTTATTTTTCAAAAAAAGAATAGTTTGTATCATATCTCGAAAACGAGAGCTGTCACCCAAACGAGGACATGACAGTAATATTCGGGATACAATTCCCTTTAATTTTGGTATTTACACTTTTTTTATAAAATCAAAAACACAGGAGCTAGAGGGATTTGACTAAATCGACCGAATTTCGTTTTTTCAAAATATCTAGTAAGCCATGACTTTTTACCCAATTTAACCATTGCACTATCTCCGTTAGTTTCCGAGATGCCCATACTGATCATCAAAAAAAACTCACCCTGTTATATATATATATATATATATATATATATATATATATAATGGTTGAAATATAAGTATAATTATAGTTACAGAAGGTGGTTACTAGATTTTAAGCACAAAAGTGTTTTTAGAGTGAACCAAAAGCGCTCGCATATACAGCATGGCTGGGATATGGAATCGAGTGGAATTGTAGCATCATTTAAAAAAGTTTGAAGAAAATGTTTTAATGGGTTTTCCATAAGCAGTTGTATATATAGGGTGGTTGAAATATAGGGTGGAGTAGAATTGTAGTAACACCATGTAAATAAAAAATATACTAAGGAGTTTAAAATAGTTTACATAGCAGATGTCCGATTGTTTGGATATGTACATTTATGATGAAACCTTGAATTTACGAGTGAAGATCGGTCACACAGGTAATTTATCATAGAACGAGTAGGGTCCCACCATATGTTGTAAATTATTACAGTGCCTTTGAGCATAGAGTGATTGGCTAGAATTATATGCTAAAATCCAAGTAATACATATGTAATTTTTGTACGGATGAATTTCTTACTAATACCCATACCCAATTCTTACTCAAATAACTTTTTTATTATTAAATATAACTAACACAATATGTTTTTTATGCCGGAACTTATTGGAGCCTATCACATGATCTCATTAAGCAAGATCTTAAACAATCTACCGCTTCCCAGGCTATTGGATTTCAGCTTTTAAATTAATTCTAAATACAACTTTTTTCCGAACGAGCAAAATGTTTATTACCAAACTCCTCATAAATCAAAGTGAAACAAGCTTCAGCACTCATTTTTACAGAAGAGTAAAGTTTGTGCTATAGTCCAAAGTCTAGCATCCAACTCTGTTTATTCTTAGCACAAGAAGAACTTATTGGTCGAGTTTCTTGGTGAGAAAGTAACTTTTCATGCACGGCTGGCAGCGTGGCCATTTGGAAGTTGTGCCGTAATTTGCTTTCGTTAAACTACTAATTTATCATGGCCATTAAAATATGTTTTGTTTTATAAATTGAAAAGGAAGAAGAATATAAACATTCACATAATTTAGACTAAAAAATTATTTATAATAATCATTGTTCTTAAAAATAAACAACCTCACCTGAAGAGAAGCAATATTCCTTAAAAATGTAGCACAGAATGTACTCGTTGCTTCGAGTATATAGGAAGAGACCGATAAATAATCACAGGTACAATCTGTTACTGAAAACTTGTTGGTGAACCCAATCGGTATATTACTCACAAGTGTCCTCATACTGGATAAAGTGTTACAGCATACAACTTGAATCATATTCTTCGATAATGCAAATTATACGAGTATTAGTAGTAATATTATAGTGACATATTTTTGTAGACTGATTTCTGAGAACTTATAAAGAATAAACCTTTACACTGTCATCACAACCATACATCTATTCCTCCAAAAATATTGCCTAGTTCTTTTTTGAATGATAATTGCGACATACCTAATATGTGTTTTTGAATTTAATTGAAATATCTTCACATTTAAGGAAAAGTCGGTATTATTTCATATTTTTCAAAGTACAAAAGAGTTTTGATAGAATGCTGCTTCACACATTGAGTGAGAAAAACCTACTTTATTTAGTAAATGAAAATTTGATTATTACAATTTACATATACAATAAATATAAAGCCATTGACAACGAAGTCAGAATAGACTTTGAAACGTTTCGTTTTCCTTCAACATATGTCGTTTTATTTCGATTGTGGTGTTATTGCCCAAAAAATATTCAATAATCAAGAATATGCCACAAACAACGTTTAGAAGACAAATATTTTATTTTGTTTATTATATAGTCAATATGATTCTTCCACCTAAGTCTGTAGTCAATTATTACACCTAAATACTTGCAGAACTTAATTCTTTTTTTTGTGACTGTCTATATAAATGTTTATATCTTTTGGTATGCTATTGGAGTAGTTTCCGAACGTCATGAACTGTTTTTTCAATATTTAAGGTCAACTTATTGAAAATAAGCCACTGATTTATCTCCACCAGAAACATATTATTTATTTTAGCTTCGACTCCAGACCAGTTTTTTCCTGTAGACATAACTGCAGTATCGTCAGCAAATGATAACATTACATCTGTCGGGAATGATTTTAGTAGGTCATTTACATATAGTAAGAAGAGTAAAGGTTTTGAAGAACTAGATGAAGTAATAAACATTTTTGGGAGTCGGAGGGATATATTCCTACTGGGTGATTTCAATGGACGAGTTGGAAAGAACAAGCAGAGCACAATAATAGGGAAACATGGAGAAGATACCCAAAATGACGTCTTATAGAGTTATCTCAGCAATATTCCTTAAAAATACAAATTATTTTCAACACAAATAAATCCACAAATACACGTGGAACAGAGAACAAAGGGTTTGAAATCTATTATTGATTACTGTTTAACTAGACAGAAATCGCAAACAAAAATAATTAACGTCATTGTGAAAAGGGGAGCAGTGTGCGGTTCAGACCATTACTTACTTAAAACTGTACCTCTCATAAAACACAAAATTTTAAACAACCAGAGGAAAAAACCAAAACTGATTCAAAAGCAAGGCAGCCTCTATACAACCTAGACAGTTCACAGTTGTCTTATACAAAATAAGACTAACCGAAAAGATGAAAAACGAACCTATAGAATCACCAGAAGAAATGTACAATAATCTTAGAATGTACCTACATGAAGCAGCAGAAGAAGCTGTAGGAAGAAACTCATCACCAGGGAAAAGAAACAACTACTGGGGGAATGAGGAATTAGAAAATCTTATAAAGGAAAATAAAGAACTGTATAACAGATGGTTAGGTACTAAAGACCCAGAAGATAGACAAATGTACCGAAGATACTGCTATCTGGTCAAAAACAAGTCGGGAAAACCAAAAACGAATACTGGGAAAGGAAATGTCATGAAATCAACAGCCAATTAGGGTGCTCCAAATCTATAGCAGCTTGGAAAACTATAAGAATATTGAAGTCAAATAAAATGAGAAAGTAATAATAGACCCTGTTGGACAAGAAACATGGAAAACTATTATAAAACTTTATTGACAGAAGAACGAAGAGAATTTGAAAATATTACGTATGACCTCCAGATATATCAGAAAATATGTGATCCATTTATAACAGAAGAAATAAAAAAGACATTATCGAGAATGAAAAACAACAATTCACCAGACCCAGGAGGCATACCTGTGGAATTATTTAAATTTGCCCCTGATGTAGTATTGGAAAATCTAACAGTAATATTTAACAAATGCTTGTATGGGGAAGAGATACCATCCGAATGGAGAACTGCTTATATCAGTTCGGTATACAAAAAAGGGAATAAACATGACTGTACAAACTACAGAGGACTTAGTATTATAGCTTCCGCAGGTAGATTGTACGGCAGAGTACTACGAGATCGGATAGAAAGTCAATTTGAATATTGGGAGGAACAAGGTGGCTTCAGACCAGGAAGATCATGTATTGATAATCTGTTTGTATAAAACACCTAAAATTATTAGCATATGGAAGCCTGTAAAGAAACTGTGGGAAGCTTTGACAAAGAAAGAAATACACCCACAGTACATAAATGCAATGAAAAACTTTTATCAAGGAAATATCAGTTGTATCGAGACGCGACAATCATACTCAGAATATTTTCAAGTTAATACGAGTAAAGGTCTAAGGCAAGGATGTTGCCTCTCACCAACACGCATAAAAATTTACATAAACACAGCTTTGAAACAATGGTTTAAAAATGTAGTAGAATGGGATTACAACTTGGTGAAAGTAATATAACTACTTTATTATTTGCAGACGATCAAGAGGTCCTAACAGAGGATAATAATAATAATAAGAGACCGTTGCCCCCGTGTGGTGTCCGGGTTAGAATAGCACCATGGTTTCTACCGCCTGTCGTATGAGGCGACTAAAGGGGCAGCTGTCCGCTGACCTACTACCTAGCCTTCCTTCCTTCCCCAAAACTCGCACGGGATGATCTGGTTTAAATCATTTCATCTGGGAACTGACAACCCCACGGTTCCGAGTTACCCGGGTCACCAGGGTCAATTGGTGGCACCACCCATGAAAATGGAGCTACGGAGTAGAGGCCTCGGAAAAGAGCCGCTGCCTGGGGATCGCCAGGGCATGTCTGGAGCCGGCGCTGGACATGACAGCATGCGGGACGTCGGTGGCAGGGTGCTGAGGAGTCGGGGCCCTGTCGTCCAAAGAGCTACTGCCCAAGAACCACAACAACATTCACCAATACAGTCACAGCAACAACGTGACCATCACCAACGGAGTCAAACGAGAACTCCACCCGCAGAAAGTGTTGCGCAGGATCAACAGCCAGCGCTCACTCAAGCGGGACTGATAAGACAGCGCATGAAATGGACTAGCCCCATGAATAAATTTATAATGCGCACGTTTTACAGAGTGACTAACCTTGGCCAGGACAAGACTGGATATCACCAAATACTGCATCAAGAGTTCTGTCGTGAGTACCCAGAGCTTCAAGTTACCGAACAGAGAGTCGCAGATCAATATCGTGTCATCTTGAGAAATGGCCTTATTTCGCCTCATCAACTGGACGAAATAAAGAGCGAAGTTGAGCGCGAATTATTTGGTCGAAATACAACAGATCCAGAGCCTGAAACACCTTTGGCGCAAAGAGCGGACGAGATTCAAGAACTTCAACAAGAACAGCCAGCCAACGCTGACCTGCTTGAGAAAATCCAAGCAGAAATGGAAAGAGCTCTTATAGAGTATAGTGGAACAGATCCATTGATTAGACCAACTCTTCCCAAACTAAGATCTTCTAAAAAACTGGGAATCGTCTTGCAGGCTATGAACAAATTTATCTTGCCACACTATGTTTTTGGTGTTATTACATTAGAGTCGCTACACACAATCATCTACTGTGCTGCAATTTCCATCTGCAGAACAATTGGGGTCGCAATAAGACCAAAGCAAGACCCTCCCCAATTTAGACAAACACGTCGAATACCACCTTGGCAAAGAAGGCTAGAAGGGAAAATTAATTCTCTTCGGAAAGATATTGGAAGACTGACCGAGTACCAACGAGGGGTCAGAAACAACAGAATAGAAAGACTTGTCAAGACGATCATGGACAATAACCGAATACACTATCAGTGGGATGGAGAAAATATCACATCTCAGCAGTGTCTGGATAGTCTACGACAAAAGCTTTCCGTATACACAAGTCGATTGAGAAGGTACAAAACAAGTTACCAACGGACACTAGACAACGCACTATTCCGAAAATCAGAAAAAGGGTTTTATAGAAAACTCAACAACATCAATAATAATGAAACCCCTAGTTATCCCAGTAAAACGGCGATCGAGCAGTTCTGGAAAACACAACTTTCCACAACAGTTTCCCATAACTCCAGAGCGAGCTGGATTAAGGAGGAGGAGGCTGCATTTCAGAATTGTGATAAGATGCAACACCAACCATTTACAACGGAAGACACGTCCAACATAATGAAACACCTCCATAACTGGAAAGCACCAGGACCAGATGGTGTGCAGAATTACTGGATAAAGAAACTTTACGCCACCCACGATAAATTAACAGTACTCATTAATGACATAATTATCCATCCACACAAGATGCCTAGTTTCCTTACACATGGTGCTACATACCTCTTACCAAAGTATAACCTATGTACACAGGACCCAGCAAAGTACAGACCAATCACTTGCCTCCCAACCTTATACAAACTTATAACATCGTGCATTAATCATCGCATTTTTTAAACATTGTGAGATGAACAACATAATTACTCAACAACAAAAGGGATGCGCGAAAAATTCGATGGGTTGCAAAGAACAACTGATAATTGATTCCGTTGTTTGCAATCAAGCCCACGCCAAACGACGAAATCTCTACATGGCATATGTGGACTACACAGAAAGGCCTTTGATTCAGTTCCACATGATTGGCTCATTAAGGTGCTGAAACTCAATAAAGTGAATAATTGTACTATTAACTTTTTAGAACATGCCATGTCCACCTGGCAAACCAAAATCTCACTGAATGAAGCCAACTCTTCGATCCCATTCCAATCAGAAGGAGAATATTCCAGGGAGACTCTCTTAGCCCGCTGTGGTTCTGCCTTGCCATGAACCCTCTCTCAAACAAACTGAACTCGACTAATTTTGGGTTCAGTCTCAAACACAACAACGTACAAGCATTAAAGATAAACCATTTGTTATACATGGACGACTTAAAGTTGATGACAGCTACAAAACAACAGCTGCATGATATGCTTAAAATAGTAGAAGGGTTCTCTAGTGACATCCATATGAAATGTGGCTTAGACAAATGCAGAATTATTAATATAGTTAAAGGCAAAATACAGCAGGGGCACTTCGAAATGGGAGATGGCACCTCATTTGAATCTATGGGGGAAGGTCATACTTATAAATACCTTGGAATAAAGCAGGCTCAACGTATTGATCACATGACTATGAAAAAGGACCTAACAGCAGAGTTTTATAGAAGGGTACGATGACTGTTGAAAACCAAACTAAACATTAAAAATCTGTTTCAGGCTATTAACACCTATGCGTGTTCAGTGCTCAGTTACTCTTTCGGTATAGTTATTTGGTGCAAGACTGACATTGAACAATTACAACGAAAAGTTCGAGTTTTACTAACAAAAGCTCAAAAGCACCATCCAAAGAGCTCTGTCGAACGTACAACTTTGCCACGATATGAAAGAGGAAGAGGATTGACAGATCTAAGTAAACTATTAGATCAACAAATTTCTATTTTGCGTAGTCATTTCCAGAAACTAGCAGAATTTTCTGATCTACATAGAGTCATGTGAAAGGCTGATCACTCAACACCACTGTGACTGACACAATAACATGTCCAATTACACCACCAGACCACAGATCGGAAACTGCTGAAATGGAAAGAGAAGCCCCTTCATGGAAGACATATAAATGACGTCAACCAAGATTATGTCGACAGTGCAGCGACGAACTACTGGTTGATCTCTGGTCATATGTTCCCTGAAACGGAAGGTTTTATATTGGCAATTCAAGATCAAGTAATTTCAACTAAGAACTACCTAAAGTACATCGTTAAAGACCCTTCTATTAACAACGATAAATGCAGGTACGGTTGCCAAACATCTGAATCTATCCAGTATATCACATGAGGTTGTCAAGCGTTCGCTACAACTGAATTCAAAGAACGAGACGATGCTGTGGCAATAATACTTCACCAGGAACTAGCACTGAAACATGAATTAACACAGTCGGTAAGATTACCATACTATAAATATAAACCAGAATCTGTTTTAGAAGATAACAAGTACAAGCTGTACTGGGACCGCACGATACTGATCGATCGGTCTGTTGCTCACAATAGACCAGATATAGTTTTGGTAGATAAAGTCTCTCGGGAAACAACTTTAATTGACATAGCAATTCCTAACAACAATAATATAAATATCAAGCAGGCTGAGAAAATAACCAAATATAGAGATTTGGAATTTCAAATAAAGACTCAGTGGAACATGAATCACACACGAACTGTACCAATTGTTAAGTCAACGACAAGGCTAGTCCCAAAACATCTATTAAGCAATTTAAAATACCCCTAAAGGCACTCATAGCGTGCCTTAGAGGGAGTGTGATGCCATACATTGTATGGTCAAGTCGGAATAAGCTTTATTACCCAACAGGAAAATCCCAATTACAAGATAAATATGGAATATGATTACTTATAACTATTCATACATATATTGATAGAAATTAAATTAAATATATATTTACTATTGTAAATAGTTACTATATAATGATTAATATATATTTACTAGTGTGATAACTAATATTTCATGAGGTATATCGGTACAACTACAAAACATTTAGTTAAATATGGTAATAATTAGGTGACAAAGGTCATCTTAATCATTTCGACAAAAACATTTCATTAGATTTAGTAAGTATATATGAGAGATTGTTATAGTAGATATCACAGCTTGAGCTAATTCTATTAAAGTTTCGGCACATATTATGAATAGGTGAATTCAGCATAAGATTTGTCCGGGATTGATTTATATAGAAGGCATGACCTCTGCGAGAGTTATGATTTGGTACCCCAAAATTAATTCCTTCCAACAAGGTCGGTGCATCAACTTGGTTTTGTAGTAACTTGTATAAAAAACTTATGTTGGTATTAATTCTTCGATGTTCGAGGGACTGAACACCTAAGCTCATAAGTAGAAATTTTTGATCAATACCCTGTTGTGGATAGGTACCACTAGACCTGAAAGACAGAAATTTCAAAAATTTCTCTGCACACTTTCCAATATGTTCTTGTGATTGCTATAAAAGGGGCTCCAGATTACATGGATGAGGAGTTTACGACAGAAAAGTGATTAGAAAAATCCAATTTGCTGCTATATAGGACACCAAGGTCTTTGACTTCATCGCATCTAAGTAGTGGAATATCTTTGAGTTGGTAAACAAAGTGAATGGGTTGAATCTTACGAGAATATGAGCAGACTTTGCATTTTGATATGTTCAAGAATAACATGTTTGAATTACACCAGGAATCAAATTTATTTAATTGTGTTTCTAATAACTGACAATCTTCAGCAGAATTTATTGCTAGGTATAACTTTAGGTCATCTGCGAAAGCTAATCTCTTACAGTCCAGTTCAAGTAAAATATCGTTAATGAAAATAACAAATAACAACGGTCCTAGATTGGACCCTTGCGGGACGCCTGAAATAGCAATAAAATTAATTGATTTAAAACCGTTGTATGACACATACTGTTCTCTGTTCGATAAATACGACGTTAGTAGTGCGCATAGTTCGTTGCTAAAACCAAAATTTCTTAATTTTGATACCAAAATAGAGTGATCAATTTTATCGAAGGCCTTAGAAAAGTCTGTGTAGACTACATCCACCTGGCCTCGCACGTCCATTTCTTCCGCAACGAATTAAGTAAATTCAATAAGGTTAGTCGTAGTAGAGCGATTTTTCATGAGGCCCTGCTGAAATGGAGAAATACGGTTCTGTATTTAGGGGTAGATAACATTGTAGACAGAAATCTCAAAAACCTTTGCAAAGTTGCTCAGAATAGTTATAGGTCTATAGTTAATTATGTCCACTGGAGTTCCGTTTTTAAGGATAGGGCATACACGAGCCACTTTCCAACAGTTAGGAAAAGCATATGATTCAAGTATTTTATTGAAGATAACTAAAAGTTAAAAAAAGTTAAAACTAAAACTAAAAGATGTTGAAGATATGACATGTATGGTTCGAAAACTCGTGGAATAATATAATAAGTGAGGTTTTGAGTTAATTACAGAAAAAACAGTATATATGACAATAGGAGGCGCCCGAGAAGACTTAAACATAGATGGCAAAATTATTAGAAATACCAAAGAATCTTGTAGTTGATTCAGTCAAAGGCCTTAGCTATATCAGGAAAAGTTATAGCAATTGGGTTACTTTTGTCCGTTTTACTATCATGTTTGTCAATTGGTGAAGTGCATCTTTAGTTCCTTGTTTTCTAAGAATCCGTAATGTTTCTCTGATAAGATCTTGTGTTTGTTGAGGAACTTGTTAATTCTAACATATATGATTTTCTCAAAGATCTTTGCGATATTTGATATTAGTGATATCGGTCTGTAGTATGATGTGATGTGTCTGTCTCCTGATTTGAAAATATGAACGACTTCCGCCCGTTTAAGTGATTCTGGCCAGATAGAGTTAATAATGCATTGAATTAGTACATAAGCTAATGGTTTTGTAATATACTACAATAATACTGTAATTGTCCGTGTATTTGTACTATCCTCACCTCCATTAGTATATTTCAGTTTCTTAATTATGTTTGATATCTCAATATGATCTGTTGGACCGAAAAATATAGAATTTGTATTGAAGGGGGGCAATTTGTTGCTTTTATGGTTGCTTTTATGCTGAGGCTAACGAATTTTTTGGTTTAACAGAGACCCTATATTGCAAAAATAAATGTTCATATTATTCGCAATATCTTTGGACCTAGTTATTTTTTGTTTATGTTCGTTACAAACGTAGTTGATTGTATTATTTGTAGAGTTTTTATTGCCAAGTTTTTGATTAATGATGTTCCGTAACTTTTTGGTATTTTTAGAATTGTCATTTATTACTACTCTATGATAAATTGTTTTTGCTGCTTTTATTACTGTGTCTAATATTCTAGTGTACTCTTTAAAAGTGATTTTATTTTGTATATTCATCGGATTAGAATTCCATAATTTATAAAGATAGTCTTTATGGTTACAAGAAGTAAGTATGGCACTTGTTATCCATTTTTTACGGAGGTAATGTCCTTATTGTTCTTACTCTTATTGGATTTTGTACCCTGACAAATGCATTGATTTATTACCTTTAATAGTGATTCAAGTGCTTTACTGGGTGTATTAGTGAGCTGTTTAGAGTCAGTTTAGTATTTTGGTTTGAGATCATTGACTATTTTAAGTCTATCCATGCTTAAAAATAAGGGATAATGATCAGTGAATAGATTAGATAGCTTATAGGTTGAAAAATTAAAGGTACTTAGCTTAACAAACATATTGTCAATACATGAGCCCTCATTAGGATTATTATGGTACCGTCAGCTTTGCTTATATTACTAAAGTTTATTTATAAGTGTTTGAATAAATATTAATAATTTGCCATGATTTGCATTAAGGATTCTGAGATTAACATACATAATTATGTTATTATTCATAATGTGTTTATTTAGGTATTCTACGTCTTGGGAGATGGTTTCCCTTTTAACATAATCATTTTTAATTATTTCAATTATATCGAAATATGATTCCATTTGATAATAAAAGAATATTCTAGATTACTTAATTAAACGATGTAAATACAACTAATAAAAATAATAAAATAGAAGTAAAATAAGACAGCAAAAAAATTTAGTAGTTGAAACTTTAAATCAGTGAAGAAATTAATATCCACAAAAAATAAATTATTTCAAGTTTGTCTTAGTGTTTTAGAATGTTTTGTATCTAAAGTTGCAGAAGACGTAGACTGTTGCGATCTTGTAGTACGGCTGCATTGGGAATTATTACTTGAATCCTTAGCAGGCTGGTTTGCCTGATTATTTATTATTAATATCATCCCCGACTTGACCATACAATGTATGGCATCACACTCTAAGGCACGCTAAGAGTGCCTTTAGGGGAAAATTCACTAAACCCCAGATATCCTAGATATCAAAAGGGTTTAGCTCTGTGGGAGCCTTTGCCAGGTTTTCAGGACCGTGGTTGGAGTCGTGGCGGCAGTTTCCCATGAATTTCCTGACCGGCCGGGCTGTCTCTAACAGGACGGCTTTTTGCATTTGTTTGTAAAGTTGTCCGTCCACACCTAGGTATTTTAAATTGTTTAATAGATGTTTTGGGACTAGTCCTGTCGTTGACATAACAATTGACACAGTTCGTGTGTTGTTCATGTCTTTTGAGTCTTTATTTGAATTTCCAAATCTCTATATTTGGTTATTTTCTCAGCCTGCTTGAGATTTATATTATTGTTGTTAGGAATTGCTATGTCAATTAAAGTAGTTTTCCGAGCGACTTTATCTACCAAAACTATATCTGGTCTATTGTGAGCAACATTCCGATCAGTCAGTATCGTGCGGTCCCAGTACAGTACAGTACTTGTTATTTTTTAAAACAGATTCTGGTTTGTATTGCAATATAGTCCGTGGGTTCAATTTAAAATTATAAAACTAATATTCACTTTCACTTTTCTAGAACTTTTATTTACATCGAATATACAACAGCTAATTCAAATATCACAATAACAATTTTACATATAATCTCTTCGCTCCACCAAGTGAACTCGCGATCGTGGCCTGCTTCCTCTATAAAACCAGCATAGAAAATTCTCGCAAAAATCATCATCACTCCTACAGGTATCGAGTCTTTTCGATAACCATTTTTTTATCTCAAAGCGATTGTTGTCATACTGAAATGAAACAGGGTCGGCTTTGGGTAAATTTCGTAAAAGTATTTATAGTATGGTAATCTTACCTACTGTGATAGTTCAAGTTTCAGTGCTAGTTCCTGGTGCAGTATTTTAGCCACAGCATCGTGTCGTCCTTTGTATTCAGTTGCAGCGAACGCTTGACAATCTCCTGTGATATGCTGGATAGACTCAGATGTTTGGCAACCGTACCTGCATCTGTCGTTGTTAATAGTTTCAGGAAACATATGACCAGAGATCAACCAGTAGTTTGACGCTGCACTGTCGACATAATCTTGCTTAACGTCATTTATATGTCTTCCATGAAGGGGCTTCTCTTCCCATTTCAGCAGTTTCTGATTAGTGGTCTGGTGGTGTAATTGGACGTGTTGTTGTGTCAGTCGTAGTGGTGTTAAGTCATCAACACATGGTACATGACTCTGTGTAGATCAGAAAATTCTGGGAGTTTCTGGAAATTACTACGCAAAATAGAAATTTGTTGATCTAATAGTTTGCTTAGATCTGCGAATCCTCTTCCTCCTTCATACCGTGGCAAAGTTGTACGTTCGACAGAGCTCTTTGGATGGTGATTTTGAGCTTTTGTTAGTAAAACTCGAACTTTTCGTTGTAATTGTTCAATGTCAGTCTTGCACCAATTAACTATACCGAAAGAGTAACTGAGCACTGAACACGCATAGGTGTTAATAGCCTGAAACAGATTTTTACTGTTTAGTTTGGTTTTCAAGAGTCGTCTTAGCCTTCTATAAAACTCTGCTGTTAGGTCCTTTTTCATAGTCATGTGATCAATACGTTGAGCCTGCTTTATTCCAAGGTATTTATAAGTATGACCTTCCCCCATAGATTCAATTGAGGTGCCATCTCCCATTTCGAAGTGCCCCTGCTGTATTTTGCCTTTAACTATATTAATAATTCGGCATTTGTCTAGGCCAAATTTCATATGGATGTCACTAGAGAACCCTTCTACTATTTTAAGCATATCATGCAGCTGTTGTTTTGTAGCTGCCATCAACTTTAAGTCGTCCATGTATAACAAATGGTTTATCTTTAATGCTTGTACGTTGTTGTGTTTGAGACTGAACCCAAAATTAGTTGAGTTCAGTTTGTTTTAGAGAGGGTTCATGGCAAGGCAGAACCACAGCGGGCTAAAAGAGTATCCCTGGAATATACCCCTTCTGATTGGAATAGGGTCAGTTTGTATCGAACAGTTGGGTTCATTCAGTGAGATTTTGGTTTGCCAGGTGGCCATGGCATGTTCTAAAAAGTTAATAATACAATTATTCACTTTATAGAGTTTCAGCACTTTAATCAGCCAATCATGTGGAACTGAATCAAAGGCCTTCTTGTAGTCCACATATGCCATGTAGAGATTTCGTCGTTTGGCGTGGGCTTGATTGCAGACAACGGAATCAATTATCAGTTGTTCTTTGCAACCCATCGAATTTTTCGCGCAACCCTTTTGTTGTTGAGTAATTATGTTGTTCAGTTCACAATGTTTGAAAATGCGATGATTAATGCACGATGTTATGAGTTTGTATAAGGTTGGAAGGCAAGTGATTGGCCGGTACTTTGCTGGGTCCTGTGCACATAGGTTGTCCTTTGGTAAGAGTTATGTAGCACCATGCGTAAGGAAACTAGGCATCTTGTGTGGGTGGGCAATTACGTCATTTATAAGGGCTGTTAGTGTTTCGTGGGTTGCGTACAGTTTCTTTATCTAGTAATTTTGTACACCATCTGGTCCTGGTGCTTTCCACTTATGGAGGTTCTTCATTATGTTGGATGTATCTTCCGTTGTAAATGGTTGGTGCTGCATGGTCTCACAGTTCTGAGATGCAGCCTCCTCCTCATTAATCCAGCTGGCTCTGGAGTTATAGGAGATTGTTGTGGAAAGCTGTGTTTTCCAGAATTCCTCGATGTTTGTTTTACTGGGGTAACTAGGGTCTTCATTATTATTGTTGTTGTTAAGTTTTCTATAAAACCCTTTTTCTGATTGTCGGAAGAGTGTGTTGTCTAGTTTCCGTTAGTTACTGGTTTTGTACCTTCTCAATCGACTTGTGTAGACGGAGAGCTTTTTTAGTAGACTGTCCAGACACTGCTGAGATGTGATGTTTTCTCCATCCCACTGGGAGTGTATTCGGTTATTGTCCATGATAGTCTTGACAAGCCTTTCTATTCTGTTGTTCCTGACTCCACGTTGGTACTCGGTCAGTCTTCCAACGTCTCTCCGAAAAGAATTGATTTTCCCTTCAAGTCTTCTTTGCCAAGGTGGTATTCGAGGGGTTTGTCTAAATTGAGGAGGGTCTTGCTTTGGTCTTACTGCGACCCCAATTATTCTGCAGATGGTAGTTGCAGCACAGTAGATGATTGTGTGTAGCGACTCTAACGTATTAGCACCTAAAACATAGTTTGGCAAGATAAATTTGTTCATAGCCTGCAAGACGATACCCAGTTTCTTAGATGATCTTAGTTTGCCAAGAGCTGGTCTAGTCAGTGGATCTGTTCCATTATACTCTCTAAGAGCTCCTTCCATTTCTGCTTGGATCTTCTCAAGCAGGTCAGCGTTGGTTGGCTGTTCTTGCTGTAGTTCTTGAGTCTAGTCCGTTCTTTGTGCCAAAGGTGTTTCAGGCTCTGGATCGATTGTATTTCGACCAAATAGTTCGCGCTCCACTTCGCTCTTTATTGTGTCCAGTTGTTCAGGCGAAATAAGGCCATTTCTCAAGATGACACGATATTGATCTGCGACTCTCTGTTCAGTAACTTGAAGCTCTGGGTACTCACGACACAACACTTGATAGAGTATTTGGCGATATCCAGTCTTGTCCTGGCCAAGGTTCGTGATTCTATAAATTGTGCGCATTGTAAATTCATTCATGGCGCCAGTCCATTTCATACGCTGTCTTTTCAGTCCCTCTTGAGTGAGCGCTGGCTGTTGATCCTGCGCAACAGTTTCTGCGGGTGGAGTTCTCGTTCTCGTTTGACTCCGTTGGTGATGGTCACGTTGTTGTTGTGAATGTATTGGTGAGTGTTGTTGTGGTTCTTCTGGTTCTTGGGCTGTAGCTCTTTGGACGGCAGGGACCCGCCTCCTCAGCACTCTGCCATCGACGTCCCGCATGCTGTCATGTCCAGCGCCGGCTCCAGACATGCCCTGGCGATCCCCTGGCAGCGGCTCTTTTCCGAGGCTTCTACTCCTTATCTCTTTTTTCTTGGGTGGTGTCACCAATTGACCCTGGCGACCCGGGTAACCCGGAACCGTGGGGTTGTCAGTTCCCAAATGAAATGATTTAAACCAGATCATCCCGTGCGGGTTTTGGGGAAGGGAGGACGGCTAGGTAGTAGGTCAGCGGACAGCCCCTTTAGTCGCCTCATACGACAGGCGGTAGATACCATGGTGCTATTCTAACCCGGACACCACACGGGTATTATTATTATTATTCCGACTTGACCATACAATGTATGGCATCACACTCCCTCTAAGGCACTCTATGAGTGATTCTATAAATCTATGAGTGCCTTTAGGGGAAAATTCACTAAACCCCAGATATCCTAGATATCAAAAGGGTTTAGCTCTGTGGGAGTCCTTGCCAGGTTTTCAGGCCCGTGGTTGGAGTCGTGGCGGCAGTTTCCCATGAATTTTCTGACCGTCCGGGCAGTCCCTAACAAGACTGCTTTTTGCATTTGTTTGTAAAGATGTTCGCCCAGACCGAGGTATTTTAAATTGTTTAATAGATGTTTTGGGGACTAGTCCTGTTGTTGACATAACAATTGGTACAGTTCGTGTGTTGTTCATGTTCCACTGAGTCTTTATTTGAAATTCCAAATCTCTATATTTGGTTATTTTCTCAGCCTGCTTGATATTTATATTATTGTTGTTGGGTATTGCTATGTCAATTAAAGTTGTTTTCCGAGAGACTTTATCTACCAAAACTATATCTGGTCTATTGTGAGCAACAGACCGATCGGTCAGTATCGTGCGGTCCCAGTACAGCTTGTAGTTGTTATTTTCTAAAACAGATTCTCGTTTATATTTATAGTATGGTAATCTTAGCGACTGTGATAATTCATGTTTCAGTGCTAGTTCCTGGTGAAGTATTTTTGCCACAGCATCGTGTCGTTCTTTGTATTCAGTTGCAGCGAACGCTTGACAACTTCCTGTGATATGCTGGATAGATTCAGATGTTTGGCAACCGTACCTGCATCTATCGTTGTTAATGGAAGGGTCTTTAACGATGTACTTTAGGTAGTTCTTAGTTGGAATTACTTGATCTTGGATTGCCAATATAAAGCCTTCCGTCTCAGGGAACATATGACCAGAGATCAACCAGTAGTTCGACGCTGCACTGTCGACATAATCTTGGTTGACGTCATTTATATGTCTTCCATGAAGGGGCTTCTCTTTCCATTTCAGCAGTTTCTGATCTGTGCTCTGGTGGTGTAATTGGACATTTTGTTGTGTTAGTCGCAGTGGTGTTGAGTCATCAACCTGGCACATGACTCTATGTAGATCAGAAAATTCTGCGAGTTTCTGGATATGTTATTATTATTATTATTATTATTATCGCGACTTGACCATACAATGTATGGCATCACACTCCCTCTAAGGCACACATAGTGTGCCCTTAGGGGAATATTCACTAAACCCCAGATATACTACATATCAAAAGGGTTTAGCTCTGTGGGAGCCCTTGCCAGGTTATCAGGCCCGTGGTTGGCGTCGTGGCTGCAGTTCCCCATAAATTTTCTGACCGCCCGGGCTGTTCCTAACAGGACGGCTTTTTGCATTTGTTTGTAAAGGTGTTCGTCCAGACCGAGGTATTTTAAATTGTTTAAGAGATGTTTTGGGACTAGTCCTGTCGTTGACATAACAATTGGTAAAGTTCGTGTGTTGTTCATGTTCCACTGAGTCTTTATTTGAAATTCCAAATCTCTATATTTGGTTATTTTCTCAGCCTGCTTGATATTTATATTATTGTTGTTAGGAATTGCTATGTCAATTAAAGTTGTTTTCCGAGAGACTTTATCTACCAAAACTATATCTGGTCTATTGTGAGCAACAGACCGATCGGTCAGTATCGTGCGGTCCCAGTACAGCTTATAGTTGTTATTTTCTAAAACAGATTCTGGTTTATATTTATAGTATGGTAATCTTACCGACTGTGATAATTCATGTTTCAGTGCTAGTTCCTGGTGAAGTATTTTTGCCACAGCATCGTGTCGTTCTTTGTATTCAGTTGCAGCGAACGCTTGACAACCTCCTGTGATATGCTGGATAGATTCAGATGTTTGGCAAACCGTACCTGCATCTATCGTTGTTAATAGAAGGGTCTTTAACGATGTACTTTAGGTAGTTCTTAGTTGGAATTACTTGATCTTGGATTGCCAATATAAAGCCTTCCGTTTCAGGGAACATATGACCAGAGATCAACCAGTAGTTCGACGCTGCACTGTCGACATAATCTTGGTTGATGTCATTTATATGTCTTCCATGAAGGGGCTTCTCTTTCCATTTCAGCAGTTTCTGATCTGTGGTCTGGTGGTGTAATTGGACATGTTGTTGTGTCAGACGCAGTGGTGTTGAGTCATCAACCTGGCACATGACTCTATGTAGATCAGAAAATTCTGCGAGTTTCTGGAAATGACTACGCAAAATAGAAATTTGTTGATCTAATAGTTTACTTAGATCTGTCAATCCTCTTCCTCCTTCATACCGTGGCAAAGTTGTTCGTTCGACAGAGCTCTTTGGATGGTGATTTTGAGCTTTTGTTAGTAAAACTCGAACTTTTCGTTGTAATTGTTCAATGTCAGTCTTGCACCAATTAACTATACCGAAAGAGTAACTGAGTACTGAACACGCATAGGTGTTAATAGCCTGAAACAGATTTTTACTGTTTAGTTTGGTTTTCAACAGTCGTCTTACCCTTCTATAAAACTCTGCTGTTAGGTCCTTTTTCATAGTCATGTGATCAATACGTTGAGCCTGCTTTATTCCAAGGTTTATTTATAAGTATGACCTTCCCCCATAGATTCAATTGAGGTGCCATCTCCCATTTCGAAGTGACCCTGCTGTATTTTGCCTTTAACTATATTAGTAATTCGGCATTTGTCTAGGCCAAATTTCATATGGATGTCACTAGAGAACCCTTCTACTATTTTAAGCATATTATGCAGCTGTTGTTTTGTAGCTGCCATCAACTTTAAGTCGTCCATGTATAACAAATGGTTTATCTTAATACTTGTACGTTGTTGTGTTTGAGACTGAACCCAAAATTAGTTGAGTTCAGTTTGTTTGAGAGAGGGTTCATGGCAAGGCAGAACCACATTATTATTATTATTATTATTATTATTATTATTATTATTATAATCTAAATACGTGCAGAGATCCAAAGATCCATTAAGTCCATTATAAGTAAGAAAATATAACAATATGAAAATTATACAACACAACAAAGCAAACACGTTTGAAAAACATAGTTAAGTAAACCTGATATTGTCTAATCTATTTTTGAAAATGTTGATTGAGCGTTAATGATTTCTCTTGGTAAACTATTCCAGGTTGTAAAAACACGAGTGCAGAAAAAGTTTTGTAGCGATTTTTTACTGAAAGGTTCCTACTTCAACTTCATATTGTGACCAAAGTAAACAGTTGCCTCAAATTTCCAAAGTTGTACCGTAATATTCGAAAAGTCATAATCAAATCACCACGTAGTCGACGGGCGTCGAAAGATGGCAACCCAGCTGATGGTAGTCTGATTGAGTAATCCGGTCGTACTCGTCCGAACGATAGTCTGGTAGCTTGAAGTTGTATATTTTTTAGAAGATTTACATCACGTACTAATTTTAGACACCATACGGGCCCACATTACTCCATTAAAGGGCGAATGTATGATTTATATAGACTAGTGGAAGTTTGAATAGACATTTTTCCAAATGTCTTTTTAAGCAAATAGAGTTTACTGTTTGATTTGTAGCGGCTTCCAGTTCGTTGGTATTATTTTTCTTGTTTGTTAGTCTATTAGATGGTTTAGGTAAGTATCAATAGTTTCTGGTGTTATTGGTGGTAAAGGGTAGTTGGTGCTTTTAATTCTGTTTTTTATTTTTTGGTTTAGGTATTCACATTTTTCTTCGTCAGCAGCGGTGTGGTACATTTCAGTTTTAAGGTTAAATTTTGTATTCCTATAGTTGCAGTTTGCACATTTAATATCTAGATGATTCATAAAATCTTTTGTAAGATGGTTTTCGGCGCATTTTAAGCCAATGGTGTCATTAGAACATTTATGATCACTATGTCCAATGCGACCGCAGTTGTAACAGGGTGTAATATTTAGATCATCCTTGGCTTTCATCACTTGGTATCCAATGTAGATTTTGTAAGTTCTCTCTAATCACTTTGTAGAGGCAACTATTAACTTCAATAATGGCTTTCAAGTTACCTTTATTGTTTGTGTAGCAGTGTAGAACTTTACATCTATTATCCGACCAAGCAAAACTTCTGATATTGATATCGTCTTCAAGTTGCTCCCTAGTAAAACAGTTTTCTATATTATATATGCATAGTCTATGATTTTTATTTTCTGTTGTAATAATTTCATATTCATTATTCATATTCACCATAAGCTTGTTTTTAAGTTCGTCAAGATCACTACGGGTTTTACAATTAATTGAAATACTACCACTTTTTGCATTTTTATATACTTTGTTAATGGGTATTTTTATTGATGTATTAATTTTGGTTTGTAATTGTTGAGAAAGTATGATCAGCTGATTTTGTTTGTTTAGATTTAACTATAAGGCTAGGTACATTTTCTGATGGTTTATCAATATTGTTATCAACGGAATTGGAGTATCTGTAGTTAGTTACAACATTATTATTCTGATGTTAATAATGTTGAAGTAATTCTGTTAATAAATCATTGTTTTCATTAATTTCTTTATTAATTTGTTTTATTAATAAATGTTCTGCTAGTAGAAACTTAAAATCACTATCTTCATTTGGCGGCAGTGTTTTATTGAGATACGTACTATTTTTGCATAATTCTTATTGAAGTAATTGTTTTTCATTTAGTTTAATTTGAGCTAGTATAACTTTACTTTAATGAACAAGTAAAGGTGTACTATTAATCACGGATAGATCCGTATCAGTATGTTTATAAACAAATAACGAGAAAATTCGATAGTTTAATGGTATTTTGTAATTTATCAAATTCTGATTTTTTTAAAGCACAATGACAAAATAAACAAATTATAACCATCTTTTTAGATAACGTATTGGATTTATGCCTGTTTTATATTTCTATTTTACCCTTAAATCATAATTGGGTGCTTTTGCATTTAACTCTTCAATGTCAAAATATTTATCGTCAACTGATATTATCAATCAGGTTATATTATTAGTTATCTTAAATTACACAACAATGTGCCAGGTATCCCAGTTTTCTTGGATTATCCAAACTAGTAATTAGAATTTTTTTGGCTATTACACTTCCCAAATCCAATCACAATTATATCCGAACTACATTTGCTGCACAGATGTTGACGTTAAGGATTTTTTAGATCGAGTTTAAATTTTGTTGTCTTTGACCGTCTCACTGGCAGGCGACCAACCAATTCGCAGTTCTTCTTTATGAACCGAACTACACTATGCACAATTTATTTTAATTAATTTCTGGTCATTTACCTAGTTTATGGGGCTATTTTTTTAAGAACACTTCACTTTTTGAGTCCCAATAAGTATTCAAATATGCATATGCAAATGTGTCAAATGGCTTATGTTTAAATATTTGATGTTTACCTCACAAGTATATCTGCTTTGCTTTAAATAGATAGATAGATAGTGCCATGTTGTTCTTTGCTTCCGAGACCCTTCAGTGAAGTTTTTTCTGCCTTTACTTCTCACTTATTTCCTTTATATCTGATTTCGCAATTTGTATTTTTGAATAGCTACTTTTTTGATCAAATTGTTTCTTCTGACTCTTTAATTCATTTTGCCTCTTTTGATATGAAAACTTCAGCTATGTTCTTTTGTTCTTCATAATTTGTTGTTAAAAGAAAGGTTAAGTAGAATTAGAATTTCTACTTAACCTTTCGCATTAAATCATTGCGCGAATTTGTCTTGATTTTGTTGTCTAACCAGAGTCACTTTTTTTCTAATTTTTACAATATTTTATTTAAGAGTATTTAATACTTGAGCAAGTGTATCGATGGCCGTTTTAAACTTTTCGTTCATCAGTAAGCCCTGCAAACATCGGTAATTTTATTTTCTAATAATCTCACTTAATGATAAACCACAATGTTATGTATTCGGAGTACAGTAAATATAATTTTAATCACAAAAGATCTCTATCTGTTTTTAACACCACTCATTAAATTAACAAATCGACAAATCACAATACCTCTCTTCTGTTAATGTCACCTTTTAAGAATAACTCGGCCTATAGCTTACTACATTGCTTGTTCTGTTCACTGATCTACTTATACCAATTAATTCTGTTTTCAAATTAATCGATCTACCCGCAGCCGTTGTCTAAGAAAAATCCGTCGTACCGGGTTTGATCTTATGAAATTATCAAAAAATCTTTTACCTTGAATTATATGTGCTTCAGACAATGGTTTTAGCCTGAACTGGTTTTGTGGGACATTTCGAAACATCTTGGACTTTCGTGAATCAATAATGTGGTGTGCTGGAATAACACACATTAGTCTAAAAACTATTACGGGGTGGTCAAAATATACTGATGTGTTATCACAGTTTGATGACTGGCTTTGGAATACATCCAGGACAGACGAAAAAAATCTATTAGTAGATATAAATGTATCATTTATTGTAGGAATCCTATAATCTATATATAAATAGGCAAAACGGTTAGGTTATCGTTTTCTCCTCTGTCTCTCAACCGATTTTCTTTATATTTGTTTTGTTTAGTAGCAATTGACGACCTTCAGTGCAAAATGCTAAAATTTATTTATAATATTGGTTCATTCAATAAATAAAACATAATAAAAACATTATTTACATCCATACTGTCAATGTCAAACAGATAACAGTAACAGTGTCACCAGATTGCTTGGAGAGAAAATCGTATGATGAATAGACTCGAATGTGAAAGGCGAATTAAATTAAACTCAAAAGTAACAAATTTTGACCCGTTTCTAAAGTTATTCTACATAGTCATGCTACCGAAATAGAATCCAGGAAAATTACATACTAATGGCCATTCATTGGGCTCTCGCAAAGTTGCAACTTTCATTGCTTTCTAAATATGGCTTGTCGACAAAAATAAGAATTATGTTGCAATAGATGAATTTATTTCTGATAATATGTTATTAATTTTAATGTTATACTTTCAAATTAAAGATTCTTCTAATTTTTACAGATAAATTTCATGTAATTTGAATAAAATTAAAAAAAATGTAAAGTATGCACTGATTGTAATATTCAAGACAAATAGACCTGGGGCCTGTTTCATAACCAACTTGTAACTTGTAGTTTTGTAACTTGTAGAATTTCGTTTCGTAATTCAACAAAATTATTCTAAAAGTTACAACTTGTCAAATTCAAATTATTGGAATACTAATATTTTGGATTTTGCAAGATGTAACTTGTAGAATAATGTTGTTGAATTACGAAACGAAATGCTACAAGTTATAGAACTCCAAGTTACCAAATTATGAAACAGGCCTCTGAACTCATGGTTATCTTTGATTATATCAAGGCGCTACTCCTGATTTGAATTTTGACATTTCAGAATATTCTTTGGTGTAAGATTATTTTTGCACGATGGTAAACCAATGTGTAATATTCAAGATCTCAGCATCATTCACTGCGAGAAGTTTTTAACAAATGTGACTATTACTTATTTATCATTAATTAGCAGCAGTTGCTTATATTTCTTTATGTTTTCCATACAAAATTTACTTAGCTTAGCTTACTATGTGTTTCATTTAAGTTAATAAAATTACATTGATTTTTAAGATCTTGGTTGAAAGTTTATTAATATGTACTTATGTTTTGTAGTTATTTGGAATGTAAAAGTCGGTACCTTTACGCTAACTTTTGAATTGGTTGATAGCATTACGAGCTGAAATTGTTAACTGTGAAATGCCAGAATGAAGGTTCTATTTCGTTTTATTTCTTACATCCTTAACTATTGAAAATTTTCAGTCTCAAATAAAAACATATTTTTGGAAAATGTAGGTATTAAGTAATTGTTTTCTGAATTCTAATTGTGGCATCTCTGGTTTTTATTTTTACTGAGTTCTTCGGGACTAATTACCACATAAACTTGAAAGTCTGAATATCGAATTGTAATTTCGATATTTGTCATTGCGAGTCTGCTTAATTTTTTAATTTTTTGGTTCAATTTGTATTCATACCATTGAAAACGAGGTCTGATATAGACCTTGAAACGTTTGGACTTTTGAAATATACAGACTTTCAAGTTAATGTGGTAGTTATTCTCAAAGAACTCAGAAAAAATATTAACGAATGTTTCAGATATTACATTTAATATTAATTTATTATTTAATATAATGTTAATATTTTTAAAGGGATTAATTTTTTTATGTAAAAATTATAACTATAAATTTCAATATATTTGTAGGCCGAGGTGTGGTGTAACAATTGACAATCAGTGGACAACAGAAAATATATTAAAGATTGTAGTTTTTATAAGGTTGTTAGGCATATATATTTTTTTCATTTTATGAACTAGATTGAAACTGAAAATGACGAAAATTTTTAGGTTACAAAGTGCGATCCCAGCAAAAACTGGGAGATCACGCATTTTTCAAAATTATTTGGAATACCTTTATTTGTAAAAACACAGTTTTTCACCCTAACACCAAACCTTTATTTTAAACACTCAACCCCGTTTCAACAACTCTAAGTACTCTCAAGGAGTAAACCTAATAGTTTGGTATACTCCTTGATGATGACAACTTAGAGTTGTAGAAAAGGCATCGACTGTGTAAAATAAAGGTTTGGTGTTAGGGTGCAAAATTGTGTATTTACATATGACATATGACACACCAAAGGTTTCGCAGCATTTTCATACCTATATTTGATTAAATTCTCATATATCTTTTTTATTCTAATTGATTTGGGGGGGGGAGATCATGACGCCTTCTCCTGTTTCTCCTCCACTTTAATTCTGATAGACAAACTTTGACAAACGAACCTCAATAATGTTCACAATTTGATGAAATATTGTGGAATTTCGACCAGTGGGCGACCACTAGATTTAGATAATACAAACATTTTTAATATACATTAAGCATTACGAAGGGCAACGATGATCTAACATCACAAATCTGTAAAATATTTTTCATTGCCATTAAGATTATCGATAGCCTAAAATTTAACTCAACAAGCGGGACCTAAATCAATTATTTAAATAAATACTTCAAGACAATTTTAGGGTTTTTACCTTAATAAAAAACGTGTGCTCGTTCGTTTCTGTCCAATTAACTATATTGGAGCGTGAGTTATTCGATGTGACCTCTTGTTCATAAATCTTTCTCAATTATAATGCAGCTCCTAATGCAGCACTCAATTCAATAACAGAATTAGGTTCATAAACCTTAAACTCAGCGAAAGGGCTGAGAGTACACTTCACTAATTAGGCGGAAAATATAATTGGATGCAACAGATCAATTACGTTGCTCTGTTTGCTGTAGTGTCGTTTTATTTTCAAAATCTTAATACTATACTAGTTGTGTCTTTGAGAGATTACAGACTGCACATTTTTTTATACATAATATTGCTTTATTAAAAAAATATAATTTTAAAAATAATATCTAAGCATTATTGTTCTTAGTGAAAATATTTAAAAACTAACTATATTTCAAATAATTACCATTACTAGTATATGCGTCAATTCGCAATGCTAAGCAATTTTTGGGGTAAATTATTTATTGTTATCTTGATAACATCATTCTTGATTTGGTTAATAGAAATATCTATCTTCTAATTCATACTAAAATATTATCATTGCTATTAAGTTCATGTTGCACACGGCGCCTACTTTTATACTTGTGTCAATAAAAAGTTTGTTTTCACAGTTAAAATGATTTTGTACGTACCCAGACAATGTACAATATTATTGCATTGTTTTAATTTTATATAATTCTACACAAAAGTTATTCTAACCAGTGAGCCTACTTTTAATGTGGAGGAAATACATATAGTTTAATTACTTAATCAGGGCGATGACGTCTCAGGCAGCGTTGCCGATGTGACTGTTTTTTCGAGATTTTAAAAAACCGAGACAAGTTAGTTTTGTCATTCATTTTATGACTTTTATGTTTGGATATTTAATTTTTGTAATAACATTATCACTTACTCATGTATATATTAATTTCATTATGTAATTCGGTTGGATGTGATTGGTCAATAAGTCTTTGGACCATTGTTTCTAAAATGAGAGTAGTTTTAATTTGTCAACCCCAGAACGAATATTCGAGTGACTTTACACTACAAAACTGATTTATAGAGCACTTTGTGTTCCTTGAATAAACATAACCTATAACTGCAAGTCTTTAATGTATGATATGTAACTGAAAAAATAAGCAAAAATGCAAGACATTATTGACGTAAACTACAATTCATTTTATAAATTAAAACGTGATTTTAACCAGTGATCTCTATGGATAACAGAAGCACTTCCAAAACCTGGACGCTTATAGTATAGCAAAGTAACACTCAATAAATCAATACAGGTTTAGAACAAGGTTTTGGAGTGAACACACAAGGAAGTTTTGTCTAAACAAATCCCTTGATATAGGGTAAAAGTAATGACCTTTCTACATATTTAATAGCAGAAATATAAGAAATAACTTTGAATTGGATTCCCTTGA
This sequence comes from Octodonta nipae, assembly GCA_034190945.1. Classification (NCBI taxonomy): domain Eukaryota; kingdom Metazoa; phylum Arthropoda; class Insecta; order Coleoptera; family Chrysomelidae; genus Octodonta; species Octodonta nipae. The sequence continues at coordinate 115,266,910 of CM067217.1, forward strand.
AATGTATTGTTTGAGTTTATTTATACAGCTAAAAAAGATGAAAGCAATATTAAATTGAAAACTAGATGTTGTGTACAGTTAAGTCTTGTTCAGTACAAGGTGGTTTAAATTGTATATTAAGAGTAAACAAACCAACAACACTGTTTCCGAACAGATTTAAAATATACGCAAATGAGTTCCCAGGGCCGCCCTGGGGCACTGAAGAAAATGCCGCCCTATGACTTAAATTTTGTTGTTGTTGTTACTGTAGCCTACAGTCTGTAGGTGGCAGCATGTGTAGTTGACACTTGATTTGACTCGAAAATATAAAATTGTTCTTTTAAATTAAAATTAATTAGTGTTATTGAATAATTCTCCAATTTTAGAAAAATTCATTGATCAATTAAAGTTTTTGTTATTAGAAAGACATACGTAATTTGAAAATATTTTTAATTCTTAAAAAATTACATAAATTTATCAATTTCAAAAAATAAAAATATCAAGTTTTATTTTTTCAAACATTTATGGAAATAAATTAATTAAACTATTTGAATAGTTTTAACTTAAATTTCCTATATTATAATATACAAAATTTTAATTTGATACATAATGGATAAATTATGTTTCTTGAAAGATAAAATGTTTATTTAAAATAATTATTTAATTATATATTGTGTAGAAAAATTTTTCTCTTTCCAAATTTTGCCGCCCTAGAAAATTTGCCGCCCCTAGTGTAAATCCATCACTGTGAGTTCCTAACAAATAAAACGAAATAGAACACAAGGCCTCTGATATCTATAATTGTAATACATGTGAAGCCACATGGACATGAAATAAACATCAGCAACTTATTAAATACCCAGTGAAAGCAGTTCTTAAAGCCATCAAATTAGCTATTAACCAAGAAAACAGTTCATGATATATAAAATTGTAATACATTTGGAGTCAGGTGGAATCACATTGTGAACTGAACCAATTATTCAGTGAAACCAGTTTTAGAACAGCCATATAAGCCATTTAACTTCTATAGTACATAAACAATATTGGGATTGGGACGTAGACTTTTTTCAGCTCAGATTATTATTAAATATATTTGTGAGTGATCTGGTTAATGAATTTGAGTATTGTGAACATTTTAATTTATAAATTTATGCTGCTGACCTAAAATTGTTGAACCTACTGATGACTGCAGAAGGATTGGATTCATTGTTACTATGAAGTAATACTAATGTTATAGAATTCAGTGTCAACAACTGTCAGTTTATAAATCTATTTAAGAAGACGAATGATATATTATCTGATAAAAATAATTGTTCCGAGAATTCAGCAGTTCAATGATCGAGGGGTTTATATCGATTAAATTACATCAGGAAGAGTTTTGAAAATGTTAGGGGTCTTAACTAGGACACAGAGAGATTATATTAAATTGAATTGTTTTAAGTTACACCAGTCGGCATATAGGGAGCATGTACCCTCTGCAGTGCATAATTGTAAATGTTATAATTGCATTGTAAATACACTAATGGATAAATAAATACTTTATCGTTTTTTTGTAAGATCAGTGCTCAAATATGCTATCCCTACATGGTCTCTGTATAACAATGTCCATACTGAATTGTTCGAAAAGGTGCATAATTTTGTTTTATTTTGGATTACCTGTGGATCAGCTTAGTTATAATGACAATGATGATTTATTAAAATTTCAAACTTCAAATGCCAGGCATGTACCAGTAGATATATGTACATATATTGTTAAGTCTGCTGTCAATAAATGTTCCACCCTTACATAGTGATCCAAGATCTTTCCACTTATGAAATTACAAGAAGCACAGTCCCATAGAGTGTATACAAAAAAATTATTGTTTAAATTTTACTGTAACAATGTGTAAATTTAGTGTACAAAATTTAATAATTTGAAAAAGCCCGTAAAATTTTTATACACATTGTACAAAAAATACAGTATTATGGTTTTCTGAATTATGTTAAAAACTATGTGTTGAAACTACTTTGCTGGAAACGCTAAGTATGTATTATTCTTTTGCTAGTAAATAAACCTATGCAAAAAATGTTTTTATTAAAAGTGTTACAAAATGAAACTAACAATAACAGTAATAATTCCTGACTTGGTGCATGATTGAAGTTTTAGTACTGGCCACATTATAATCAGATCTCAACTCAAGTTGTAAATTTATTCTGAAAATTAGACATCTCCGTATGTCTAATTATTTCATAAATACTGGGGCAAATTACACAGTAAGTAAACAAAAAACCGTTAACGTTGCTCATGAAGCTATGTAGTCCTCTACTGGTAGATAATGTCTTCCTGGGCTCATACTCTGAAAGTTTCTAATATTTAAGACCCATACATTACCTGGACAAAAAACTTTATGTATTATGTACTAACCAAATTGTACCAATACCCATATATTATGTACTGTCTTAACATTATTCCTATCTATGGCATTATTGCTTAGAGAGTTACTTATAGAATACATAAATCTAAATTTACAGCAAGCAATTTTTAAAGAACATAGAATGTCCAAATTAAAAAACACCTATATTTTTAACATTAGACAAGTATATTTTATAAAATGACAAAATAATACTTTCTGTATAATTTCCTGATATTTGATTTGCTCCTTAACTTAAAAAGGTATTATACTGAGTGTGTGACTACATGTTATTTCAGAAACTAATTACATTAAATTTTATAACAATCGAAATGATAAATACTGTTTGATAGAAATTAATGTCATTTCTAGTCACTAACCTTCATTTTGAAAATATAGATGGTTACATATTTTAACTACAATGCACTTTTTGTATCTATATATTTCTAACAATCCCGATCCCCACCGAAAATCATACAATTTGGAACGATGAGTAAATATTTGTGCTAGAGTAACTGTAATTGGCCCAAAGTGCTATAAATACTGTTTAAGTTATAATTTGTTGTATATACTCTTGACTTAAAGACAACCCAACAGTTTGTATTTGAGAGAATTTTTTTGTCCATTCATATATTTGTAAACCTCTTCTTTTCTCATACATTCCTGAGCCAAAATACACAATTAGATGTAATAGCTTTTACAAACCCAAGCCATTGAAGGTTTAATAGTTATTGAAATATGAAGTATAATTGTCTACTATAATCTAAGCTATCTAATTTGAAGAATTATGTAGCTGTTCAGTGACTGACAGGCCGCGGCCAAACTAAATCACCCAAAGAGAAACATACAATTTGGAATATGCGAACACTACTTAATGTACCTACTGCAAATGATTCTGGCATAATAATTAGAATATAGTCAGACACCAATCATTAAATTATTAGTATTTAGATTCAGTTCTTCATGGAGAAAGTGGTGGGTAAAAGGTAGTAGAAATATAATAGAAACAGTTATATTTGATTGATTTTATTGAAGTATATCTACAGCTCTCTTTGCAGAAGCTAAGTTGCAATATATCAACAAGAAATTAACATAAAACATGAACATTTTTTAGAAACAAAACTGTAATAAACATCTAATTACAGACAAAAATATTGAACTAACTAAAAAATGAAAATCACAACTTAATAATTTAATTTACTAGTATATATATATATATATATATATATATATATATATATATATATATATATGTTATACCCTATTGCTTTGATGGATGTACACTTGTTACCTTTAAATAGATCTTGAAATGTTTTAACAAACTCCATAATTTCCTGTTGAGTAACATCCTTTCACAGAAAAAACAATCTCCACCATCTACTGGAAGAAAGTTTCATTAAAGTGGCAGTAGTAAATGAGAAGGTTCTTCACCAGTACTCATTTTTAGTTTAATGTATTAGACTGTACTGTTCTCCATAATGTTAAAATAATAGGACTTTATAAAAAAAAAACAAAAACATATGAGACTAAAACTATAAAAAAAACTCAAGAAATGTAAAACAATTCGGATATTTCAATATCTTGTATTGTGGAGTAATATTACAACTATTGTGATCAATAGGCTTTCAATTTTAACCATGATTAAATAATTTACTAGTCATTTACAAATTGTGTTACTAAATTTGTTTATGAAAAAACTTTAATAGCAATTACCTTATCATTTTATGTTGAAGAATCTAGCTTCTCTATTATTCTATTCTCTTTGGAACTATCAACAGAACTAATGCCTTTGTTTGGTTTATTGGAGTCACATGAGTTGATCTGAAAATATATGGTTACTGTAAAAATTAAGTTTCTATGGTACATTTTTTTTAACAAATCATTTCAATAAATTTGTATTCTTCAAAATGAGCCCATTAATTTGATATGTTATATGATTTTTTGTTTTCCGTTTAATCCTATAATTTGTCCCCCAAAATTAATACTAGGGTCATGCTCTTATTCTTCCTGTTAGTTGAAATTAGACCTATACCATAAATTTTGTTTTTCAAAATTTTAGGTCTTATAGTTTCGGAAATAAATGAGGAATGGGTTAATTTTTTAAGGTATGGTTAAAATCAATTAAACAATTTATTTTAAAAATATGAAACAAAATATATTTGTATTCCTCATTTTGATTTGATATTACATGATGTGTTTAAATACTTTTACATATTTAGTTTCCAATTAATTCTGTAAGTTTTTAATATTAGGGCTTTCTCCAAATTTTTCCTATAGAGTTCCAGGTGAGTCCCTACATACCTAATTTTGTTCAAAATTTTAGGCATTATAGTTTGAAAGAAAAAGGGGGAATGGATAATTTTTTTTATATTTTTGTTAATATCTTTTCAACTAAATATTTTTAAAAAAATACTTCTGAGTATTCGAGTAACTAGAAGCAAAAGCAGAAGGCTACGAGAATTATGCGAACCGACCTAAAGAGGGCAGATGTGACTCTGCCGAAACGTCGTCATTTTACCATCGATCCCGGCAGGGATCAGTTATAAACTACGCGGATGAATTCCCGGAAACCACCTAAAACATTTAGTGCCCGCAAAAACTTAAAAACAAATATATATATATATATATATATATATATATATATATATATATATAAGTAAATTAAATTATTAAGTTGTGATTTTCATTTTTTAGTTAGTTCAATATTTTTGTCTGTAATTAGATGTTTATTTCATTTTTGTTTCTAAAAAATGTTCATGTTTTATGTTAATTTCTATGTTGATTTATTGCAACTTAGCTTCTGCAAACAAAAAGAGCTGTAGATATACTTCAATAAAATCATTCAATAATAACTGTTTCTATTATATTTCTACTACCTTTGCCCACCACTTTCTCCATGGAGAACTGGATCTAAATACTAATAATTTAATGATTGGCGTCTGACTATATTCTAATTATTATGCCAGAATCATTTGCAGTAGGTACATTAGTAGTGTTCGCATATTCCAAATTGTATGTTTCTCTTTGGGTGATTTAGTTTGGCCGCGCCTGTCAGTCACTGAACAGCTACATAATTCTTCAAATTAGATAGCTTAGATTATAGTCGACAATTATACTTCATATTTCAATAAACTATTAAACCTTCAATGGCTTGGGTTTGTAAAAGCTATTACATCTAATTGTGTATTTTGGCTCGGGAATGTATGAGAAAAGAAAAGGTTTACAAATATATCAATGGACAGAAAAATTCTCTCAAATACAAACTGTTGGGTTGTCTTTAATTCAAGAGTATATAAAAAATTATAACTAACTAAACAGTATTTATAGCACTTTGGGCCAATTACAGTTACTCTAGCACAAATATTTACTCATCGTTCCAAATTGTATGATTTTCGGTGGGGATCGGGATTGATAGAAATATATAGATACAAAAAGTGCATTATAGTTAAAATATGTAACCATCTTAATTTCAAAATGAAGGTTAGTGACTAGAAATGACATTAATTTCTATCAAACAGTATTTATCATTTCGATTGTTACAAAATTTAATGTAATTAGTTTCTGAAATAACATGTAGTCACACACTCAGTATAATACCTTTTTAAGTTAAGAAGCAAATCACTATGGCATCGACAGGGTTCTCAAAGAAGCATTTCAAATATCAGGAAATTATACAGAAAGTATTATTTTGTCATTTTATAAAATATACTTGTCTAATGTTAATAATATAAGTGTTTTTTAATTTGGACATTCTATGTTCTCTAAAAATTGCTTGCTGTAAATTTAGATTTATATATTCTATAAGTAACTCTCTAAGCAATAATGCCATAGATAGGAATAATGTTAAGAGAGTACATAATATATGGGTATTGGTACAATTTGGTTAGTACATAATACATAAAGTTTTTTGTCCAGGTAATGTATGGGTCTTAAATATTAGAAACTTTCAGAGTATGAGCCCAGGAAGACATTATCTACCAGTAGAGGACTACATAGCTTCATGAGCAACGTTAACGGTTTTTTGTTTACTTACTGTGTAATTTGCCCCAGTATTTATGAAATAATTAGACATACGGAGATGTCTAATTTTTAGCATAAATGTACAACTTGAGTTGAGATCTGATTATAATGTGGCCAATACTAAAACTTCAATCATGCACCAAGTCAGGAATCATTACTGTTATTGTTAGTTTCATTTTGTAACACTTTTAATAAAACATTTTTTTCATAGGTTTATTTAATAGCAAAACAATAATACATACTTAGCGTTTCCAGCAAAGTAGTTTCAACACATAGTTTTTTACATAATTCAGAAAACCATAATACTGTATTTTTTGTACAATGTGTATAAAAATTTTACGGACTTTTTCAAATTATTAATTTTGTACACTAAATTTACACATTGTTACAGTAAAATTTAAACAATAATTTTTTGTATACACTCTATGGGACTGTGCTTCTTGTAATTTCATAAAGTGGAAAGATCTTGGATCACTATGTAAGGGTGAAACATTTATTGACACCAGACTTAACAATATATGTACATATATCTATTGGTACATGCCTGGCATTTGAAGTTTGAAATTTTAATAAATCATCATTGTCATTATAACTAAGCTGATCCACAGGTAATCCAAAATAAAACAAAATTATGCACATTTTCGAACAATTCAGTATGGACATTGTAATACAGAGACCATGTAGGGATAGCATATTTGAGCACTGATCTTACAAAAAAACGATAAAGTATTTATTTATCCATTAGTGTATTTACAATGCAATTATAACATTTAAAATTATGCACTGCAGAGGGTACATGCCCCCTATATGCCGACTGGTGTAACTTAAAACAATTCAATTTAATATAATCTCTCTGTGTCCTAGTTAAGGCTCCTAACATTTTCAAAACTCTTCCTGATGTAATTTAATCGATATAAACCCCTAGATCATTGAACTGCTGAATTCTCGGAACAATTATTTTTATCAGATAATATATCATTCGTCTTCTTAAATAGATTTATAAACTGACAGTTATTGACACTAAATTCTATAACATTAGTATTACTCCATAGTAACAATGAATCCAATCCTTCTGCAGTCATCAGTAGGTTCAACAATTTTAGGTCAGCAGCATAAATTTATAAATTAAAATGTTCACAATACTCAAATTCATTAACCAGATCACTCACAAATATATTTATTTATTTATTTATTTATTTATACAATAGGTCTTTTTACAGGTTGTCCCTAAGGCAAACCCTTAATAAAGATGACACACAGTGACAAATAGAAAATTACAAATAGGTGAACTCGAACTAATTAATTAACAACAAAGTTCCAAACTTAACAACATCTAAAGAGAAAAACATAAAAAACTATTAAATTATATTGTGGATCATGTTTATATATCACTGTTTACGCCTGTATTATAAAACTCTTGTAACGATCTAGTTAAATTTTTCTTAAAATTATTAAAATTGAAGGAAAAGATATCTACGTTTAAATGACAAATTATATTATAAGCATTCATATACTTCTTATTAACGGGGAGTTACCGTAGTAGTTGGTAGAATAGTAAGGAACGTAAAAAATCTGTTTGTGTCTTGTTCTAGGAAAACTGCAATTAATTGGTAAATTCTTCAGACACCATTCAGAACACAACATATTGTTAATAACTTTATAAATAAAACAAATATCGGCAAATTCTCTTCTGATAAACAGTGGCTGAAGGTTGTAGAATCTCAAGTTGTGACTATATTCTTGGTAATGCCGAAACCTAAAATACCTATAATTAAGTGCATTTACAAATTTTTTTTGTACATGTTCTAGGGATTTTATATACTTATCATACATAGGATTCCATGCCATACTGCAATATTCTAAAGAACATCTTACGTAAGAAATATACAACCTTATTACTGTACTATGGTCTTTAAAGTCTTTTGTATTTCTTAGTATATAGCACAGGAGCCTTAAGGCTTTTTGTACCATAAGGGAAATGTGGTTATCAAAGCTTAACTTTTTGTCCATAATAACTCCTAAATCTTTAATTTGGGTTACTTGAGGAATAATATCATTATTGATGGTCATATCAACTAGTGGTGGATTAACTAATCTTGAAAATAGTATACAATTGCACTTCGTTACATTCAATATTAATCTGTGGACTACAAATGTCGGCTTGCATTAATTGGTAATCATTAATTGTTGAGATTTTTCGATAGATTTTCATGTCATCAGCATATAAAAGTACATTACAAAAAGAAAAACATTCAACTACGTATGAAATGAAAATACTAAATAATAAGGGACCCAAGTGGGACCCTTGTGGAACACCCGAATTAATAGGAGTGACTCTAGACTTTACATTGTTTAGAGCAACATACTGGGTTCTGTTGGAGATATATGAACAAATAAGAGCCAGTACCATTCCATGCACACCGAAATTTATAAGTTTGGCGACCAGTGTCGGATGATGTACCTTGTCGAATGCTTTGGAAAAATCGGTGTACACAGCACATACTGACTGACCGTTTTCCATCCCATTATATATATACTGAATGAAAGGCACTAAATTAGTAGCTACTGATCTTTTCTTAAAAATCCGTGCTGAAATATGGTAAGACGATCTTTAACCAGAAAAAATAGCTCTTGAGTCAGAATTTTTTCAAAAATTTTACCCGTTAAATTTAATAAAGATACTGGCCTATAGTTATTTACAATATTCTTAACACCAGACTTAAATATGGGGACAACTTGGGCCATTTTCCACTTATCTGGAAAACATCCGCTTGCCAGTGACTTGTTAAAGATAAGCCACAAAGGCTCGATAAGCTCATTAGCACAGTTTTTAATAAAAACGGCTGGAATTCGTCTGGGCCCGGACCCTTGTTAATATCTAAAGATTTAATTGCATTAGTAATCTGATTTCTAGAAATTGAAGTAATATCAAAATTTACATTGGAATAACATGATTAATCATGATTCTTGTTATCAATGAGGAAATTGTTATCAACAAAAAGAGCTGAAGTACTCAGAAAAAGCTGAACATATTTCTACAGATCCTGTGTATTCCCTATCCTTATAATTCATTATCAAGGGCAGTGCGCACTTTTTACGTTTATTAGACACATGCGACCAAAACTGTTTCGGAGAATTCTTAATGTTTTCCTCCAGTTGTGTAACATAATTTTTATAATCTTTGTTTATTGTTTTTTAACTCTTTTCTCAATTCAGAAAATCGTGTATAGTCATTAGCATCCTTATATGTTTTCCATCGTTTATGAAATTTGTTTTTCTTCTTCATTAATTGAATTAAATATGATGAAAACCATTTAGGATTACCATGTTTGTTAAAAACCTTAACCGAACATGAGTTTCAATCGCGTTATCAAGAATATTATAAAAAACATCAACACAAACATTGATATCATCATGATCCAGTACTTCTCTCCACAAAATATCATCAAGATTACTTTTGATATTATCATAATTCGCCTTATAAAATAAGTGTTGTCTGTAGGCTTACGCGTCAGTAATTTTTCAACAGATAATTGTAATATTATTTCTAAAGCCTTATGATGCAAATCCTCAGGGACAAACGGTGACAAAGATTCATGAACACTTATATCAAGATTATTTGATAAAACTAAGTCTAAAATTTTTCCCGTGAGATTTTGCAATGTTATTGAATTGTTTTAATCCAACAAGATAAATAAAGTTTTTTAAAATATTCACTTCGACCATCATGTCCTGAGGAAGGCGAAAAAAGTATTCGGATTCTCATTATTAGTTTTCCAAGTTATATCAGAACAATTGTAATCACCAATAAAAAGAAAACATTGTTGTGGGTTGTTGTTTTATAATATTTTCAACTTTCTCAAAGTGAGTTATAAAATCTTCGTTTGTACTATCTGGGGGATATATACACAACAAATGAATAGTTTTTTACCTTCACTCAAGGATAATGATACCCATAAGTCTTCAATTTTTCCATTTGAATACCACGAAGGTAAAGTCTTTGATACTATATTACTCTTCTTATAAAAAACCACAACCCACCTTAACCACTATTTTTCTATATTATCTATAATTCTATCTATTATTCTATAACTAATGAATTACCCCACGTCGCCAAACCACCACTGTAGCAAGAAAAAAACCAGAACAAACCCTGACATACCGAAAAAAAACTGTGGTTCCCACGTTCGGTAAATGAACGAAAAAACCAACAAAAAAATTCTCAAAACTCAAAACAGGCACTCTATACTTACTACCACACTTCTGGATTTCCAAAGGCAGCAGACATAATCCAAATCAAAAAGGATTTGGAGGACCCGATTTTTATGGATATTTTGCAGTCCTTGACCCAGCAAACTTGTAGTCAAACTGACTCGCCTCCACAGTTTGTACAGAAAATAAAAAAAAATGCCTCGGAAACAACGAAAAAAATTTAAAAAAATTACTTTGCACGCCCCCCAATGAATTTCCTTATGACTGAAATTTTATAAAATATTGAAACGCCCATTCAACTTTGGGCCCCGATGACCTCTTGATTATAAAAAATCAGCCATTCTAAATCATTTTTTTTGAAATACTTTGAACAATGGCGTTAAATCCCATCTCCTCAAGACCCCGCACAAAAAATAATCTGCCTGTCAAAAAACTCCGTTAAGAAAATTGTTTTCACATTCACTTCTTCACAAGCCCGCCAAAACCAAAATTAAAAAAAGTGACCATACCACAAAGTCCCGATTCCATAAAAAAACATAATTCAATAACCGCATTCACTAAATTGACAATCCGCCATTCGATCTAAAATTAAAAACCTAAAAAAAGACTGTCGTCACAACCCATCCACATTTTTGACAAACCCCCGCGAACCACGGAATCCGGAGGATATCAAAAAAATGCCATTAACCACATTTTAAATATTATTTCTATATTAATCTATTATTCTATAACCCACTGTATATGTGGAGGGAATTAATTCGGAGTCCCAATAATTTCGTCTTGTAACCATTTTCTGTAGCACTGTGAGTCAAAATTACCAGAACATACCGACTGAAAAAAACTGTTTGTTTTAGGAGTTTCTAATCCCGCGGTGTTCTGGTAGTAAGATGAAATTCTTTGAATCTTGAAAAAAAAAAAAAAAAATTATTTAACAACAAAAATTTAGATACCTAAACAAAAACTAAGAATCTTTAATAAAAAAAAATATTAATAATAATATGAACTTAAAAAAGGTAAACCCCCCCTGTCACACTAAAATTACTAAGGCACTTCTTGGATGGTTCCAATCTCTGCAGTACATCAATGGAGGAAACTCAAAAAAGGATTTGGAGGATTTCCGCTTTTTTTTTTTTTTTTTTAATGTATATTTTGCAGTCCTTTCCCCGCAGTACTTGTAGTCATTAGATAAAAACTGAATTCCCTTGCTTGTTTGTACAGAATTTTATAAAAAGGTTATAATGCTCGTTAAACACTGAAGATTGTTGCCCAGTACTGAAAGCAGATTTAATCAATTTATCTTTGTTTGCACGAGCCGCTTTCAATGAATTTCCTTTTTCATGACTTGATATTTTTAAATTTTATAATTATATTGCGGTTGATATTAGAATTGTACCCCTTGATTGTTAGGAATGGGTTTTTCACCCGATGACACCTCATTATATGTTATCAGACCATTCTAAATTCGATGAGCTTTGAAATACTTTGAAGGTGGCTGGAAAAGTGAACATGAGCTTTGAATCCTCATCTCTCTTTCTTTTTTTTCTCATAGACCCCGCACAATTCAATATTACATAATTCTGCCTTGTTGTTGTAAAAAAATTCTACTCAGACTCCCCCTTGTTGAACATGTTTTTTTTAGGACATTCACTTCTCTTCGTTTCTTCTTTAAATCCCTGGAACAACGCTTACGGTTTTGTTTGAAAGTGATCCATACGTAAATCATCAAAGTCGTCGATTTATTTCCATAAAAATTTAAAAGATTAAGATTCAATAATTGTCGGCATTCGTTGAATTTTTTTTTTTTTTTTGTTTAATTTTGAAATCTTTCATTCAGATCTAATTAAAATTAATTGCTGTTAATAACTGTAATTTTAACAGTTGTCAAGACAAGCAAATCGTTGTTGCAATCCATTCTCATTTTTTGACATAAGAAAAAACAAGAAAAAAAGAAAAAAACCAATTAACAACATAACCGGAATCCGGAGAGAATTCACAAAACTACTAGGTAAATTTCCCACACCAACATTTTAGAAAAAATGATAGTTTTTTGTGCATTTGGTCACAAGAAACACCTAAATATCGTTCGGTGTCGTAGAGTTATTTACAAACAAGTACAAAAAAATGCCGGGCATCTCACAAAAAGATTTCCGAGTTGTAAAACGACTTTATGACTTTGGAAATCACTGTGACGGCAAATATTTTAATAAAAATTGTATGAAATCAGAACTTTATCTATAATTCTGAGTTTCCCAGATGGCACATGAACACTTTTAATAATATTATGCACTTGTCAAATTTCGTCTCTTATTTAAGAAGTATTACCATTATTTACGGGATTAAATAGGATTACTTCTAAGCACACTTAACTCA
>CM067217.1:116016461-116302645 GCA_034190945.1 Octodonta nipae
CTTGCGTCTTCCAGAGTGCTGTACCGATCCCGACCCCCGTAACCCCCATGCCAGGGAGTCTGTCAGCCAGTCAGCATAAGGGGGCGAATGCTGACTGACCCTCCACTACCCCCAAAAACACTATCTCTCGGGGATTTGCCGAGATAGCAGCAGCCTAGGCATGAGGGTCACCATCAGTGGCCGAGCAATTACCTTCACCATCGACACCGCCGCCGCTGCGTCCATCGCCAGGTCCAGGGTCATGAGGGCTTCGGAGATCCGCCAGTTAAAAACAACATCCAGCTCAGGGCAGTCACCGACGAGTCCATGTCAATACAGGGTGAGGCAGATGCGTGCTACAGATAGGGGACAACATGATCCGACATAGGGTCCTGGTAGCAAATATTGAGGACGATTTTATACTGGGTATGGATCTAATCAGCCAGTATGGATTTATGGATATGATGTTCTTCGATTCCTAAATGAAGAATTTGTATTGACACGGCCCGTTAACAGCTCATCGACCTCCATAAAAATTGTAACTAAATCTCCAGCCAGAATTCCCGGTCGAACGGAACAGATTATTCCTGGGCAGCTATACAGCCATCTCGGGAGCTGCGTTGGAATGGTGGAACCCGTACACTCCGCTCATGACTACTTAGATGGACGGGCTATAGTTAAAACTGGACGAGATATACGAATTAGAATCATGAATTTGTCCAACAACTACATCAGAATTGCCAATGGTCAAGAGTTTGTTTCGAGCCAGTAGAGACCATCATCAATTGCGAAGAAGAGTACCAGACGTAATGAAGGAGACAGGGCCCAGTAAAGAGTTTCTACAACAGTTTGCTGATCATTTGACACACCTGACACCAGAAGAAAGCCAAGCAATTTATCATAAAGCACTGGCAAATTTTTAACAGTCAAGATGGAACCACCGGTCGCACCAACATCATCCAGTATCGAATAGATACCGGGAAGGCTCAACCCATCAGAATACCACCTAGACGACTACCATTGGGGCAACAACAGGAAGTCGAGGAAAACATCGAGTCCATGTTACAAAATGGAGTTATTGAGCCATCCATCAGCCCATGGTCTGCTCCTGTCGTGCTAGTTAAAAAGAAGGATGGAACCACCCGATTTTGCGTGGATTACAGGAAGCTGAATGAAGTCACGAAGACAGACAGTTATCCACTACCCCGAATTGATGACACCTGACCACACTAGCAGGCTCCCGTTGGTTCTTCACACTAGATCTAAAAAGTGGATATTGGCAGGTTGGTCTACACGCAAACGACAGAGAAAAGACATCGTTCTCAACCAGTTTACTGGCATGCCCTTTGGGTTATGTAATGCTCCCGCAACATTCGAGAGGCTAATGGAGTATGTCCTCGACGACATTCTAGTCATGAGTATTCTCCAGAATTAACAATGCCAACTCGATGAAGTGTTCCATGTTCCAAAAAGAATTAAATAGTTAGGGCCAGCCGAGTCAGGAATCTGCACCAACGAGGAAAAGATAGAAGCCATTTGTGATTGGCCAGTCCCAAGAGACAAGCATGAACTCCGAAGCTTTTTGGGCCTCTGTTCCTACTACAGGCAAATTGTTGAGGGATTTGCCACTATTGCCGCGCCTCTACATCGCCACTGAGAAAGAGACCTTCCGTTGGAATCAGGATTGCGAAATATCATTCAGACGACTGAAGGCAGCACTATGTTCCTGCACAATTATAGCCTTTCCCACACTATCCGGCAAGTTCATTTTAGACACCGACACCAGCAACACAGGTTTGGGGGCCGTCCTATCCCAGGTGCAAAATGGTGAAGAGAGGGTGATCGAGTACTACAGCCGTGGATTCTCGAAACCGGAAAGAAATTATTGCTTCACCAGAAAAGAATTTCTTGCAATAATAAGAGCTGTAGACCATTTCCACAAATACCTCTATGGTCGTCATTTCTTAATCCGAACAGATCATGCCGCCCGCAAATGTCTGCTGGACATGAAGACACCGGAAGGACAACTGGTCAGGTGGATGGAGAAATACGATTTCAAGGTAGAACACCATGTCGGCTCTTTGCACAATAATGCCGATGCCCTATCCAGAAGACCCTGTAGAGCAGAATGCGGACATTATTTGAAGACGGAACAGCGAGAGGGTATCTCCATCAGACAGATACGAGTGCAGGACAATGAAGACTGGACAACGGAACAGTGCACCCAGGACCAAATGGCTGATCCATACATCGAAACCAATCTTGTCACTCAAAATTTGGGAAAGCACCGATGGCCGAGAAACCAAGTCCCAACTAGTAGTTCCTAAGAAAAAGGTACCAGCCATCCTGACCGAAGTACATGATGGGATTACCGGGGGCCATCTGGGCATGAACAAAACGCTAGACAAAGTTCGCCAGCGATACTACTGGGTAAATTATTTTGAAGACTTCAGAGCTTGGTGCCGGAATGGGACACCTGTGTAGCCAGTAAGGGCCCGAAGACCCGAACCAAGGGCAAAATGCAGCAGTACAATGTGCCCGTCCCATTTTAGAGAATTGCCATCGATGTCGCCGGTCCGTTTCCCGAATCTGAGAGGGGAACAAAATCTATAGTCGCAATGGATTACTTCAGCAAATGGCCTGAGCCATATGCGATACCCAACCAAGAGACAACCTCGGTAGCGACGGTGCTAGTAGAATAACTATTCAGCAGGTTTGGCGTCCCGATGGAACTACATTCAGATCAGGGGTGTAACTTCGAATCGAATGTATTCCAGAAGGTCTGCACGATGTTGGGGATCAGGAAAACGAGAACAACACCATTACACCCACAGTCAGACGGAATGGTGGAAAGATACAACAGGACCTTGGAACAACACATATCCAAGGCCGTCAGCAATAACCAGCGTGTATGGGATGAGCATATTCTCCTATTTCTGTTGGCATATTGCTCTGCTGTACATAATAGTACAGGCCTGACTCCAGCCAGGGTCATATTCGGAAAGGAACTGCGATTACCCTGCGATTTGGCTTTTGGCTCCCTCGAATAACCTTCCCAAGACATCGACGATTATGCCGACCAGCTTCGACATAACATGCTGGCAATACACGAATTTGCCCGAACGCAGATGTTGGCCACCAGTGACCGGATGAAGACGCGATACTACCTCAAGGCCAATTCAGTCCGATTCCAAGAGAGGGACAAAGTCTGGCTGTACAACCCCCAACGGAGCAAGGGTAAATCCTCAATGCTTACACCCGCCTGGGATGGTCCATACGAGGTGCTCAAGAGACTTAATGACGTCGTCTACCGGATCCGACGAAACCCCAGGGCTAAGTTGAAGGTGGTCCAGTTAGATCGACTCGCTCCCTACCATGGAGAGGATGTTTCTGACCGGTGCGATCAGAATTAAAGGGGGGCGGTGTAACGAAATTTCCTTAAGCCGGCCCTGGTTTCATTCCAGTACGACACCGATCGCTTTTAGGAAAAAAATTGTTCTCGAAATGGCTCGACAGCTGTAGAATTGATGATGAATTGTACGAGAGTTTTCGATGCAGGTTTTGAAAAGGAGCGACCCATAATAGTGAGTTAGTTAGACAGCGACGACGAGCGTATATTGTAATGTTATTGTGATCAGCTGCTCTGTATAATTTGATGTAAATAAGAATTCTAGAAAAGTGAAAGTGAATATTAATTGTATAATTTTAATTGGACACACGGACTATATAACAATATCATATCACCCATCACATAAAGACAACAAGACGAGTTATCATCAAATGTTGTTTGAATATTCTTTATTACCTGTATTAATACATTGGATACTTACTAGCGCGGCTAAACATATCATTTAGATGGGGAAATGGAGAACAATGGAGAGAACGCAATTTTACCTATTTAAATGGTACTGGAAACATTTTAACTACAAACCGGAAACTTTATCATCATAATGCAAAATACTAGACAATAATAGAAATGACTCGGAGGCACAACTATTGAATTTTTTTTTAATTTTAGTACCTAATTTTTCTGAAATATTTGATCTTTACTTTTCGAGCTTCACAAAAAAATCAAATGGCATAGAATATGTTTCAACAACATGAATCAACTGGAATATCCAATATTTAGTAAACAACATGAGTATTGGTTCGTGTTATTTATAATATTAAAAATAAATCAGTTAAGTTTCTACATGCTCCATAGTTCAACCATCTGATGAAAAACTGTAAATCTAATTTATTGTTAAGGTTATTATCATTTAAAATGTACTACTAGGTTTTAGTTTGTTTTACATTGACACTTTCATTAGGTATATTTCATAAATTGTTAATCTATATATAAATAGGCAAAGACAAAACGATTAGGTACCATTTTCTCCTCTGTTTCTCAACCGATTTTCTTCATTTTTGTTTTGTTTAGTAGCTACTGACGACCTTCATTGCAGAATGCTAATCTTAATTTATAATATTGGTTCATTCATTAAATAAAATATAATAAAAATTCATTATTTACGTCAATAATGTTAATGCCAAACAAATGAATGTGCCGTCGCCGTCAGACTCAAACCATTGAGTAATTATATATAGACAGACAAATGCTGTTATATACTTAGAGCATGTACTTCTGGAAGTGGCATGCAAGCGTTGTTATTGTTTAGTGGGTAATGTAATCGTTGTATATTATAATTATACAACGCGATTCCAGATATGTTAGAAATCATGTTTTTTATAGGTGGCACATAAGCAGTTGCATATATAGGGTGTTTAAAATATAGAGTAGAGTGCAATTATAACTAATAAAATAATTATATAGGGAAGCCCATTAGCGGTTGAATTTACAGGTTTCTTGGAATAGAAGGTGCAGTAAAATTACAGTTATACAGGGTGGTGCAAAAAATGTTATACATAGATGCATATACAGGGTGGCGGAAATGGAAATGCAACATTTTGTAACCCATAAGCAGTTGTATATATAGTTAAGATGAAATATAGGGTGAGAGGAATTATAGATATACAGGATGGTGATAAAAAATGTTAGAAAAGGAAATGATTTATAGAGTAGACCACGAAGAGTTCCATATATATATATAATGATTGAAATATAGGTCGGGGTAGAATTATAGTTACAGAAGATAATTAATAATTTCATAAACAAAAAGAGTAAATGTGGTGGGTCATAGGCAGTGGCATATACAGAAAATATTATGCGTGGTCCATAAGCAGTTGCATATGCAGGGTGTGGGAAATATATAATGAGATGGAATTATTATAATGAGGATTTTAATAAATGTTAGAGAACTGAGTGCTATTATAGCTATACAGGGGGGTTAGAAAAAATAAATATGTAGGGTAGCCCATTAGCAGTTGAATTGTTGTCATATTAAATTAAGAATTACGAATTTGAATACAAATAAAGTCCTATGAATTATATCTGAAAAAAACTTGAATTTTTTTACTTATTTGTAGAAGCGAGATGTAAGACCGACATCTAGGATTTTCGAGGAAACTATCACTACTATGGGCGACAGCTAGTACTTTTAAAAATGTCAAATGGTGACATATCGAAAATGTCAAAAATATGTCAAAATATTCAAAAATTTGGAAATCATCAAAAATTCAAGAACGTTAACAACGCAAAAAAGATCATTAATTCTAAAAATGCGAAAATTGATGAATTTGTCGACAATCTTCAACACATCAAAACCATTATAAAAAATATGAGCAATTTAAAAATGACCATAAATGTTAATAAAGCGGGTCAGCTAGATATTTAAAGACTATTTCTATACTGTTTCAAGGTATTTCGATGCCTATTCCTTCCACGTAGCGACAGAATGTATCCCTACTACGTGATTCTACCTGCTACTACTGCCGACCATCTCTATATTGCAACCCACCCTATTCGCTTATATATACAGCTTTACGAGATCCTAGTTAGTCTATTTACCATTATGCACAGCAATTAGAGATGTGTCCAACGACTTTATGGAAGATTATGCGGCAAAATGTTGGTTTACGAACTTACTTGATTCAGCTCATGCAACAGTTAAAGCCGCAAGACCATTATGCCAATGTTGGTCTAGATCCTCATTTTCATCACAACATTGCGCTCCACAGCACCAACAACTTCTTCGGTGCGCATTGAACAACGTCTCCGCTGACGCGAATTATCCATCAGACTATACGTGGTGCGAACAAGGTTCATGGTTATTCGAACAACTTGCTCGAATGGACAGTTATGTCGACCGTAACATGGAGTTAGGGCAAGTGAAGTTTCTCAAACTGAACCACGAATTTGGAGAAAAATTGACACAATGTGCAAGCGTTGCTCCGGTGCAAGCCTGTTCATTGTGAAATGGCAAAGAGTACTGACCATAAATCAGCTATCAATTGTGAAAATGGCTGCCACCAGAAGCAGAGTTGCCAACTTGAAAAACAGTACTCAAAAAACACCCTTTATATATAAGACAATTGTGCAACTGTAAATGATAAAAAATGGAAATTCTCGATCTTTTACTTAATATATATATATATATATATATATATATATATATATATGTTCTGAGGGGCTTCCGCGGTCATTATTATGAACTAAGCTAGGTTCCGGGTGAGAAGCGCGTCTGAATTTATTAAATACTCGACGTTTCGACTCCTGCTTCGGAGCCATTATCAAGAAACAAAAAATGAAAAAGAGTTTCAGACTCTAGATCGAACTCGGGGCCCCAACCTGCCTACTCTTGGGGAACTTGACAGGAATAATAAGGTGATACCCCTAATTCTAATTTTAGAGAGAAAATTATAGAATTAAACGAAAAAGAAAAAAAAATAACTTTTTAAACTCATGACGCAATATATCATGTAGCCGATAAAATAAAAAGTCTATGAGTGGAAACTAAAAGTGTATTTTTTTTAAATTTAAAAGGCTTCCTTTAAAAGATTCATTCCGTACTTGTCTGAAACTTTATTGTTTAAATTATTCCTGTATATCTATGAATTTACTTCGCTTCATATGACTACTATTCCATTTATGCAACTGCTCATGTTCTACCCTATATAACAAAATTCACCTTCTTGAACCACATTTTATGAATATAATTTTACTGTACCATTTAATTCAACCACTCAGTATGTGCAACTGCTCCCAAAATTTTTTCAACCCAGGTTTATAATTGTACCCCTTCCTATGTCCTACAACTGCATATGCTTATATAACTAATTTTTAATACACCCTGAATAACAATAATTTTACTCTATCCTTATTTCAAACACCTTGTTTAGACAACTAGTTATGTTTCACACTATATAAAATTTTTAACCGCCTTATATAACTGTAATTCTACTCCACCTTATATTTCAACCATCCTGTGTATTGAACTGCGTCCAACATTTTTTGATGCCTTCTGAATAACTGTAATTATACTACTTTCTATAACGCAAATATGCGTTCTGTATATAGTTTTGTTCCACTCATATTTCAACCACGTTGTATACGCAACTACTTATGTGCCACCCAATACAATATTTTTTAAACACTCTAGATAACTAATTCAACTCCAGCTTATATCTCAACCATCCTTCTATCCTAATGTATGTAACGGCTTATGTACCACCTAATATCACATGCACGCACGCACACACCTACAACCGCATACCATACAGAAGAGATCGTCGGCATAACAAATTTTCGTGTCAATAAACTAATGGAATATTTTCTGACTATAAACCCCTTCACTAAACTGCGTCTCTAAAGGAAACTGACTTCTTCAAATGAATCAAAATGAAAACTATTACAAACACCCTGAACGATATATATTCATGGCATATCTTGACATTTAAACTAGATATTTATCATAAAAATTTGACATTTACCATGATGTTTACAGTTTTTATACATATACTTTTCCGATTTTCAGAAAAATGGTATGTTACCGAAAAATATACGGAATCAAGCTGGAACATATCTTTGCAGAACACAACTTGTAATATTCAAATTGCTTGAGTAGTTGTAGAGAAAACCGTGAAGATTCATTGAAATTCACTGAAATGTATTTAGTTTTTTTTTTGATTTTCTGGAAAATCGTAAATTTCATGTTATATATCA
Organism: Octodonta nipae; assembly: GCA_034190945.1. Classification (NCBI taxonomy): domain Eukaryota; kingdom Metazoa; phylum Arthropoda; class Insecta; order Coleoptera; family Chrysomelidae; genus Octodonta; species Octodonta nipae. Next base: position 116,024,542 of record CM067217.1, read on the forward strand.
TTATATGGTACCTTTCTGTGATAATGCTTAATACAATTCTGTTTAAATAATTAATTTTGCCTAAGCCGTTTTTGAATAATCACCGAGCATACATAAAAAAAACAAAAACCTGACGACGAATTGATAACCTCCTCCTTTTTGGAAGTCTGTTAATTATGCAAAATGGTATGATAATCTTTATGCTTACTACAAAGGCTGAAAATAAGATACACTAATGTTGGAAGAAATGATACAATCCAAGAAAAAATTATATATCATCCTACATTCTTAGATGACTGCAAAATCGTTTCAATAAATTCAATGAAGCTTCATAAAACGGCTAAGAACGTGTCAGTGACATTATTTCCACATTATGTAAAAGATGTTATATGATTATTCATATATTTTAATTCTATTATGTGACAAAATTGCTCATCTCGCATAAGTTAATTTCTAACAAATTGAGTCAATTTTCATTGGTAAATTGTAAGTAATTTTGTGTGTATAATTACATTGAAACAAGCGTATATAAAATAATCCAAATATGTACATATTTAGTGTTAAAGTTGTAAAAATCTTTCATCTTATTATTCAAAAATGTTTTTAATTGTAACAGGTAGTAGTGAATTAGAAATATCTGTTTTTGAAAATAAACCAATTTATATGTGGTAAATATTTCAGTTAAACCTCTGGTATCGTAATTATAACGAAGATATTATATCAAAAGTAATTAGGAAATAACAATTACTGGTTATTAAATTTTCATAAGTTCAACAGACCCAATTACATCGGTTAATTGAAATGTTCGTTATAAATGCTAATTTTTTACCACGACATAATGGCTATTATAATTGTCCTTAGAATTAAATGTTACTATAAAATTCAAAGCGTCAAATTTCTTATTGTGCTGCTAATTTTTTCTGTTTTTATTTGAGTGATTGATTGAATTTCGGAGGAATAGAATATATATTGATGGTCCCGTGTAATTTTATTAACTGCGTCAAACTATTATAGGTATTCTACTGTTACCGCAATATTTTATTAAGTTTGTAAACTTTTTTAATATATATTAATATATATATATATATATATATATATATATATATGTCGAGTGATCAAAAGGAATAAATGTGGGCTGAACATTTTATTTAACAAATAAAAATCATACTAAATTGACCGAAGGCACCATAATGATTTACCACTGGAGTTCCAAACTATACAAACAATAGATCATACTAATAATGACCAATTAATCTCAAGTAATAGCGAAAAGTAAGCGATAATACGTTATTACAATAATATTCTAATTTAATGCATAATAGTAATTACTCAGAACCCTAACGAGTCCTCGATCAAAGGGATAGCAATCTACACTCCTCGATCCTTTAATTTTGTTTCACTCATATTATATTTCCTAAAATCGGTAAAATTACAAACAACCACTCTATCCCCCGACCGAGGACAGGTTAAACGACTTCACAGTTGTTAGGTTCTAAGTAAATCATCCCTAAATTGCGACACATGATAATGGGCTAAAAATCGTAAATAACTGTAACCAGAAACATTTTTTATCAGGTAGAATAAACTCACACAGTCCTTAGAATTGACTGATTTATTGACATCTCGTAAGATTCTCTTTTCCACTTATCTCCGACACCGCCACCCTGACTAACACACGTTCTCGGGTGTTTATAAAATTTCAATTGTGCACGTCGTTAAATTCGACATTACAAATACGTATCCTCTAATTCAAAGATCCAGCTAAGCAGCAAGAGAAAGTAAAATTTGTTTAATAGAATTGACTTTATAATTACAAGTGTTGCAGGTGCCAGTTACAATCCTTGGAGTCACTTGTTACGGAACGACTAGTACTCTCAGATCATATCGCCAAACATTTGGCCAATATGGAAATACTATAAGCATGTTCGATCTCACATTGAACCACATCTAAATTTCTTTAGACCACACTTCCAAAATAGCCACATTGTTAATTACTTTGTAAACTTTATAGTTGTTGCTATAATATTTATCCATCTTTAGACAGAAACCTAATAGAAATTGCAATTCGCTATTTTTACATTACATAAAAAAATCCACTGAAATCTCAATTTCACTAACAAAGTAATAACAATTAAGATTGGACGAGATAGTTATTATCAAATCTGACCTTGCACTTTTCTAAAGTACGTGAAATAAAAAAATGAAAAACATTTAATTGTGGCAGTTAATTTACTCTTATACCGTCACTATCTACTTCATTGAAACCTATCGAGGCTTCAGCGATTTTGTTACAAAGTCAATTATTTTCGTCAAAAAAATATCAAAACTATTTTATGTGAACTCTGGGCTAAAATTTCAGTACCACTCATTATGACATATTGTCAACAAATATCAGAAATAAAGTGAAAGACCATCTCTCATACAAAACTGTCAATATTAACAGTTTGAAACTTACTTACATTGTTAGAACTGCATTAATAGTTTTTCTCGAAAATCGTATAGCTAGCGATTCTAGCCGAACACTCGGCCCCAGAATCGAAATAAAATGGATAGGACTCACCATGTGCTTTAATGTACCAAATCAAACTGCTCTCAAGACTTAACACTGATCTTCTGTCACAGTATCACTGGCAAGTGATGTGCATTTCACAAGATTATCTTGCGATGTCTAAGTTTTTATTGGGAAATAACACTACACTTTAACGGAAATTGCTGTATATTCCAAACGTTTCGGGTTCTAGATCAGACCCCGTTGTCAATGGCAAAGAAACTACGGATTAAAAAAGGTACAATTCCAAGATGTAAATTTAAATATTTGACAATGTTTATTAATTGATTTTTGACGTCAAATACACCAAATAAACCAGGGTTGGAAAGTAGAAGAGTTGATTTAGAGACCCTTATCTCAGTTGTCCAAAATTTCATTTATAAATACATATAATAAATAAAAATATTGGGCCTTTCAAAACTGATCCCTCTGGTCCATTCGGTTAAGTGTTAAGGGGTGGGGCTTGTGGAACTTTATCATTATATGAAATAATCTGTTTACAAATATTAATTTTATGCAGATACATATGTCATAAATTTAGCATAATGAAATACGAAAACTCTATCTAGACTCAGACTATAATAATGGAGCAATCATTTTTAATATGTTATGGGCGTAAGCTGATATAAAAGGTTTTTCTGTTTGTGAATGATTCCATAAAATATTAAGACATGTATATATGTAAAGAAATTTGGCTTCTCATTTATTAGTATTTATTAACAGAAATTTTTTTTTACAGGAATCTGAATTGAACAATATAAAAATTACATTGTTAACTAATTGAAGATTATTGCTATTATTACAATTTATATCAGCCCTTCATATTTATGTAATAATAAAATACATTACGTTTATGTTTTTTTTGGGCAGTAACACCACAATCGAAATAAAATAACGTATATTGAACGAAAACCAAACGTTTCAAAGTCTATTCTGACTTCGTTGTCAATGGCTTTATATTTATTGATGTAAATTGCAAAATAAAAATTTGATTTATGACATTTAAATTGACATTATAAAATATGCTGTTTTTAGATATACAAGTAGCACAAAAAATTCTAAAGATCATGTATTATAGTTAAACAAACTTGAACAGAAAACAAACCCTCCGAATCAACCCAGAACTTCTCTTATTAACACTACTACTACATTACAGTTACAGCTATTCTTCTAATTTGAAAGCTGTTTAATCTTTAGAATTTTTTGTGCTACCTGTATATCTAAAAACAGCAAATTTTCTAATGTCAATTGAAATGTCATTAATCAAATTTTCATTTTGCAATTTACATCAATAAATATAAAGCCATTGACAACGAAGTCAGAATAGATTTGGAAACGTTTGGTTTTTGTTCAATATACGTCGTTTTATTTCGATTGTGGTGTTATTGCCCAAAAAACATAAAAGTAATCAAGAATATGCCACAAACAACGTTTAGAAGAGAAATAAAATACATATCATAATTTTAAGAACAAATTAAAGGCAAACTAAATTTCTTTCCATGTATACGTTTTAATATTTTATTTAATCATTTACAAACGGAAAAATATTTTATAACAGCATAAGCTTTTTGTATATTAAAAATGTTTGCTCCATATTGTCGACTGTGTCTATATGAAGTTTTGGTATTTATTTTTATTTTGCTACATTATGTATATTATATATTATGCTAGAAATATAAATCCGTGTCTGCAATAAATTTCAATTTACCATAAGATTATTTATCATAAGGATAAAGTTTTACAGGTACCAACCCTTACCAATTTCTCGAATAGACTCGTCCACAGGGACCAGTACAGATTGGCTAAATATTTTTAATTATTATATGTATTTATAATTTAAATTTTGGAAAACTAAGATGAGAAGTCTCTACATAAACTCTTATACTTTCCAATCCTGGTTTATTTATAATCATAGGGTCATCTGTTGAGGAAATAAGGCCCTTTAAAAAAAGTTCATCGGTTTGACGGAAATTTTGCAAAACTACCGAGGCTACAACATTGATTTTTAAAATATAAGTTGGGTATGAGAAGATCTACCCGTTCAGGTTAAAAGAATGTTTTAACTATAAAATAAAAAAATATATAAACAGTTATTTTTTTTCTTATAATTTCGTGCAAAGGTTCCATTATCTGAGGAAGCAATTAACGATACCGAGCGTATAGTAGCTCATTTTGTAGGTTTTTCATTTCTCTACAACACTGTCCATGGTAGCAAACACGGTTGCTTAGATACATTTTGTGTAAAATGTAAAAAACTAAATTTTTACAATTTTTTTAAGGTTTTTTGTTATAAAAACAAAAACGCATGGATAAAAATTGTTGAATTTTATGTCAATTAGTTATCTTTTATCTTTAGAAAACATTGATGTTAGTTTCATTCTACTATTAATTTTGTCACCAAAGGGTCTTTTTCGCTGTAAATGACCTGAGGTAATACGAATATTGAAGCACCCTAGTAATAAGCTTATACTAGGAAATGCGATGATGGAATTTTTTTCCAGCAAAAAATTGAGCAATGCTGATATGACCTTTGCGCTTAAAATGCCACCATTAGGCATATTGAATTTAGGACCAAAAGCATCAACAAAAATTTATAACAAAACGTTTTGAGCCCAACTAACCTCACGGTGCTTTTTAATGAGATGACAAATTTTATAGGCGAAAAATACCGTTTACATGAAACATGTGGATTTTGCTTTATCTCTCAGAGATGGATCATCCATTAGCCATAGTAGACAATTGACAGACCTTTTTTAGTGATTTCTGTATAACAAACCCTCAGTGACAATATCTTTCCTTTTTTGTATTTCGTCGTCATATTAAAATGCATATTAGAACGCATTTCAAATTACCATACTACTTCATTCGGCACGTCACTTTGATAATAAAGATACAAAGAGCATTGTAGAATACGTATTATATTGCATTACAGATAAATGTTTCAAAAATTGGCTTCGCTCATAAAGGGTGTATTAACGAAAGTAATAATGTCCGCCGTTTGCTTTCGCTCTTCTGTTATCAATTATTTTCAATGTTTTTTTTGTTTAATTATTTGGCAGCATTTTTGTATAGTGTTGTTATATCTATTCAGAATTTAACCACTAACATACTTATAAAGTCAATTTGTTTTTATTGATTACTAGTTATGTTCATCTATACAAAATAAATGAACAAGGATTGTTATGTGGCAGTTTATATTAAGCTAAGAATGATACTTTGAAATGTTTGGATTTTTAATAACCAGCATTAATTCTCAGAAAACTAAAAAAAATTGCTATTAAGTCATGAAATAAATTTCGAGAGATTCGTAACTTACCACAGTAATATATTTTAAAATTGGTAATAACCACGAGCTCAGTGATACATAATTATTATGTTTCAAACCGAAACGATAATAAGATGAAAGTTCTAATCGACTTTCTTGATTTGTTTAAATACTAACTTACCTACGAATCAAGAGAAGGTCTTTTAAAAATCAGCAGAATAGATTATCTTCTCACTTTGAAGAATGTTTCAATGACTGCGAATTGTGCCGGAAAATCAAGTTATTAAGTTCGATTCGAATCATTTTAAAACTCACTTCTTATAATCAGATTTAATTAAAATGCATATCGTGTGAATTGCACATCCAAGACATAAAAGCGCTACATGCTCCCATTACATTACGCTACTTATTGACAAATCATTAAATCCCCCGGTTTTACTGTTGGAATGTCCTTTCTGTCACAGGAATTTTTGAATGTCATTTGCAGGTCAAGAACCGCAATGGTCCAACAAAATGAGGCACTTTCTAACAATATAATTCAAAACCGGATGACTTTGTGCTCACTTGACAAAGCATGCAAACTTACTTACAAGATCTTGGTACTTACAAAAAGAAAATATCACGAAAGCTTTAAACCAAGTGAACGGAAGACAAGACAGCATTTTCAGTTGCCCTTATTGAAAATGTATTACAAAGAGTGGACTGAAAACTTTCCCAAATCAATTAACTTTTTAAATTAACTCAAAAGATTTATTCACTATTTTGTTTACTTTATTGTAGTACCAATAAATGAGTGGATGTAATCAGTTTAAATACAATGGACTCAGCTCTTTCAGGCAGTTGGTATTATATTATTTGCCAACTACACATGGAGTGCTATTTGCATTTTTTCTCAGTGTAAGAGACTGAATTTATCCAGACTACTAATATGGTTCATAAACGCACTTTTTTAGCGGGATTTCCCTTGTATGGACTCTTCCACTAAACAAGCAAATAGACACAAATATGTACGGGTAACAAACATATCTCGGAAACTTAAATAGCAGTGAACTGAAATTTTTTAGGTAAGCCTCTGATTGCAGCCCAAAAAGTTTTTACATTGAAGCCTGTAAGCCCAGTAAATACTTTCGGGACATCCCGGTTTCCGGAATTTATAAAGGGAGAAAAACTATGTTGGTAGTGTGCCATAGTTAGCTTTTTGGTGTTCCGTATATTCAATATACGGGACGGAAAGAGTTGAAATTTGGTATCATAGTGTGATGACCGAATCAGGAGTACATAGCGTAAATGTAGGAATTCTGATCTTGGGAGGTACTTCTGGGGTGAAATTTTACAAAAATTTGCTTTCCCCTTATTTTTCTCCAAAACGAATGAGCCTAAAATTTTATAAAAAGTAGGCAATGTAGAGTGTTGCCCAGTGTTCAGAGGAAAATACAGCGAAAAACCTTTATTAATTTTGAAGTGCAAATTATGCAATTAAATTATAAATGAAGAATTATCATTTTTTAATTAATCTCGCAATATATCAAATGAATGAGCTCCTTATGAGGAAAACGGACATATTTTTTCATGTTTTTAAACTAATATGTTAAAATGATGCTAATCAACATATACAAAAAAAATTGATAAATGTAAATTTAATGCCTCATTGGGAGGCAAAAAAAACAGTAAATGAAAAATACATAATTATTTTTTTAACGCATCATGTAATTATATCAGACAAAAGGGCTCACATATATTTTGAACATATTTTTAAAGTAATATATTTAAAAGATATTAGCAAAAAATATGCAAATATGGAGACATTTCCTTCCTTTATCTCCGAAACTATTAAACAAATAGGAATCCCTTGAAATTTACAGAAAATATATTATGAACATCTTATTATTTAGTTTGAGATGCAAATTATAAATTTAAAGCAATAATTTGTTTAAAAGACAGTATGAAAGGTCGTGATATGACAAAATGTATATAGTACTTTTTCTAAATAATGTATTTAAAAGCGGTCAAGAACAATGTTCAGAATTCGACCCATTGCCTGCTTTATTTCTAACTAGCCTCAACTTATGAAAAAAGTGAAAATATAGAGCCTGTGTCAAAATTTATATATCAATTATAGCGAAAATCTAATAATCATAAAAACTATTTTGCTTATATTTTTAAAACAATTAATTTAAAATGATTATTACGTTGTTATTTAAAATGTAACCTGTTCGCCCCTTAACCTCCACGACCACTCAGCCTAAAATTTAGAGAAAAAGGTAATAAAGGAAAAGTTTATTTGTCTTCTAAAAGTTGTTTGTGGCATATTCTTGATTACTTTTATGTTATTTTTGGGCAAAAACACTACAATCGAAATAAAACGACGTATATTGAAGGAAAATCAAACGTTTTAAAGTCTATTCTGACTTCGTTGTCAATGGCTTTATATTTATTGATGTATATTGCAATTTTTTTATTTCGATTCTGGTGTTATTGCCCAAAAACATAAAAGTAAAAGTTTATTGGTTAAATAAAACTAACATGCTAATCTAAACTTTAACGGTCAGATTTGAAAATAAAATAGATACTTTTATGAAAATCTAGGGCATGAAATAAATTAAAAATATATTTTTTATAATTTGAAACTCTGGTTTAAAAGATATTAAGGAAAAATATAAGAAAATCCACTCCACCAAATTATATTGCCAAATAACTATATCAACAGTAGTTAGTTCCATATTAAATAAATTAATTGCTTCTATTCAGAAGAACTCTTTTATTAAAGGCAAACACATTCTGTTGAAGAAGAAGAGTTTCTTGATCATTCTCAAAGAAAAATGGGTGATCATACTGTAGGGCTGTTCTAACCCAACGAATAATCGAAACACATCCAGTTACCTACGTGGGCAATGTAATATCATTGGTTTTTCTTCTTTATTTGGTAACTGAACTTTTCGTTACTTAAAAAGAAAAATATACACAAGAGTATTATTGGCCAAGTATTAACCACAGGTGTTTTTGCTGCGGGTACCACATAATTCAAACAGAAATTGCCTATTAAACTCCGTTAAACATCACAATTTTTTTGCTGTCAACCAAAATACATTAAAACGTTTCAAGTTAATATCATAAACATACATTTCCTATAAAAGCCGACAATATTTTTTTATCTTGGCAACTCGGTATTCCTTTTCAGAAATCTGATATTTCCTGCTGCGAACTTGACTCTCCTTACGGTAACAGGACTAAAAAGGCGCGTCTCGACTACTACGAAGGCTGCGATTGATTTGCACTCGTGATTTCTTCTTTTGATTTCAATACGTGAGAATTTTATCACGATCTAGATTTTCCTTTCCTTCGTGGAACATTTCTTGAATTACAAAACTAACAGGTCAGCAATGAACAGGAAAAGTTGCAGTTGTGTGACATATTCACAAAACGAAGGCATTTGTTAAACTCGATGAGGTGGTAACAACTCAATTGCTAGTTCGTTAGCTGATCACTGGGAAAATAATAATGCTATTTTAGATCTGACGGATGGGATATAAATTGTGTCAAAGTAGTTAAAACGTATCGTAAGATATTTTTCGGTTATGTGGTAACTGGTTGTCTTCTAAAGGTTGCATATTCTTGATTACTTTTATGTTTTTTTTGGGCAATAACACCACAATCGAAATAAAACGACGTATATTGAACGAAAACCAAACGTTTCAAAGTCTATTCTGACTTCATTGCCAATGGCTTTTCCTTCAATATACGTTGTTTTATTTCGATTGTGGTGTTATTGCCAAAAAAAAAACATAAAAGTAATGGTAACTGGTGCTTGAACGTTTTATATAGCGTAATGATAATATAATCTTGAAACCTTCATACAAGAACGTTTAGTACAGGCTTTTCACATTTGTTCTTGTACGTGGTAGAAGACTATCTAGGGTAATTACAGAACGGTGGCAAATAAAGAATTATTTTTTCGAAAACGGTACAACTTTTTATGAGATATTTAAGGAAACCATCTTGTAGCTAACTTGTCTTCTAACCCAAATGTTATGGAGTAAAAAAAAATTGGAATTATTTAGAGCATCTGGAAATTGTTTTTATGTCTTCAGAATTGATCCAGATTGATCTTACCACGTTATACATTTCTGGCTCAACAGGTTTAGTTGTGTACAGATTCATAGTGGTAAAACAAGTTTTTAGTAATTAACATTCAGTACTTCAAAAATAAGAAATTCTATCATAATAATTATACAGCTTAAAAATCTGAAAAAGTTGAGTAACCACACTTAAAATTTACACTGAACAATAAATTCATAGTTTATTTCAATGTTGTTATCGCGCTTCTCTTTAAATCAGAGAGCATCAGGTCCCCTTAAAAACATATAAAATATAGACAAAGCATCATACGACAACTTTCCTATGTGTTAGTAACTGGTGGAGAACAACATATTATCTTTAATAATTTGGTCAAGTGCGAGTTGGACTCGCATACTAAGGGTTCCGTACCACCTTGAAGATTCGAATATTCCAGTTTCAGACAAGCAAGAAATGAGTGCATTTTCTTATATTTACCCTTATATCTTTTAAAGTAAGCGTTTTAAATTTATAAAAAATATACACTCTGATTTTCCACACAAGGACTTTTTATTATATCTGCTTTAGGATTCGCTTGATTCTTATCACAATACATATGTATTTAATTTTCTAATTTGGCCCCCCAAAAAGTAACATTAGAGTTTTATTTTACTAATAAACTTTCAGAGATGGCTTTTATAATCTACTGTTTGAGTTTTGAGGCTCTGTACATTGGAAGAAAAAGGGCAAAGAGGTCAAAGTTTAAATTATAAATTATTAAATCTGTTATTCAAATTATTTAAAAATATAAATAAAATATATTGTTCAAAATTTAAATAGTGTAGTTTCTAAAGCGGGAATTAAGTCGATGTTTAATATTTTTGTTAATATCTTTTATACAAATGATTTAAAAATATGATATATTTGTAATTCACATAGTGAGTGTTTTATCTGATATATTACATAATGCGTTGAATCTTTATTTTCCATTTAATTGTATAATTTGTCCCTAAAATTACTATGGAGGTTTTCTAATATTTTATTTTCCGTTTAATTCTATTATTTGGGGCCAAATAATAGAATTAGGGATTTTTTTCATATTTTTCCTATAAACAAAAAAAATGAGGTCTTAGAGTTTGGGGAATAACGGAGAGAATGGGTTATTTTTTTAAAATATTTTTTTAATATATTTTAATATGTTCATTTAAAAAAAAAAAAAAAAATATATTTGTATTCGTCATAATGAGCCCTGTGATTTGATATATTACATGACAAGTTAAAAACAATTATAATGTTTTATTTTCCATTTAATTCTATAATTTGCCCCCTTATTTTTCCAGTAAAGTTTAGGTGAGGGGCTATACTTCCAGTTTTTCAAAATTTTTCAGCTTATGGTTTCGGAGAAAAGGGGGGAATGGGTTATCTTTTTATATTTTTGTTAATATCTTTTAATTATTTATTTTAAAAATATGAAAAAATATTTGTTTTCGCCGTAATGAGCCCTTTCATTTGATATATAACATGATGGGTTAGAAACAGTTTTAATTTTATATTTTCCATTTAATTCTGTAATTTGCCCCCCAAAATTAAAAGTTGAGGTTACTCCTTATTTTTCCAGTAAACTTCAGGTCAGAACCTATGAATCCATTTTTTTTTCAAAACTTTACGTTTTATAGTTTCGGAGATAAGGGGGGGGGGAATGGGTAAATTTTGGTATACTTTCGTTAATATCTTTTTAAATATATATTTTTTTAAATCTGAAAAAAATATATTTGTGTTCCTCTGAATGAGACCTTTCATTTAATATATATTTTAAAATATATTAAAAAAATATTTAAAAAAAATAACCCATTCTCCCCGTTATTCCCCAAACTCTAAGACCTCATTTTTTTTGTTTATAGGAAAAATATGAGGTCTTAGAGTTTGGGGAATAACGGGGAGAATGTGGTTATTTTTTAAAAATATTTTTTTAATATATTTTAAAATATTCATTAAAAAAAAATAAAAAATATATTTGTATTCGTCATAATGAGACCTGTGATTTGATATATTACATGACCCGTTAGAAACAATTATAATTTTTATTTTCCATTTAATTCTATAATTTGCCCCGAAAATGAATATTACGGGTTTCTCCTTATTTTTTCAGTAAAGTTCAGATGAGGGGCTATACTTCCAGTTTTTCAATATTTTTCAGCTGATGGTTTCGGAGATATGGGGGGAATGGGTTAATTTTTTTATATATTTTTTTAATATCTTTTAATTAATTTATTTTAGCAATATGGAAAAAATATATTTTGTTTTCTTCATCATGAGCCCTTTTATTTGATATATAACATGCTGTGTTAGAAACAATTTTAATTTTATGTTTTCCATTTTATTCTATAATTTGCCCCCCAAAAAAATATTAGGGATTTTCCTTATTTTTCCAGTAAAGTTCAGGTGAGGGGCTATACGTTCTTTGTTTTTTCAAAATTTTCCAGCTTATGGTTTCGGAGATAGGGGGGGATGGGTAAATTTTTTTATATTTTTGTTAAGATCTTTTAATTAATTTATTTTAAAAATATGAAAAAAATATATTTGTTTTCGTCGTAATGAGCCCTTTCATTTGATATATAACATGATGGGTTAGAAACAATTTTAATTTTATATTTTCCATTTAATTTTGTAATTTGCCCCCCAAAATTAAAAGTAGAGGTTTCTCCTTATTTTTCCAGTAAACTTCAGGTCAGAACCAATGATCTTTTTTTTTTTCAAAACTTTACGTTTTATAATTTCGGAGATAAGGGCGGCGGAATGGGTATATTTTGGTATATTTTCGTTAATATCATTTTAAATATATTTTTTTAAATATGAAAAAAATATATTTGTGTTCCTCAGAATGAGACCTTTCATTTGATATATTACATGATGCGTTTGAAAATTTTTGTATTTTTAAATTTTTATTTAATTCTAAAATTTGCCCCCCAAAATTAATATTAATGGTTTCTCCTTATTTTTCCTGTAAAGTTCGGCAACGTTCTATATTTCCTATTTTTTTAAAAATTTTAGGCTCAGTAGTTTTGGAGATCAGGGGGGGGAACTGTCGATTTTTTTAGTTTTTCCCCTGAGAAGTACCCTGAAAATCAAAAAATTTTCTTTTACGATAAATGCTCCTGATCGGGTCACCAAACTATACATTGGTACGAAATTTCAACCTCTTCCGTCCAGTAGTTTAGGAGAAAATGGCTGTGATGTGACACAGGCAGAAATCCGGAGTGATATTATAAGGGAATCCGTATATTTTATATACGGAACCCTAAAAAAGATTCCAAAAACTACTAAACACGAGTATTCATAATATTCAGCTAGGTTTGTAGCATAGTAGGAGAAGTAGCCGATTACTAATCTGGGATATTTCAAACTGATCCAAAAATAATTGCTTTATGTGGTCGTCCCTACATACACGCTTTATGTAACAAATATATTAAAAAGCCGCATCAATTGTGATTTTTTGTAGGATCTAAGTGGTTGAGTGTTGGAAAGATACAGATCTAATTGGAAGAAGTGTAATTTTTTCCCCTCTATAACATGGTGTCTTAAAATTTTATTTTTGGCGTTCTGTATTCTGGCCGTCACTACCTACTTCATTTTTTTCAATACAGCCTTCGAATTTTTACTCGTAATTTTAAGAGCAAGTTTAATTTGCTACACTTTCTTATATAACATGGATCTTATCGAAAAATCCATTATTGCAAAATTAATATTAATCCTTTGTAGAGCCCTGTCCTTTGAGTATGTACGTTCTTTAGACTAAACATATATTTAAAATAATTTATATTTAAAAAAGAATCGACTTTAACTGGCTTAAAATAAAAACCGTTTACTAACCGTGTGCAATCAATTATTATTTTCTGACATGTATCCTTTTTTATATGATTTAAAGTACCATTCTATTGATTATTTCAGCGCATTCTTATCACCATCTCTGTCCCTCTTTCTCCCTCTCTCTCTAATTTGTATTTTTTTTATATTTTCCACATAATTTTTAACTTTTTTATTCGTCTGATTATTTGGACCAGTTAATAAGTCTAACTGTAATTCACCCTATATTGCAACCAACCTGTATATGTTTCGGGTGTATTGGTTACCCAATATAAATTATTTGTCTGTCATTTTCTGAACCACCCATATATTATATAATTCAACTCCAAACGATGATGCACCCCCCCTGTATGTGTATTAATCCTCTCTACCCTATTGACTGTTCCATTTTTCTATTGTTTAAATACCTATAAATTTTTCCCCCTATATGTCAAGTATAAGGAACTACTTATGTTACAAACTATATAAAATTTTTCAACCACCCTATATAACTATAATTCGATTCCACTTTATATTTCAATCATCCTGCATATGCAACTGCTTCTAACATTATTTGAACGCTTCGCCCTATAACTCAAATATCTTCATTGCCTATGCTTATTTAACTTTTTTTAACGGTTTTTTATCCACTCTGTATAATTATAGTTTTACTTCACTCTTATTTCAACCACCTGTTATACGTAACTCCTTATGTGCCAGCCAATACAACATTTTTTTAACTTTAATTCTATTCCACGTTCTGTTACAAAAATCATATATATTATGCAACTGCTTATTTACCACCAAATATAACATTTACCTGTAAGATTTTTTGTACCCACATGTATAACTGTAATTTTACTTCGCCTTATATTTCAAATGCGCAAATTGCCTGCTACACGAACACACACACCTACCACCGTATACCGTAAAGAAAAGATCGATTACATAACAATTTTCCTTTTCGTTACATTTCACTTTAAGCCCCGTAAAATGAAAACTATTACAAACACCCTGAACGATATACATTTAAGCTAGATATTTATGATGAAAATTTGGCACAGTGTTTTGTACATATTTTTGAGATTTTCAGAAAATCAAGCTGGAACATTTCTTTGTAGAATATAATTTAAAATATTCAAATTGACTGAGCAGTTTTAGAGAAAACAGTATGGATTCATTGAAAGTCACTGAAAGGTAGTTCCTGAATTACAGTTTTTTTTCTGATTTTCTGTAAACCCGTAAATTTCACTTTATAGAAAATTATATGGTTCCTTTCTGTAACAATCCTTCAAGCAATGCCGTTTAAATCATCAAAATTTTCCAGGCCGTTTTTGAATAATCATTGAGCATATATAAAAAAAGGTGCCGACGAATTAATAACCTCTTCCATTTTTGGAAGTCGGTTAAAAATATACAAAAGTAACACAAAACTTTTAACAGTTTGATTAAACTTCATAATTATGTTTAAAAATGGACTTTGAAATTATTAATAAAGGAAAAAATAGCAATGATAAATTGCTATTGCTTCGTAAAACAATTTGAGTTGAGTTTGAGCAGTTTGAGGTTTATCCTCAAGTTTTCGCTTTCGTGCTGATTTTCTTGCTTGGAAATTTTAGAATAAACTTCAAACTACAATACAAAGCGATTGACAACGACCCCAGAGTTGTAGATGAGACGTTTTCGAATACAAATAAGTATCACATAATATACGTCACCATTTTTATATACAGGAATACTGGTTTATCATTTTGCAGCCATCTCTTTTTCTCAGCATAACTGTGAGGAAGAATTTCTGTAGGGACAGCCAGCAATCTACACAATTTCTCGAAATTACCTTACTGCACATTGTTCTCCCTTTACAATTATCAAATACTTATTTGTTGCAGGAAAATATCCCATGAGAGAAAACCCTAATGAACGGGCAAAATACATATTGTTGGAGGAAAACAATAATCAAAGTCCACCTTAACAGTATTTTCAAAATTACTTATAAACCATATGTGTTAAAGTTACGATCACTCGAGAACACCATTATTCCATAACGAGCATACTTCAATACGGCTCCACTAGTCGTGAAATAATTTAGAAAACAATTAAGTTATTTGGTGAATATTACCGCAAATGCAGTGTGTTTTCGGAAAATATTATCACATCTAACGTATATAGTCTCCACGTGACATTAAATTCCAAGGTTTCGCCTTGGGTGTTATTAAATGTCGGAGAGCACATCTCGATAGGAAATTGAATTCTAATAAAATCAGACACCCGCTGGGATTCATTTTGTTACAAATAATATTTTACCTATAGACTAATGGAAGTAGACACACAGAAATCCAGAAACTATTATAGAGGTTGCAGTAAGATCAAAAACGAATTCATTTAATATCTTGTTAAAATTATAAATCTAAAGATGATTTTCAATTATTTAGATTTTTAACCGACTTCCAAAAAGGAGGAGGTTATCAATTCCTCGCGTATTTCTTCGCTTATTTTTTGTATGTATGTTACCTGATTTCTTGTCCTGTGGTGCACCGTTTTGACTTCAAATTTTGGAAAAGAATTCTATTGGTAAAGTGATAAAATTTGTGAATGAACACATGCGTGCATGGAAATCGACCTATATCCCTAGTATTTTAGTCCATTTTTAGATAACTCCTTATGGACGTGTATACTTTTTTAACATTTAATCTATTAAGGAAGATCCTTAGGTCATCTCATATACTTTTCTGTGACGTGAAACTTGCAGTTTTGCAGAAAATCGCCGAAAATTCCAAAATTCTTATCAAAAATTTCATCGAAATGACATAACGGACATTTCCTCATAAATATTTTAATTCCAATGTAATAGTGCGGTAATTTTAGGCACTAGAAGTTTTAATTCCGAATTTGAAAATTTTTTATTTACATCTCAAGCATATAGGTAGTAAAGCGTAGTATTTTCGGCTCCTTAAATCAATGAGTACCAAGCTCGTTTTGTTTGTATACCAGGTAAATACCTATTTAAATGCAATTTTTTCCATTTTGCGAAGACGGTACTTTTGGTTGTCACATTCTCCCGGCCTAATAGAAAATTCAGTGACAACACATGTCAAACTTTAAACTGGTACTTGGTGGCTTATAGACAGGGTGTTTAGTTATAGCAAACAAAATCACAAAGTAAAGTGGTAGAAGGAGTTGCATTTATATGAAGATTGAAATATAGGACAGACTAGAATGATAGTAGTGCGTGGGCAGCCGTATATACAGGATGGTTGGAATATACAGGGTGGACTGGACATTTGCTGGTATAAAAATGTTGAAAAAAATGTGAAATTAAAATTATATAGGGTGATTAAAAAACTGTTATATGATGTGGACATAAGCAAATCATATACAGGATGGTTGAAATATATGTTGGAGTTGAATTATATTTATACAGTGTGATTAAACAATTACTTCTTTTATAGCCCATAAGAAGTTGCATAAAGTGTGGAGAGGAATTAATGTTACACAGGGCGATAACATAAAATGTTAAAAAGGAAATAATTTATGGGGTAGCCCACAAGGAGTTATATACTATGGTTGAAATATAGGACGAATTTGACTCCGTAAATATAGGATGGATTCTACTCCGTCCTATAGTTTACAGACGGCAGCTAACAAATTTATGCTTGTCCGTGGGCAGTCGTATGTAAAGGCTGGTTGGTAAATAGGTTGGTGTGGAATTATCTAGTTTACAGGGTTATCAAAAACAGTTGAAAAAAAGGTTACATGGCGTAGTCCATAAGGCATAAAAATATTTTGGGCTTATTAAGTCAACGCATACTACATTTTGTTCGTAAAGATTTACCTGTCAATTTAAATGATAAAGTATCATTGTGTAATGTTCTGTGGTTTTGTCTATTAAGGTTATACATACAAAATAAAAAATAAGGAATGAATACTACCTGAGTTCAAAAAAAACTAAAAAGTTGAAAATAAAACATTTTTTAAAAAATATATAACCGACTTCTACTTATAACTAAAAAGCTAAAAATAATTATGACAAAATACATGTCTAGCAAATAAATAACCATTCTATGTTGTAAGGTACCTACCCAGGAAGTAAAAAATGTAAACATTAAAAGGTGCTCATTCTGTACAAATTAATTACCTACCAATCTAGTATATTTTTGAAGTCGGTGCCAAGCAACAATCAAGTTTGATGAATTAGCACATAAGTACGCAATGAAGGATTTTAGATTTGCTTGGCACCGACTTCAAAAATATACTAGATTGGTAGGTAATTAATTTGTACAGAATGAGCACCTTTTAATGTTTACATTTTTCACTTCCTGGGTAGGTACCTCACAACATTGAATGTGTTATTTATTTGCTAGATTTGTATTTTGTTATAATTATTTTTAGCTTTTTAGTTATAAGTAGAAGTCGGTTATATATTTTTTTAAAAATGTTTTTTTATTTTACAATTAAGAGGACATTTAGGTCTGTTCCAAAACCGAAGCCCCTCCAATGACTTTGTTTTTTATTATTATTAATTCAGTAAATAAATGAAACTGATTTTGAATATTTACTTTGAAGGGGCACAATGAATTATTGTTTACTTATTTCATAAACATAACAATTATTTAGTTGAAATAAGATAAGGTCATGGAAAACAAAACCGAGCAAGTTAACCACAGAGCAGGTTTTCTGTCAGCATTTACACTTTCTGCGGTTTCCCACAAATCTAAATATAAATAGGCAATGACAAAACGGTTTGGTACCATTTTCTCCTGTGTCTTTCAACCGATTTTCTTTTTTTTATGTTTTGTTTAGTAGCTATTGACAACCTTCAGTGTAGGATGCTTAATTTTTTTGTAATATTTTCATTCATTAAATAAAATAAATTAAAAAAATCATAATTTACACTGTCAATGCCAAACAGTGCCGCCAGATTGCTTGGAGAGAAAATCGTCAGATGTCCCAAAAGTTATTCCACATTATCACGCCATTGCGGTTTCACACATAAACATTTATATTATATGATAATAACCATTTATTTGGTACTCGCAAGTTTGAAACTTTTATTTCTATAAAAATATGGTTTGTCAACTAAAAATAGAATTGTGTATTGTGTGGCAACTGATCAATGTGTTTCCGATAATATTTTATTATTTTAACATTATGCTTTTAATTTATATTGTGTGTATTTTGAAGGCTTATAGTTTCATGCAAATTAACTAAGATTTAAGGTAAATAGTTAGATCTGACATCATTGCCACAATTCTAATGTTCACGGCTATCTTTGTTTTCGCGAAATTGATTATTTTGTTTTCTGTTTGACATTTCATAATTATTTTAAAAATTTCAATTTCAATGCACTTACAAAAATTGGCAACATAAAAATTATTATTTAACATAAATTAACAGCAGGTGCATTGTATTTCTTTATATTATTGATATAATATAGAAATAGTCGTCCCTAAATTTATGTGTTAAATTTAAATTATTCATATTATACATACATTGCTCTTTAACGTGTACTAATAGGTAAGTACTTATGTCTCGTAGTTATTTATACTACATCTTCATAGTTACTTATGAGTTGGTTTCTTGTATTTTCTTCTTAGAAATTGAAATCGTAATTGTGAAATATCTGCACACCCGTAAAGATTACAACAAGATTAAAAATATTATATTTAAAACTAATTTATTATTTGATGCACCATTCCTACAAAATCATGCCTGAAATGACATTTTAAATATGTGCATTTTATCAAATTAATCTAAATTAAATACGCAAATGCAAAAGAGTTCTGTACCATTTCCTACTGTTTGTGAACCAAATTTCTTGAGTTTTTTAATTGCTGATTGACAGCATTTAATGTTATTAATAAAAAAATTGGATCAAATGCTTTTTATAAAATCTTGATTTTTCTTGACGTTTAATTGATTTTGCTTATTGCCTTAGCGTCCCATGTACATTAACGGAAACCATAAGACAACATAACTGAAATTATTATCCTTTGCAAAATAATTTTTGAATTAATTACAATAGTAGTGAACTATTTTGTATAAGGACACAGAAAAGTGTATATTTAACAGTAGAAAAAATGTGAAAAAAAGCAAATTCGTATAGGTGTGTCATCTTAAAATTTTTAACAATGATTTTGGTCGAATTTCGACCACTGGGCGACTGCTAGTAATTACAAAACATAGTATAAGATGGGACCCTATTGTGAAGGTACAAAGTCAACAGAACATTAGGTTAGGTTAGGCTGATTTGTTATTTCCGGTTGAGTTGTTATTGGACGGGTACGAGCCGGTACGGTGTTTAATAGGATTTTCCAACAATTCGATAAGTTCTGAATTTCATTGCGTGCGTTTAGACTGTGAGGTCCCTTCGCTATTTCAATTGCCTCTCTTACGAGTCTTGATTTCGGGTGTTCTATATTTGCCAGTACTCTGGTATTCTCAAAGTCTATTCGGTGTGAGATCGTGGTGGTGATTTCCGCAATGGATGTTGTTTTTTCCTGCTTTCTTACAGCGTTCTGGTGTTCATCACGTCTAGCTTGAATTCTTCTATTAGTTTGCCCCACATAGGTTTTATGACAGTCTGCACATGGAATCTCGTACACTCCCTGTTGTTCTAAAGGGATCCTCGTCTTCGGAGTTCTCAACACCGTGCTTATCTTTCTGTCTGTATTGAAAATAGTATCGATATTGTGTCTCCGTAGAATTCTTGTAATACTGTCCGTGGTCCCCTTGACATACGGTAAATAAGCCTTGGTTATTGGTGTCTCATGCTCCTTGTCTGTTTGTCTCGGTTTTGACTTTAGGGCTCTTTGAATATTTCGGTCTGTAAATCCGTTTTGCCTCAGAGCTGTTTTCAAACTGTCCATTTCCTGTTTGATGTTATCCTGGTCAGCTAGCCTTTGTGATCTGGTTACTAAAGTCTTGACGACGGCTTGTAGTTGGGCTGGGTGGTGATGAGAATTAGCATGAAGGTATCTGTTGGTGTGAGTTGCTTTCCTATATACCGTATGGCCAAGGGTTCCATCTTGCTTCCTATTTATGAGAACATCAAGGAATGGCAGTTGATTGTTGGCTTCAACCTCCATGGTAAATTTTATTTTGTGATGGATACCATTAAGGTGATCTAAAAAAGTATTGAGGTGTTCCCTCCCATAAGGCCAAATCACAAATGTATCATCCACATATCGCAACCACAAACAGGGTTTAAGAGTTGTTGTTCTTAGTGCCAACTAATCAAAGTTCTCCATAAAAAGGAGTTGGCACTAAGAACAACAACTCTTAAACCCAGTTTGTGTTTGCGATATGTGGACGATACATTTGTGATTTGGCCTTATTGGAGGGAACACCTCAATACTTTTTTAGATCACTTTAATGGCATCCATCACAAAATAAAATTTACCATGGAGGTTGAAGCCAACAATCAACTGCCATTCCTTGATGTTCTCATAAATAGGAAGCAAGATGGAACCCTTGGCCATACGGTATAGGAAAGCAACTCACACCAACAGATACCTTCATGCTAATTCTCATCACCACCCAGCCCAACTACAAGCCGTCGTCAAGACTTTAGTAACCAGATCACAAAGGCTAGCTGATCAGGATAATATCGAACAGGAAATGGACAGTTTGACAACAGCTTGAGACAAAACGGATTTACAGACCAAAATATTCAAAGAGCCCTAAAGTCAAAACCGAGACAAACAGACGAGGAGCATGAGACACCAATAACCAAGGCTTATTTACCGTATGTCAAAAGGACCACGGACAGTATTGCAAGAATTCTAGGGAGACACAATATCGATACTATTTTCAATACAGAAAGAAATATAAGCACGGTGTTGAGAACTCCGAAGACGAGGATCCCTTTAGAACAACAGGGAGTGTACCAGATTCCATGTGCAGACTGTCATAAAACCTATGTGGGGCAAACTAATAGAACAATTCAAGCTAGACGTGATGAACACCAAAACGCAGTAAGAAAGTAGGAAAAAACAACATACATTGCGGAACACGCCACCACGTTGTCACACCGAATAGACTTTGAGAATACCAGAGTACTGGCAAATATAGAACACCCGAAAGCAAGACTCCTAAGAGAGGCAATTGAAATAGCGAAGAGACCTCACAGTCTAAACGTACGCAATGAAATTCAGAACTTATCGAATTGTTGGAAAATCCTATTAAACACCGTACCGGCCCGTACCCCTCCAATAACAACTCAACCGGAAATAACAAATCAGCAGGATGGAGCCGTGCCCACTGAGCGCCAAGGGCCAATCACACGCAGCCGTTCACGGTGTCAACCGATAGGCGCCGAGCCGCGACTTTAAAACGGCGCGCTCGCTTCAGAAAATCTTAGTATTCGATTAACTAGAAGCGAAAGCAGAAGGCTACGAGAATTATGCGAACCGACCTGAAGAGGGCAGATGTGACTCTGCCGAAACGTCGTCATTTTACCATCGATTCCGGCAGGGATCAGTTATCAACTACGCGGATGAATTCCCGGAAACCACCTAAAACATTTAGTGGCCGCGAAAACTTAAAAACAAATATATGTATATATATATATATATATATATATATATATATAATTTTTATATTATTTAAAACACAAGTCACTTTTTAAAAAAAAAATTGATTTAATTAATACACAAAACAATAGTTGAAAAATACAAAATATAAAGTTACTTGAATGAAATGAACTATCTTAATGAATGCCGTGGGATGGCAAGTCTCGCATTTGTAACATTTACTTTGCTGAATTGCATTCCCACGGTTTCAACGAATTCAACGGATCCGAAGGAAGCTGTCAGCGAAATACGATACTTGATAACGTACACGTGCATAATATTCTCATCTAACAGCTCCCCTTTACAAAGAAAAGTTGAAGGTATAACTTCAACTTTTGGTTTAAACCGGACAATTATTTTCGGTTTCGTCGGCGGGGTCTTCTATTACTGGTCGGAGTTTGGGAATCCATCTGGATAGGATTTTCTGGGGGTTTCCTGGACTGGAATCTGCTCCCTTAGATTTCTTTATTCTTTTAGCTACTTTGTAGAAGGTAAATGCAGCTGCCGCTGCTACGATGGTGCTTACGGTTGCATACGTAAACCAGGATATATTTTTGGTGACGAAGGGTTGGTTGATGAGGTCGTCTAGGTCTCTAGAATATTGATTCAGCTTGTTGTTGGCTACGCTGAGTTCTTCTAAGTTGAGATTATCTAATTTAAGGGGTTTAAGCTCTGGTATTGCTGGTTTTTGGGGGTGAGCATTGCAGCAGTTGTACGGAACTAAAACTGGGTGTGAATTGTCTGTATCTTTACTTATTTTCATGGGTTCGGCTTGAATTTTAGTAATTCCCACAAAGGCACTACAGTCTGTTTGTAGCCGAATGACTGAATTGGTTTTTAGCACGATAGTTTTTGAATCGATTCCCGCACAACTAAAAGTTACATGTATAGGTTCGGAAACGATCACTAACCACGAGTTCGATTCCAGTCTTTGGACGTAGTACCCTTCGGAAAACACTATGGCACTCTGGCAGTTTTCCGGGACGCTATGAATGTTCTTAAGGAGTTGAGCCTCACAGGGTGCATTTGATTCTATTGGGTAGGCATATAGTTCGCAGCACAGCTTTTGGTTCGGGGTTAATCGCTTGCATGAGCTTAAGTCTTTGATCGGTATGTACATTAGGGAGTCGTCGTTCCGCGCAATATATTTTTGTGTATATGATAGGATATGGTGAAAACCAGTTCTATCGTCTAAAATTGGGATTGGGTATAGGTGGTAAGCGGTATATAGTTGCTGCTCAACGAGAGGGATTTTTAATATGAATATTAAATCGGAGCGAGTTTGAAAAGCCTCTAATTCTATTATTTCCAGATATTGGGCGACGCTTGAAAGGCGAACTGGCAACGGCAGATTATTCTTAACAAGATTCTGTGAGATTTCCTGTAAGGATGTTATCAAATGATCGGGTGAAATTATTGATGCATGAATTATTTTTAGTCTAGCAAAAGTTATTGAGTTTAAAATGTCATTAAGGTTATATTCAAAAAATATATAACTTGCCATTAGGTTTTCGCAGATCTCGAGAAACGATTGTTTGGCTTCGATAACAGAAATGCTATCATTAAGGATGTGAATGGCTAAATCGATAGTATTTATATCTTCGTTAAATGTTTTCTCGTCAAGTTGTAATTTCTGAATGGTCTCATTGAAATTTTTGATAATTGAGGTTGTTACGCTCATTTGGTTCTTTAGAAGATTTTCTGTCTGTAGTTGTCCCTGGTTAAGTCTATTAATGCTGTTGGTGAAGAATTCACCGTCGGCTGCATCTAAGTTTCCGGTAATTGCCTTAAATTGTTCCTGCACCATCGATTATTCCTCGTTTAGTCCTCTTAGTGTCTATAAGTACTTCGGAAAACTTAGTTTTGATAGAATCGGAGATTTGGGTTAGAAGACTGATGTGGGTTTGTACATCAATGCGAAAAGCACCGGTATCGTGAAATTTATAACCCGGAATAGGGTCAACAGTTTGTTCCAATGTCCTAAGGATTCGATTATTGTTCTCAAATGCTTGTTCAAGGGCTGTTAAGTTACGGTGAACTAATAACGTCCATTTGTAATTGGAGATTACAATTCGAGTTTCGTCGTGGTAGTAGATGCCAATAGTGTTGTTAATGGGTTTGATGTCTATCTGACATACCACTGATCCGAACAGCAGTAAGAGCCTGAAAAGGAAGTTAATTTTCAGAATATGGTTTTATCCGGTCGAAGTTAACTTTTGTTTGCTGGTTGGTTTTAAGGTTCTTAACGGTGGCTGAATTAGTGTGGATTTCAATTATTTGAAATGGGCCATTGAATTTATTTTGTAGCTTGTCCTTTAGCTGTGATTCTTTTACATAAACTTTATAGCCGATTTTGTATTCCGGACGGTTTTCGGAAACATGTTGATCGTATTGCTCTTTTGCCTTCTGTTTCTGTAAATTTGTCTTTTCGCGGGCGATCTTATAATAACGAGAAATACGGTTATTGAGATCTCTAACGTACTTCGTTATTAGAGCTTGTTGATCATACAGGGTTTCAGGAGGCCTACTTGAAGTGTGTCCATATATGAGTTCGTATGGGGTAAACCCATGGGTCTTGTTAACTGAGTTGTTGTATGCGATAACCGCATAGGGTAAGATGTTGAAGGGGTGTTCGTTAGGGTTCTCCTGTTTATGTATTCTAATCATGTCTAGTAAAGTCGAGTGAAATCGTTCTAATGATCCGTTCGACTGTGGGTGTCCCACGCTAGAGTAGGAAATTTTTATGTTAAAAAGTTTGCATAAGTCTCTCATCAGTGTGTTGTCGAATTCCCTGCCGTAGTCGCAGTGAATGCGAAGGGGAGTTCCGTAATGTTGGAAATACAAGAGTAAGATGTTAGCGACGGTTTTCGCGGATTTATCGCTTATCGGATAAGCTTGAGAGAATTTCGTAAGTTCGTCCCTAATGGTTAGTGCATAGTTTTTGGTAGGAACTTCCAGGATGTCTATGTTTATACGTTCGAAGGGTGTCCGTGGAGTTTCGGTAATAACTAGGGGGCTATCGAGGTTTTTGCGACAGATTTTTGCTTTTTGACAAATTTGGCAATTTTTTATGAAATTATCGACATCTTTGGTTAGTCCTTGCCAATTGTACTTTTCCTTGATTCTACGGATGGTTTCGTTTATGCCTCTATGTATATTACTTTTCCCGTTATGGAACTGATCGAGGATTATAGGTATCCGCTCCTTATCAATCGTTTGCACGATGTTCTGGCAAACTTTCCATTTGATATCCATTTCCGAAAAGATAAACGATAGTACCTCTAATATAGGTAGCTCTAAGTTGTTTTCAACGCAATAGATTTCATTTTCGGTGAACACATCTTTACTATTATATATAGATGCGAAGAGAATTTCATTAACTATATCGGGGTCGGAAGGAAGTGGGACGATATAATACCGTCTTTTTTTGACACTTTTACTCGCAAATACATTGACTTTTGGGGTGTGAAAGTCGGCGTTTTCCTCGAAAATGTCTTCGAGTATGTTGTGATGGAAATCTTTCATTAGGGAACCTTGGGAAATACCAGGATGTTTTTGTTTTCCTTTTCAAGTAGTTGGCAGTTGGACATTTGGATTTTGTCGTAATCTATAAGTGATATAGTTTGGTACCGTTCGACAAATGTTTTGAATTCCTCACAGATTTGTTGGATATTAGGGCTTTGTGGCTCGGGTTCTGAAGAGTCATCATCGGTTTCGTTAGTGGGGAGTACTTGGAAGGGTGTTAGGTGGTTACTCGATTGAAAAGATACATAATTGTTGAAGTGGTTTGCTTTGATGCGGGAAAGAGCATCTGCATTTTTATTTATTTTGCCAGGTTTGTATACGATTTCGTAATCGTACTCCTCGAGCTTGAGGCGCCAACGAGCTAATCGACTTCCGGGGTCTTTTATCGAAAACAGCCATGTTAATGGGCGGTGGTCGGTAACTAAAAGGAATTTTCGACCATAGATGATAGGTCTCCAATGTTTGACGGCCCAAACAATGGCTAGGAGTTCTCGCTCGATGGTTGAGTACCGCATTTCGGCTTTGCAAAGAGTCCTAGAGGAGTATCCTATTGGTAGATCCTTGCCAATGGGTCCTTGTGACAGCACAGAGCCTATCGCAAAAGCGCTAGCGTCTGTGGTTATGACGAAAGGTTCATCGAAGTTGGGATAGATCAATATCGGTGTGGAAGTTAGTGCCTCTTTGAGTTCACTGAACGATTTGATGCATTCAGAGTTGAAATTGTACGGTACGTCTTTCTGGAGGAGTTTAGTCAATGGTTTTGATATTTTGGCGAAGTTCGGGATAAATCTCCTATAATAACCAGCAAGACCCAAAAAAGATTTAATATCCTTGGGATTTTGCGGTTGCGGAAAGTTCACGATACATTCGACCTTTGACGGGTTTGGTTTAACGCCGTCTTTAGTTATTACGTGCCCTAGGTAAGCGACCTCCTTGCGGAGAAATTCGCATTTATCCGGTTGGATTTTGAGGTTTGCCTTCCTAAGTCTTTTA
This sequence comes from Octodonta nipae, assembly GCA_034190945.1. Taxonomy (NCBI): domain Eukaryota; kingdom Metazoa; phylum Arthropoda; class Insecta; order Coleoptera; family Chrysomelidae; genus Octodonta; species Octodonta nipae. The sequence continues at coordinate 116,051,318 of CM067217.1, forward strand.
AAGACTTCCGTTAAGCGTGTAACATGTTCGTGTATAGTCGGAGAGTAGACGATTATATCGTCCATGTAGACAAGACAACGCTCGTTCTGAATACCTAGCAGAATGTTATCCATAACCCTTTGGAATGTAGAGGGCGCATTCTTTAACCCAAATGGCATACGAACGAATTCGTAATGGCCATTCTCGACTGAAAATCCAGTCTTAGGGATGTCCTCCTCTCGAATTTCTAGCTGGTGGAAACCGGATGCGAGGTCTGGGGTAGAAAAATATTGGCATTTTCCTAGCTGATCAAGTAAGTCAGAGATGTTCGGCAATGGATATTTGTCGCCTACGGTTAACTCGTTTAATTTGCGGTAGTCGATAACGACGCGCCACTTTTGTTTACCTGATGCATCGACCTTTTTGGGGACCACCCACACTGGCGAAGACCAAGGGGACGAAGAGTGCCTGATGATACCTTGGGCCAGCATTTTACCTATTTAGATTTTACCTCGTTCTTGTGGATTTGGGGGTACCTATACGATTTTGTAAAAACGGGTTTTGCGTTGTTTGTATCGATAGCGTGTTTGACTTCGTTAGTGAATGTCAGAGCGTCCCCTTCAAGATAGAAGATATCTTGAAATTCTAAGCAGAGGTTAACAATCATCTCTCTTTCTTCGTCGTTAAGGTGTTCTGTCCTAATTTGCGATTGAACGATTTCGTTCCTGTCTAAATGGTCAGAGTCGGGGTAGTCTTGTGGGCTTAAGTTCAAAAGACGATGCATTTGGTTCACTGGTTCCAACTGGATGTTCGAGAAATCGATAGTTTTGGGTATTGCATTAGCGTTTATGATGGAGGTAAGGAATTCACCTTGCGAATTAACGTGAACAATAGCGTTGGGAATTCGTACTTTCTCGTTTTCTTGGGATTGTAAAATAGCATCGGTATTTGAAAGCATGCATTTAAGTTTAAAAATTTTCTCTGTACGTGCTTCGATAGTAATTAAGTTAAGGGAAGTTTGTGTGGGGGTTCGTGGTTCACAGCTGGGTGTTTTTAAAGATGTTATTGGAGTGGTCATTGTCTTCTACTTTGTGAAGGAGAATAGTTTTAAAATTTGTAATTAGTTGTTTGGATTTTAGGTCGACTACACATTCATAGTGTTCCAAAAAGTCTAGACCTAATATTCCGTCGAATTCGATATCCAAGTCGAAAATGAAGACTTTGTGTGGATTTCGTGGGGCAAACGGGATCAAAGTAGATTCTGAAATTTGGATCTTCTCGTGAGTAATACCTTGTATGGTAACTCTTTCGGGAAATCGTTGAGGAAAGTTTTTGACCGTGTTTTTTTTAAAAATGGAAATGCCGGCTCCTGTATCGATCAGAAGTTTGAATTTTCCTGTAGCATCATTAATATAGTATAAATTTTTTGAGTTTACAGTTAGGAGGGGCCTTATAGAAATGTTTGTTCTTCGAGATTCAAGTTGGGGTTGAAGTCGTCGAGGTTCATGTTCTGGATCTGAGTTTGTATGTTCGATATCTCGTTGTCTGGCGGTTTGTCTATGTTTATAGCTATTTGAAAATTTTAACCAGATATTTCTGCGTCAGAAGAGGGTTCAGAATATTTATATTCATAGTTTTCATAATTTTGATTTTGGGGGTAGCCCGTGTAGTTATTTAGGGCTTGGGTGTCAGGATCAGAATAATCATCTTGGTAATAATTAGATTCGTCAGGGTTGTCAAATTGGTCGTTTGTATAGTCATATGAATAGTTATATGTATCAGTTTGGTTGAGGTGGTGAGTTTTGGGTTGTTGATTTTGGTAGAAATTTGGATTTGGGGAAAAAGTGTTGCGAGGACCAGGATTTTGTCCACTTGTTGAGGGACGATTTTGCTGGGCGAAGTTTGGTCTAGTTTGGTTGGCATTTTGTTGAGGCGGGTTATGCCGAAACTGTTGGTAATTGTTACTGTTGAAGTTTCTGTTTGGTTGTTGTTGTTGCTGTTGTCTCAGACGCGTTAGGCATTCGTTAAAAGTATGCCCTAAACGTTTACAAAATGAACATTGTTTGGACAAAGTTACTGGGTTGGGTCTTTTTTGTTGTTGTTGTATTTGTTGATTACGGGTGTTAAGAAATTTCTGATTTTCTAGATGGCTTAGCTGAAGTTCCCTTTTTATTCGGGAAACTGCGGTTATAATATTTATCGGATCGCTTGCTCGTACAATCTGTCCTATTTTCGGTTCTAGGCCGGTCAGGAGGCTATTAAGAGCCATGGATTCTATAAGAGATATCTGTGCTTGTTTTTCTTTACCTGTTAAATTTTGTTTATTAATTGCCGCATACATTTTGGCTTCGTGAGTTTGGAGTCTGGCAGCAAAGGTAAGAGGTGATTCATTCGGTATCTGCTTCATTCGTTGCAGATCCTGGATTAATGAGGAAATATCTCTGGCATCACCAAAGTGGTTTTCTAGGAGCGATTTGATATCGTCCCAGGTAGGCGGGTTGCGTGAGTTAACAAGTTCGGCGGCACGGCCTCTTAACTTGTTTTTAATGTGTAAGGTTAGTAACGTGGATTGGTTGTCAACAGCCATACTATATGCTGTCGTACATGAGCTGATAAATGTATTCAGGAAAATCGGGTTACCATCATATTCGGGAATAATAGAGAAAATCTCAGAGATCTTGTATGGTTCTACCGTTCCCTGGCGTGTTTCAGGCATGGTTGCTTATAGTTATTTAGATATAAAATGAAATCGAGTGAACAATTTTCACGTAAGTGGAAAAAATAGTAGATCAAGGCGAGTAGTGAATGTAATTTTAAATTACCTACCGGAAGATACGAAATATGCAAGCATATATAAAGTGCAAATACAATATCTGAATATGTATAGCAATGAAATCAGCAATAATAAAATTTAAATTTTAAATATCCCTTAAATAAATATCAAGTGTATTGGTAAAATACAAAGGCAACAATAATTGGTGATAGGTTCCGAAGTGGTTCGAAATTTGCTTCAAAGGTAAGGAAAATGTCTTATTAACTTTAAACGATTGAACTGATATTACGATTTAAAAGTAAAAATTAAATAGCAATGTGGTCATTAAGTTTAAAACAATTATTGTACATACGTAAATGCTCTTGGCATGGACTGTTCTGCTCAGCGATGACTGGTTAGCTCAGTGCGTGTTCCTGGTCAGCTATCTTACAGTTATGTCCTGGTCGGGAAGTCCTCGTTCACAAGAATTTAGGAATTGCCACGTTTAGTTAGTCTTCTTTCTTGATCCTTGTTCTAAACGTGTTGAACGAATCCTACTGACTGCGCCATTTTTATATTATTTAAAACACAAGTCACTTTTTAAAAAAAAATTGATTTAATTAATACACAAAACAATAGTTGAAAAATACAAAATATAAAGTTACTTGAATGAAATGAACTATCTTAATGAATGCCGTGGGATGGCAAGTCTCGCATTTATAACATTTACTTTGCTGAATTGCATTCCCACGGTTTCAACGAATTCAACGGATCCGAAGGAAGCTGTCAGCGAAATACGATACTTGATAACGTACACGTGCATAATATTCTCATCTAACATATATATATTAGGGTGGCCAAAAAAACAAAATATTTTTTTTCGATTCTCGCGTGAAAATATGTTAGTTTACTATGTTTTAAGAACTTTTACCAAAGGACAGGTCGAAAAAAAATTTTTAAATGTTCGCTCCGAATTTTTAAAAAATTCCAAAATCGCCGCAAAATGGATTTTTTTTTTCAATTTTTTTTCTCGTCATGTCATCTTTTTTAGTGTAAAATAATATAAAGATTCTGAAAATTTTAAGTCAAAATTTTATTATCTAAAGGTCGCTCCGAATTTTTATAAATTTTAAAGGCAAATACTTTATATCTTTTTGAGCTACCTCTAAACATGAATATTATCGACCTAAAAAATTTTTTTTCTTGAATTTCACATATCAAGAAATTAATTTAGAACGCGAGAAGCAGAAAAAAATTGATTGACAAAAATGAATAATTTTTATAGGTGCAGCGTAATTACTGATTCTTACTGATTCTATTGTAATTAAATTATTTGTAAATGACATAAATTCTTGAGTTGCGTATAAATTACGCTCACTATACAGACAGAAAGCAACGCTGATAGTAAATAAAAACAACAATCGAAACAAAGACGAGTAATACTTAACTAGCGCGCTTAACGTCAATAAATTGAACTAAAAATAATTTAAATGTAGCTAATAATTGACTAATATTGTATTTAAAAGTTGAAAATGTTATAAAAAGTCTGAGAATATAATCAGAATGTTAATTTTTGAATAATAAATAATTTTAAAATATTATGATTTTTTGCCAATTACGCTGCACCTATAAAAATTATTCATTTTTGTCAATAAATTTTTTTCTGCTTCTCGCGTTCTAAATTAATTCCTTGATATGTGAAATTCAAGAAAAAAAAATTTTAGGTCGATAATATTCATGTTTAGAGGTAGCTCAAAAAGATATAAACTATTTACCTTGAAAATTTATAAAAATTCGGAGCGACCTTTTGATAATAAAATTTTGACTTAAAATTTTCAGAATCCTTATATTCTTTTACACTAAAAAAGATGACATGACGAGAAAAAAAAATGAAACAAAAAAAATCCAGTTTTCGGCGATTTTGGAATTTTTCAAAAATTCGGAGCGACCTTTTAAAATTTTTTTTTCGACCTGTCCTTTGGTAAAAGTTCTTAAAACATATGAAAACTAACATATTTTCACGCGAGACTCGAAAAAAAAATATTTTGTTTTTTTGGGCCACCCTAATATATAATAATAATATATAATATATATATATATATATATATATATATATATATATATATATGTGTATATTGTATTCCAGAAATGACTTTTCGGCTTCGCAGTAAAGAAATTTATAGGTTCATACTAAGAATAATGGTAGATTTTTATTGTCAAGAAAATACGACTAGAGCATCTCATAGTGTACTCTTCCCATTCCGTGCCCTGATAAATAAATATTTATATTTTATCGGCCAGGTTATCGGATTTCTCTGTGATGCCACACAAGGAATAGTAATGTTGCTCTTATATAATTTGTTCATATACTAGAACGAATTCTCAATAGACAAAAACTGTTGTAGATAAATGTTCCACTACAATTCTGGAATATATTGCCACCTTTTCCTGTGAAATATTTCATGTTACCTCAGGAAATTGAATATTACAAATACAGGGTTAGGATTGTGAGTAATATTAACACGTAAGTAGGAGCGAATCGAAGTTTTGCCTGCGGAGGGGATGGCATTGTGAAGTTACGTGTCTACTATTTACTGTTATTAATTAAATTATTATTTCCATTTGTACCAAACCTGATCGGTCATCGCAGTATTACTATTACACTTTCTATTCTTGCCGTCTTAGGCCTAGGGCAGAAACTAAATGTTGTTAGCCTTTACACTAGAACTAAAGGTTGCCACTGCAAACTTCTTAGGTTCTTTTGTTACAAGCTTACAATGCGCTTTTGGTCGTGGTCTTTGCCTAGGGCACAAACTAAGAACTTTTACTCTTTACCCTAGAATTTTTAAATGAAATGGGAATATTTTATAGTAGATTAGAATCAATATTAATTTGGGGTTTATATTAGTAACAAACTAAATTATAATATTCATTAATAATTAATTAAGACAAGATATAGCAAATCACGAAAAAAAATTATATAAAATTTATCTATTCAAATTGGTTCTATATCCTTTGTACACAAATTCATAGAACCCGTCAGATTTTTTTATGTGGCTGATTTCATATCGAGATTGTACTTTTCATGAGGAGTACTCATCGAAATAATTTGTTATGAAACTATACTATACACTCGCACTATATGCGGTAGAGTCAAGAAAGTGAAGTACAAAACATGGTGCCACTTGAGAAACTTATAAAGGAATAATACAATCACCGAATGAACATTATTAAATATATACTCTGAACAGAGGAATTCGTTCCTGTATTAAAGTTTTTTTGTTGTTTATAGACAATCCGATATTTAATGCTTTCTTTTGGGTCTGTTTTTCAAAATTTATAGTTACCCTTTTGTTGTACCTTTTTGTCGTTTAATACCATTATTAGCAATACATAAATCTGTATTTGAACACCTAGATAATACAACATTATGTATTTAATATACTTTGTGGGATAACTTTATGCTTTGAATAGCTTTGCTGTTTTATCTCGCAAAACCCAATTAAAAATCGTTAATTTTTAAATATGTAAATATTCAATACTTCTAATGGTATTTTTACTGCCTAGCACAATATCGATACCCAGTTTAATAGATTGTAAAATCTCTTTACAACGTCAGTGTCAAAATAATCCTGATTTATGGAATACAAATTCACAATTCACAATTATACTAGTTACAGATTCAACATTTTTTGTGGCTTATAGGATTTTATTGGAATGCTTTACAACTGCATTCGATAACTTTGTTTAAAAAAGTTATTTCGTTTGTTGTATTGGAATTTTAGAGACTGCAGCAGGTGAATGGATATTAAACTAGGAGTATGTGGTGTAATTTAAATAAATACGTGGTGAACGGTTTCTGCAAGAGTAAATTATCTTTATCTGACATTTTTGGAATTTTTTTTGATAGTTTAATTTTCAATTAATTCTGTCATTATACTAACAAATATAAAAAATAAAATATAGTTTTTACTTTTTATTCTATACAGGGCACAGATTTTATCAATACAGTCCTGTTTTTTTTAACTTTTAGATTTGAAGCAATTTTGTCCTCTAAAATTGTTCAAGTCCCGGCTTCGAATGGACTACTATTTTGGGATTTAATATGAACAGCTAAACATATTTGAAATGTTTGATATTTGATATTGCGGTTTTACCATTATCTATTTTATTTAGATCTGATTATTTTTTGTTAAATCAATTTAACACTACACTATTAATACAAGCATTGTGCTTGTATTATTACTTTCTTCTGAATAAAATATAGGTGACATGGATTTGATTCTCAAATTAACAGTTATTTTGGTTCCACAGTTAGACGACGTTACGTTTGTTTAAAAAAGATTGTCATTTGTTTGAATGTTTTTCGCAATAATATCAGCAAATATCAATCTTTTTATATGGTATGTATTAAAGACTTCTGTAAATACATGTTCAGTGCAGAACTATAGAGATTCTTCTATATCTGTAGAAATATATACAGAGGTAAAATTTGTTTGTATGTAGAGGGTAATCTTTGGAAGTAGGGAACCAAGTTTAAAAATTCTTTCACCAATAGAATGCTACACTATCTGCGAGTAACATGGGCGATATTTTATTTTGATAAAATGTTTGATTACGCGATGGGAGGCAGTGGGGCGTCTATTGATTTTACTTAAATTTAATGTCTTGGAAACAAATAGTCATAACGGTGTGTAAATAGGTGTATATACTCTTCTCCCCACATAAATAAAAATGAGCTTATTCATTTTACAAAAAGTCATTATATCAGGGGGAACACATGGGGAAATGATTTCTGAATAATTTATTACTTTTTGGGAAACCATAAATATAAGAGCCCCGAGAATTAAGAGATTAATTCCTTTTTTTAGTGAAAATTTATATATTAATGGGGGAAATGGGGAAATCGGAGAATATAATATCTTGGAAGTATTTGAATTCAATTTAAAATAAAATCATAGTTAACAGTAACCGTTTTATTTCCAGATAACAATTCAAAAGTGAAGTAAAAAAAATTAAGTATTGTAAACAATTTAAAATATTATATATATATATATATATATATATATATATATATATGGTTGATGACTTATTCCGGTGTACATCCGTTCGTCTGTATTCGTTTGAAAGATCACTTGAAGTTTCGCCAAAATCATATTTGGCTTTCTCAAAAGATACTAAGTAACTGAAGAAAGCCAAATATGATTTTGGCGAAACGTCAAGTGATCTTTCAAACGAATACAGACGAACGGATGTACACCGGAATAAATCATCAACCACATATTTCCATCCGTGAAACAGTATACACAAACATAGATATATACATATATCGAAACGGAAATAAACATGCATCCAAAGCAATCAAGAATCAAAATATCTAAAGTAAAAATGAATTCATAAACCTAATATCACATAACAAAACCAATGTTAAATAAGGCAAACGAAATTTTGAAACGGTATTTCTTTAAAATGTAAAAAATGAAATGAAAACAAAAATATATAATTCAGAAACAATAATAGTATGGAAATGATTCAGTTATGCAGCTAGATAATGAAACGATGATTTGTAGGAAAAAGTAAACAATTTAACTAGCAAAATATAATGTTTTGATATTAGATACGTTTGACATTTATTGAGAATTTTAAAAGAAAACATGTAGGAGTTTAAATAATCATATAACAAGAGTCTATTCACTCCATACAACATAATGAAAACATACAGTAACTAGAAAATATAAAATTTACCTTAAAATTTTGATGCACAACCAGGGACGCTAAATGTCAAAAAATTAAATGGTCTGGAATTTGCACAATTTGATATTCTGACGACAACAGGAGTATCACAGAGCATCTTTAGAGTCTTATAAACACATTTTAGGATAAATAGCACATAAAAACGTAAAATTTTCACATCAAAATTAACAAAGCAATATTTCGTCTGTCAAAATCTTTGGAGCGATACACAGTGAGGCCGAATCCGAAAAAGCTGGTCAAAAGTCCAAAAATTTAGGTTCTGGTAATTTTTAGTCCTGGGTTTGATGGGGGAACAGTCCGAAGGTCACATTCTTGGCATCAACGAGCCCTAGCCTTTACGAATGGAATCAAAATCTGAAAGTAGAAAATCATTTTGTAGTTGAAAATTAATAATAATAGCTCATGCGATAATAATAAATGAATCAGTTGTACGAAAATTAATGGAAAATGACAACTGAAAATTTTAAAAACGTAGAGAAAAGTTGATAAGTTCCACTGTGTTCCACGAGCTGACCCATCACATGTTGTAGATGGATGTATTATTGAATGGAAAACATTAAAACTGGCTGCGCTTAGCTGCGCGTGTGTCATTGGTAAGAGTTCTTGCAATGTAAAGTAGTTTTCTGAACTTCGTACATTAACAACGTGGAATGTCTTTATTTGAATCTTTTTCTTGAATTTTTCTGCGTCACGGTCGAGTTGCGGAGCGCTATATCTATATATGCCTCTCAGTTATATGGCCAAACCCCAGAGATGAGAGAATATGGAAGAGTTTAATGTATTGAGTTCTATGGACCGTAATTCTTTTTTTTTGCATATATTTTCACTTCTCAAATAATATTATGAAATAAATAATAGTAAGGAGGTTGAATATGCAATTATCCATTTATATAGATATTATATTTTCCAATTTTAGAATTTGTCACTGATGAACGTGGAGGATGTGGCTCTTCAAGGGAGGAATTTTTTTCGATCGTGAAAGGTTACCTGAGAGGAGAAATGCCTGAAACGCATGCAGTGATCAAAAATTTGCAACGCCCCATCGCTCTATCAGACAATGCAAAAACTGCCCTCCCCAAGTTGTTGCACTTCTTCAATAAAAAGTGGCAGCAAGTATCAAGACATGAAGACAGATTTCTGCAACAACATTCTAAGTGGTTGAGCGTGTCTGTTTCTTTCGAAGAATCAGAACAATCTTCAGAAAAATCCGCAAATTTGGGTTGACCTTCTTCAGAATTGTTAGAGTTTAGTGACCGGACAAAAAGAAGGAAGACTGAAGAATTACGCACAAGATATAGTACGGACGAATTAACGTATTTAATAGATGAATCAACTGAGTGTGATTCTTCAGATGACGGACGATCTCTGAACTTTTAATCAACTGAGGGTATGTTTATCCTATTATATAACATATGGATATATTTTGTACATTCTATATAAAAGTGATTCATGTCAAATGCGCTATTTTGTTTTTATTTGACTTCTGATTCATAATTAGAGACCCCGAAAACCTCCGAGTACTGATTTTCAGCCGAATTTGTAACGCTTTCGACTATTTGCCAGCCATTTTGTTACTTCAAATTCGCCATTTTGTTTTTATTTCCGTTTTTGACTTCGGATTCATAATTAGGGACCCCGAAAACCACTGATTTTCAGCCGAATTTGTAACTCTTTCTACTTTTGGCCAGCTTTTTCGGATTCGGTCCCACTATGCGATATTGTGAAACAATCTGTGAAGCATTTGGTATGAAATTCTGTAAGTTAGACAAAGAGGGATTCGATAGAACACATTAGTTTGGGCAACACTGAAAAATTTATTTTAATTTGACAATCCATAACAATCTTACGGGTGGCAATATTTGACATGGGACGAGAAAATAGAAGAAATTGTAATTTATATTAAATAAAAAGATATCAAGCAAAATTGAATGTACGAGTATTTGAAAATGAACAAAAGGAATATTATATTATGAAATGGTAACTCAAAAATGTGGAATAAAGAAGATAAGAAGATAGAGCTCCATGTCAACATAAAAAACTACAAAAGCGAATGAATACAGGACCAGAGAGATTCAAAATTCAGCAGTGCTGCAGTAAGCTTTGTTTGAGGTTAATACTTGACAGCTAATCTCAAATAATGTCAAAATTGTTAAAAGTTTAAAAAAGTCAAAAATCTTCAAGAGAGGTTGTAAACAAACATAAAATAACCAGCTCCCAGGCAATTAATGAAATATAAGTGCATAAAATAAATGGTATTGTAATAGAAGGCACTAATCAGAAAATGGGAAGCAGTTGAAAAAATGTGGAAGTATAGCAGCAGTAATTACAATTGGAGATAGTCAGATAGCAGATTACACAAAAGGTGAGAAAAAAGACGTCTACAAGGAGTAACAGTTGTAAAGTCAGAAAGCAGAGTAATAGTAGCAGACCAACACAGCCTTGAGAGAAAGCAAAAGGTGAAACCATAGCTAGTGGACAAGGATAGTTGGAGGATTTAGTGAGAACACTTTGAAACGGTTAAAGTGAAACAAGGTTTTTCCATTTATAATTTATTTAAACAATTTATTTGGCGCTCAACTATTTATATTATTAATTCAACAAAAAATTATTTACTGGGAAATAAAATTTTCAGTAGCGGGTTTATATAACAAAATTAATTTCAGAATTGCATATTAACATTCATTACATTTTAAAATTTGACTGTAGATAAAAGAAAAAGAGCTATTCGAAACGAACAAATCTTTTTTGATTAATTTAAGTATTTAAAATTTTACAATTTGTTTAATAATTACAGTTCATTGATGGTTATAAATTTGATTTTTGATTGATTTCATATTAAATTTGTGTTGATGATTTATAAAATATGTCTAATACAAAGTATGTAAAATACTGTGTTTTACCTTTTATAATACTAATTGGTAAGTCTTTAAAGGTAATTACAAATTGTATTTAATCAGCACACGTTCTAGAGCCCTAACAGAGAAGAGTTAAAAAAACCGGAGTAGTAACAGATAATTGTGTGGAGTGATTATAAGAAGGTTAATTATAAAATTGAAAAACATTCACTTAAATAGAATTTCAAATAATTAAAAAACCTTATAAAATTCATTACAATTATTTTTGGCAAAACCCAAAGTAGTATTATAAAACCCCATAAAGCTCCATATATATATCCGTTCGTTACATTGACTCATCTTTGAATCCTGCAGACGTTTCGCCAAGGTCTCACTTGGCATTCTCAATGCGTAGTTACGGTGAACTGAGAGGTGATCTGCCTGAGCTGAGCTGAGTTCACCGTAACTACGCATTGAGAATGCCAAGTGAGACCTTGGCGAAACGTCTGCAGGATTCAAAGATGAATCAGTGTAACGAACGGATTTATTCCCGGATAAATATTTCTTCACATTGTTCCATCCGTGAAAGCCTACGACTAGACATATATATATATATATATATATATATATATATATATATATATATATATTGTAATGGATTTAAACAGACATGAAATAATATAAAACTTTAGCAATTTGAATAGTTAAATAATTGGGATAATGTAAATAAAATGCATACATATATAACAAAAAAAGGAAATTGAAAGAATCATATTATAAATATAGATAAAAATACAAACAATGTAAAAAAAATGTTTCAAAAGCAAATTGTTGAAATGATAAAAGGTGGCATATAAAGTTAGATATTATATAATGCAGATTTTAATAAAATTTTAATACTTACATAAAGAAATTTATGCAGGGACTCATAATTAGGTCAAACATCAAAAAGGTTAAATTCACTTGTAAAATCACAGTAGAGTTTGTAGAACATGTATAGATCACATATTAGGCCATAAGAACATTGAATATAACATATTTTATATCAAAATTAAGTTTTAAATACATAAATTTCTTAAGTAAATAGAGAATTGAAATGTCAAAATTATAAAAACCGTTATAAGTATTCAGAAATGATGGAACAGTAAAGAAATTTAGAATAGTATATGAAGCTTAGAGCATAGTTTATAAAAATTAAATAGTTCAAAAGATATAAAGTCTAAATTTTAATAAAATCCATTTTTTTTAAAGTACCTGTTAAATGACTGGTGGTAACAGGTGGCAAATGTCAACTCAATGTTTTTGAAAATATGAATTAAATGATTTGAATAAAATTTATGAGATTAAAAGGTATTGAAATTTAAATTGAAATTTGTTTAGATATTTGAATATGATTTAAAAGGAAAATAGTTGGAAATTAATAAAATAAATAGAAGCGGAAATGGAAATAGCAGGTGGCAAATTAAATCACATAAATAAGAAATCTGACATTGACAAATCCCTTTTTGATCGGCCAGCGTCGAGCAGATAGGTTCTAAAAACTCTCGTTCTCATAAATTCAGTTTCCATGACAATGAAATTAATGTCCTATGATATAAAACAAATTTAATGTTCCATGTCAGAGATAGAAGAGTAACTTGAAAATTTTAATTTAAATTTATTTGGAAAGGCGAATTAAAAAAATAGTCTTATAAATGGTCGAGAATAAGAAGATGATGGTATGAATGGTATAAAAATTTATAAATCAAAAGTACTTGGAGAAGACCAATTGCAAACCAGCACGAAAAATTCAATTGAGAGGTAAATTGTAAAGTATTCTAAATTTTGAAATTAATAAAGTTCAACAACTAAAAGAGAGAATAGGAAAACAACAAGAGGGAGTTTTTGAAACATTGTTTAATAAACAAATTATAAAAAAAGAAGTCAATCAGTGATAATAATAAAGGTTTTACAATTTTAGAATAATAAATATCTGTTATTGAATGATCAAAATATTTTGTAACATAATTTAATAGAAATTTAAGAATATTTAAGTGACAGGAAATTTATTTTGTTTTGAAAAAAAACTTGTATCAGTATTGTATTGTGGAAAATTTTAAATCAATTGTAGCTTAATTGAAAATTTGGAAATTTGATTATTAGTAATTTAAAATTTAAAATAGAACAAAAATTAAGGTAAAAAGTAAAGTGCAAATATAATTTCAAAATTTTAAGAAGTGTAAGTTAACCTGAGGAGAAACAGATATTTGTAAGATAACAAGATAAGTAAAAAATTTATTTATTTATTTAACATCTGAAGATTTGAACCCAAGCGAAAAAGACCCTGAGATAATAAAATTATAAATTATAAATTCTAAATTAAATTCAATTACACTTTCATACAGTATATTATAATAATATATACATATCTGATGGAGAAAACCACTGATTTCTGCGTTACAGTAAGGTAACCGGAGATTTTTGTACATATTATTGAGGGTATCCCACGAAGGTAGGCTGTGACCTGTAACTCAAAAAATATCAATATTAAAATTCCGAATATTTGGCAACGTAGGTAAGCCGATAGTTTCTTTGTGACCAAAATATTTTCAGAACTGTGGTTATACTGGAAGCAGGGGCGGCTGTCCCTCAAGTGCACTCGTGCGCTGAACAACCAAATGTAATAAGCTTTGAATAAAGTTAAAAATCAACACAAATATGTTTAATAAATATCATTTCAATGCCAACGAATTTATCAAAAAACAATTTAAGCTGTAATCCAAATTGTATTAAGACTTATATTCGCTTGAAATTACATTTTACGGTGCACTGCGGCTGGCGCACGTTGAAACTTATATAGCTTCTATGAGATACGATATAACACCCTTAAAGCGTGAGATAGAAGATAGCAAATGTAAACTATATAGAGTAATTGGCTGATTTTCGTACATCGCACGGAGACACCGAGCTGTGCTGATATTGACCGGACCTATCCCAACGTTCCAATAATTCAAATTTTTGTTTACGTGATTTAATCAGTGGTTGCTTTGTCTTTGTCCTCGTAGTCTATGAAACAATATTTAATATACAGTGTGTGTGTGTTTTTTTTTTAATCCGAAGAGGGGGGAAATACATTGCGTACTTAGCTAGCACGTGCTGGCCGTCGTGCGGGACTCCCGATGCAATGACTTCAAAGCAAGAGTAAATCGTTGCATTGAAACCAGTATACCGTATACCCGCTAAAACCCTAACCTCTTTCTCCTACAACCATGGTCCCTTGCGGCACTCTTACTCAATACTACTTCGCAAGGGTGGTTCATTGCAGATGTTTACTGCTCTTACATTGGAAGCCTCTAAAGCCTACTCCTCGAACGTATTGCGGAGTTCTTTGAGGATAGTCTCCGCGTAATCTGATACCAAGTTCCAGGCTTGGGGGCCCTTCAGCATGGCTTCTACTATTTGTTCTGGAACAATATTAGTCTCCAGAATCCTCTCCACTTCAGCACGTTGATCCTGAAACCGGGGGCAGGAGAAGAACACGTGTTCCGCGTCCTCTACCACGTCCGTACAGTGTGAGCAGTTTGGGGAGTTTGCCCTCCTGAACCTGTGCAAGTATGCTCGAAAGCATCCATGTCCAGTCAGTAGTTGAGTGATGTAAAACCCAACCTCCCCATGCTGGCGGTTGACCCAACGACTGATGTTAGGTATCAATCGATATGTCCACCGGCCTTTAGTAGAGCTGTCCCACCTCTCCTGCCATTGCCCTAGACTCATGGCTCTTTCATCGCTGTTTCCTGTCGGCTGGTCTTTCTCTAACTTTCTGTGATAAAGCCGTCCCCTTTCTGCAGCCAGGATGTCGATTGGTAGGGTGGAGGCAATCACACTCACCGCCTCGTAAGACAGTGCGGTAGGATGATGCCACTCGAATCGCTGAGAGCCGCTGGACTGATTTCATTTTCCGGCGGTACGATGGTAGCTCGAGCGATTTCTCCCATACCGGTGCCCCGTACAACAAAACAGAAGTAGTTACTGTTGCCAGTAGCTGTCTTCTTATCTGTCTAGGGCCCCCGACATTCGGCATTATTCTAGATAATGCCCCCTGTACCCCAGCTGCTTTCTTGCTGGCCGCGATTATGTGCTCTTTGAAGTTGAGCCGTGTGTCCAGGAGCACCCCCAAATAGCTGATGAAGGGCTGCGACTGTATGTAGGTGTCGCCTATTTTGAGGGTGATGGTTTCCCTTGCCTTCCGACTGCTAACAAGAAGTGTTTCGGTCTTTTGTTCTGCTAAACTCAAGTCCGCTGCGAGCATCCAATGCTGAATTGTGGCTATAGCGAATGAGAAGGTTGTTTGTATCTCCTCTATGTGCTTGCGCACTATGATCAATGCCACATCATCGGCGAATGCCACTAGCCTGACGCCCTCAGGCAGACCGAGCAGGAGCAGGTCGTTGTACATTACGTTCCATAAGAGGGGGCCAAGAACAGAGCCCTGAGGTACACCTCCTGTGATCTTATACTCTACTTGCCCATTTTCAGTTTGGTACAACAAGATGCGGTCCTTGAAATATGCTGAAACCATTCTGCGCAGGTACTGCGGAACTTCCATCCTGGCAAGAGCCTCCAAAATGCGGTCCCAGCGGGCCGAGTTAAAGGCGTTCTTGATATCCAGGGTGGCTATTAGACAGTACTTTTTTCCACCTCTTCTCCATCTCTTTCCCGAGATAGCCTCTCTGGCGATGTTGGTAACGAGTGTCACGGCATCGATGGTTGATCTCCCCTTTCTGAACCCGAATTGGTTGGTGGAAAGTTTTGGCTCAACGTAGGGCTCCAGCCTATCTGCTATTATTCTTTCAAGGAGTTTTCCCGCAGAGTCCAAACATACAGAGGGGACGATATGTGTTTTTTTTTTCCGAAGAGGGGGGAAATACATTCCGTACTTAGCTAGCACGTGCTGGCCGTCGTGCGGGACTCCCGATGCAATGACTTCAAATCAAGAGTAAATCGTTGCATTGAAACCAGTATACCGTATACCCGCTAAAACCCTAACCTCTTTCTCCTACAACCATGGTCCCCTGCGGCACTCTTAGTCAATACTACTTCGCCGACGATATGTGTGTGTGTGTGTTTTTTTTTTTTTTTTTTTTTTTTTTTTTTTTTTTTTTTTTTTATCCGAAGAGGGGGGAAATACATTGCGTGCTAGCACGTGCTAGCCGTCGTGCGGACTTGCAATGACTTCAAAGCAAGAGTAAATCGTTGCAATTGAAACCAGTATACCGTATACCGCTATAACCTCTTTCTCCTATAACTGGTCCCTTGCGGCACTCTTACTCAATACTACTTCGCAAGGGTGGTTCATTGCAGATGTTTACTGCTCTTACATTGAAAGCTTCTAAAGCCTACTCCTCGAACGTATCGCGGAGTTCTTTGAGGATAGTCTCCGCATAATCTGATACCAAGTTCCAGGCTTGGGGCCCTTCAGCATGGCTTCTACTAATTGTTCTGGGACGATATTAGTCTCCAGAATCCTCTCCACTTCAGCACGTTGATCCTGAAACCGCAGGAGAAGAACAGTGTTCTGCGTCCTCTATCACGTCCGTAAGTGTGGGCAGTTTGGGTTTGCCCTCCTGAACCTGTGCAGGTATGCTCGAAAGCATCCATGTCCAGTCAGGAGTTGAGTGATGTAGAACCCAACCTCCCCATGCTGGCGGTTGACCCAACGACTGATGTTACAATCGATATGTCCACCTGCCTTTAGTAGAGCTGTCCCACCTCTCTGCCATTGCCCTAGACTTATGGCTCTTTCATCGCTGTTTCCTGTCGGCTGGTCTTTTTCTAAATAAAGAGCCAGATGTCGATTGGCAGGGTAGAGGCAATCACACTCACCGCCTCGTAAGACACAGTGCGGTAGGATGATGCCACTCGAATCGCTGAGAGCCGCTGGACTGATTTCATTTTCCGGCGGTACGATGGTAGCTCGAGCGATTTCTCCCATACCGGTGCCCCGTACAACAAACAGAAGTAGTTACTGTTGCCAGTAGCTGTCTTCTTATCTGTCTAGGGCCTCCGACATTCGGCATTATTCTAGATAATGCCCCCTGTACCCCAGCTGCTTTCTTGCTGGCCGCGATTATGTGCTCTTTGAAGTTGAGCCTTGTGTCCAGGAGCACCCCAAATAGCTGATGAAGGGCTGCGACTGTATGTAGGTGTCGCCTATTTTGAGGGTGATGGTTTCCCTTGCCTTCCGACTGCTAACAAGAAGTGTTTCGTCTTTGCTCTGCTAAACTCAAGTCCGCTGCAAGCATCCAATTCTGAATTGTGGCTATAGCGAATGAGAAGTTGTTTGTATCTCCTCTATGGCTTGCGCACTATGATCAATGCCACATCATCGGCGAATGCCACTAGCCTGACGCCCTCAGGCAGACCGAGCAGGAGTGGTCGTTGTACATTACGTTCCATAAGAGGGGGCCAAGAACAGAGCCCTGAGGTACACCTCCTGTGATCTTATAGTCTACTTGCCCATTTTCAGTTTGGTACAATAAGATGCGGTCCTTGAAATACGCTGAGACCATTCTCCGCAAGTACTGAGGAACTTCCATCCTGGCAAGAGCCTCCAAATGCGGTCCCAGCGGGCCGAGTTAAAGGCGTTCTTGATATCCAGGGTGGCTATTAGACAGTACTTTTTTCCACCTCTTCTCCATCTCTTTCCCGAGATAGCCTCTCTGGCGATGTTGGTAACGAGTGTCACGGCATCGATGGTTGATCTCCCCTTCTGAACCCAAATTGGTTGGTGGAAAGTTTTGGCTCAACGTAGGGCTCCAATCTGCTATTATTCTTTCAAGGAGTTTTCCGCAGAGTCCAACATACAGAGGGGACGATATGATGACGGTTCGTCTGGAGGTTTCTTTCCCCCTTTAGGTAGGGCAGCAAAGCCTCTGCTTTTTCCACTTAGTCGGGAAAACCCCCTGCTTTAGGCAGGTCTCATACATGTGTAGAAACATGTCAGCCTATTGGCTATGGCGCATTTTAGCGCGATGTTAGGTATGCATCTGGACCGGGAGCCTTACCGTTTTGGAGCCGGTTGCACGCGCCCATCAGCTCATTCATAGTCACTGGTGGTATATCTTCGTCCCTCACCTGCCACGAAGGATAAAGCTCAGGCTTCGCAGGAAACAAGTGAGTGACAATGCGGTGCAATGATTCGGGGCAGTTCGTTGATGTCATGGGAGGGGCCTTAATTTTATGCATAACGATTTTATACGGTTTTCCCCATGGATCTTGATTAACTTCGTCACACAACTGTAGGATCTCTTGCTTGAGAGAATGGCTCTTCGTAGTTGTTGTCTTTTGATCTCATAGTCGAGCCTTAGTTCTTCTGTTGTGACCCTGTCGCGTCTCCGTGCTCGTTGATGCAGCCTTCGTGCTTTGAGACACTCTCGTCGGTGTTGTGAGATCGTGTCATTCCACCAGTAAACTGGTGGGCGGCTGTTGTTCTGGCCGTCTCCTTGGCATGGATGCATCGCAGGACTTGACAACGCTTGTCATTACCTCTTTGGCAGTGGCTTCTGCGCTTGTTGCTATTGACAATGGTTCCTGCTCCATAACCAAGGCGAATGAATCAGCATCGAAAGCATTTTTGTTCACCGACTGGCTGTGACCTCGCACGACTGACACACAATCTTCGTTTGGGACCCATATAATAGCTTGGTGGTCGCTATTAGTAAACTCCTCATCGACCCGCCATTCACAGCCCCCTTTAATTAGGTTGCTGCTAACGAAAGTCACATGTGTGTGTGTGTGTGTGTGTGTGTGTGTGTGTGTGTGTGTTTACATACTGTGAAAATGAGTATCAACTTTAACATTGAATTAAAAACTATAATAAATTGTTTCAAAACAAATTACATATAAAATTGGGTGGTCCACCTAAGCCATAACTTATTTGAAAACAAGAGTGCAAAATGAAAAATAAAGTATTTACAGGAAGTTTTAAAAGTGAAATTTATAGTAAAAACAAATGGCTGGGTAGATGTTATCGAATCAATACATCATTTTGTTTTCCTTGCATTATTTATGGCGGGGAATCAATTAGGACGGAAACTGGTGTGAAGGATTAAAACATTTCTTATAAATACGAAGTCTCAGGACTGGCTAAATGTCCTTTCTGTGCTTAGTATCGAAAAAAATATATTCAATCAATGTCAGACTTTAATAAAAAGGTCATTGAACATGTCGCTTTCGAAAAAAGTCGACAAATATTTTAATTAATAAAAAATCAATGCAGTATTAGGAAAGCTATGGTTTGTTTAGTTGCATCTTTAAATCCCAATATTTGACCAGTAAAGTGCACCACCAGTTTCATAACCCACCAGCCGCCACTGACTGGAAGTGTACCACAACTTTTTTATATCAAATAGAACACCCTGTATGTTGTTGGATATTTGGATCTCTAAATTTAACCATTTTCAAAATATTTGCACTTTAATGTCACAAATAACAGATGCAGTCCTGCTGGTAATTGGCAATTTTCCCTGAACAACCATGTGTGTTAAAACGGTTTGTTGGTATATCTTATTGGAATACCCCTTTTTCTAGAGTGTGTTTTCTTAATTGTGAAAATGATATAATATGCTTACATTTCAAAATTTTCAAATGAGACTCTCAATTTTTTTGTCGGGATCTTATTTAAGATGGAAGAACCATTTTCTGGTATCCGATTTGCAGCAAATCGTTATATTTATATGTAATGATTTAAGATATCATTACATATACCATTTATTGAGGACATCACACTAATCACTCATTGCCTTCAAGACTCACTGTTGACTACGCAAAATGCTTTGACAGCGATAAACTGCAGAATACTAAACGGACGACACATAATACCATTTACTATTTCAACGTCATCTTGACGGAGTATTACTATTCTTAATTAGGTGTAAGGCTAGACGGAAATAAAGTGCCCAGATTATTTATATTGTCGTAAGTAGTTTTGTTGTGACAGAAAAGTCATTTATTTCTACCTGGAACTTCAAAAGTTGCAGTGTTCGTCTGACGTAGATATGAGAGATATGACGCTCATTTCAGCGCTATATTTTGCAGTTTAATATTTCTGCACTAAAATTATGAAAAATTGTTAAAGTTTTGCCACAATCCAATGCACAAGCTTACACATGATTTTAGAAAATCAGTGCAACAGTAATAAAGATAAAATAATTTTAGTCATTGTTTTATGTAAAACAGTTCATAGGTTTAGGGGATTATTTATACTTTCTTCGAGATGACATTCTTTTGTACCCAGGATAATATATAATATAAATTGTTTCTGGTCGGGAAATTTCATCAGTTGCGTTTCCCACTATAGAATGCACTCTAGAATAATTATTTATGTATTGGATACATATCGTTAAATTTGTAGCACATAGGGGCTGTCAGAGATATTGAATACTCTCTTCAGGGTGTCATTCTTTTCTACCCAAGACAATATATATGTAATATATATTGCTTCTTCCTAACAATAAAACAATTAATTTTAATTTTCCTAGAGGTTGATCATTCTACAAATTTAATATCTATCAAATACATAAATAATTGTTTGAGGGGATGCGCAACATATGAAGGTTCACTACCAGAAACAATATATTATAAGTTAAAGCCTTATTTTGGGCAGAATATTTCCAGGGTATATGTATGATATATCAAACTTTTCAAATTTGAGTTTTTAAAAAAGATTTATATAACTTGTACAAAAAACATATAATGTATATAAATGAAAAATAACTATATAAACTAACTACAGACAGAGTAATAATGAATACAACATTAGATCAGTTTAACAATTTCTGCAATTCCCACGGATATTGGCCGTGCCGTAATCTGAGTCAGTTGGGAATGTTAAATTGTCGTTGCGATATAAGTTCGTTCTAAGTTCATAGAATTAACTTAATATGACAACTCCCATCCATATAAAAAAGTTATGGTACAGCATCAACTTATACGTCAAGTTCTGGAGTTCTGTATCGTCGTTTGGATTCAGGAGGCTGTGTAGCTTTCCATTGGGCTTAGGGTTTGATGGTGCTGTTATGTGGAGTGTGCTGGACAGCGGAGCTTGGTGTAGTGGTCTTCTTGAACCACTTCTGGATTGACTTCATTGTGAGGAGTAAAATCACAATTACTACTAAGATGGTCGTTGTGATTGTGAGCCAGGACATTCGTCTTGTGAAGGGGTTGTCATAATATTTTGACAAATTTTAAGTTTTACGTCTTTGTCTGCAAATATAAAGGATAGTGGTTCAAGAATCGGTAGTTCTAAGTTTGTTTTCATACAGAACGTTTTGGATTCGTCGAACTGGTCTTGGTTGTTATAGAGGATGTTGAAAAGATGTGAGACAACTGTTCCACGGTCAAAGGGTAAAGGGACAATTAAATATTTTCTATGCCTTACGGTTGTATTGGCTAGAACGTTTAGAGTGTCAGTAGTGAAGTTTGAGTCTTCTTCGAAAATGTCTTCGATGATTTTGTCATTCAAGTCATTGAGTTTATTTTGCCAGAAGACGGTGACTATTCGTTTGTGAGATTTGTCTAGGAGTTGGGCGATAGAAATTTCAATTTTTGAGTCATCGATTATCGACTGGGTTTTATATAGTTGAACAAATCGATTAAATTCTGTTGTCATTCGTAAAACTAAAATTTTATAACATTTGTAATTTGAAAGTAAGGTTGTTGTAAAATAAGTAAAAAATGGGATGTAGAAGGAGTTTGAGGTCGAAGAAGATGAAAATCAAGGTTATTAATCAGGCTGGTGAAGAGATTGATTATAGTATGGAAGAAAGAATACAAGGTGCGATAATACATATGGAAGAAATAATATAGGGTGAACCAATATGTATGGAGGAGGGAATACAGGATGAGCAAATATTGATGAACATAGGGTATCAGAAAATGACCAAAGTGGAGGAAGGTATACAGGTTGAGCAGGAAATCATAGTACAAGGACTGGAAGATATTGAAGAGGATGTACAGCTTGAAGAAACTAAACACGACACAGTACAATAGAGAAAAAAATATGACGTGGACGATTTTATGGTAAATATGATGAAAAATATTAATAGGCATAATAAAGTATTAAAAGAAGAAATAAACAAGGGAATGGACTATTGAAGGAAAATATGGATAAAAATACGGAAGAATTGAATGAAAAGGAAGTATTAAATAAAAAAATTGATAAAACTAAGGAAGAATTGAATGAATAGATGGATAAAAATAAGGAAGAATTAAATGAAAAGGTGGATAAGGCTATAAAAGAGATAATAAAGATTTCAGGATAACAACAATTTAAATTAGGAAAAGTGTACAGCAAGTAGAAGGTAAAATGGTGAAAAGGATAGATAACTATACAGAAAAATTAGAAAAGAAAATTGAAACAGTAAAAGAAAAAGAAGAGTGTCAGAAACTATTTCAGTACAAAACATAAAAAAAATAAATCAGTTTATAATATATTTTCAGAAGAATACAAATAACAAAAACACAAAGAAGAAATATAAATTATAATGAGAACGATCAGAATAATTTGTTGAGTCAAAGGAGAACAGGAGAGCAACATTATAGAATTTATATGTGTGTGCAATATAATGGAAATGAATATGGTGGAAACCAAACCTTCCATAACGAAAGGAATGGTAATGAAGAAAAGAGTTTCAATAAGTCGGAGAATAGGAACAGTTATAGAAAAAGAAAATAAAGTAGTAGTGTCCTCGACTATAGAGAAAGGAATGGTAGTAATCAAACGAGTTTTAATAATTATGAGAATATGAACAATAATCCAAGTAAATGAAATACTGAAAGTACAAAAAATAAAGAACCATGAAAAATTTGTACTGTAAACCTGGATTATATTCAAAGAAATAGGAATGTTTACACAGAACAGACGAGCAGAATATATTATAGATATTAAATAAATGAAGAAGGATAAGGATAAAATGGTTATAACTGAAATGGTCTAGATTTGATGAAGGATCATTAGTTGTTGAATGGAAATCATATATCTTTCGCTTTTTTGCTCTTCCAGCTGTTGACAACGACTCCAGAGTTGGAGTTGAAACGTCTGCAAACACAGACAAGTATCACTCAATATTCAAAGTATTATTTACATGCAGGAAAACTGGTTGATCATTTTGTAGTCATCTCTTTCTCTCAGAATAATGTGAGGAAGAATTTTTGTACAGACAGCCAATAATCCGGGCAATTTTTCGAAATTGCTTTACTACACTATGTTCTGCATTTACATTTTTTAAATACTTATCTGTTGGAGGAAAAAAATCCGAGGAGATAAACCATTAAGGAAAGGCAAAATAATCCAAGACCTCCACAAAAATCTTTTCGGAACTACTTATTTCAATATTGTTATAAACCTTCCGTGAATTCAAACAAATCAAATTTAATGTCGAATTAACGGTTGTAACAACACTCCCTTTTAATCCTGATCGTCCCAATCATAATCGCCATCTCCATATTAGGCAGTCAGTCGCTCTAAATAGACCAGCTTCATCTTGGCTTTAGGATTTCTGTTAATGCGATCAACCATCTAAAGCGGGTGTGAGCTTTAAGGGGCAAGTCTCCCCTTACTTTCCTAAGGGTTGTATACCCAGACCTTATCTTCTCTCTTGGAATCCTACTGAATTTGCATTGAATTAGTAGTTAATCTTTATTTCATTGCTGGTTGTCAACAGTTATGTCCGGGCTAGTTCGAGCGTGGACAGCATGCTTTGTCGGACTTGGTCGATATAATCGTTAAGTTCCTGGGACGGGCCATTTCGCTAGCCAAAAGCCAAATCATATGGCTCGTTTCCGAATGGTTTTCTGGCTTTAGTGAGTCCTCTGCTGTTATGTACCGCTAAGCAAGTACCAAGTTCCCGTTGAACCTACCACCATTCCGTTCGATTGTGGATGCATAGGTGTTGTTCTCGGTTTCTTGATTCCCATTATCGAACAGACCTTCTGGAATGCGTTGGATTCAAAGTTACGCCTTTGGTTTGAATGTTACTCACCGTGATTGCCTCTTGACAGGGCATCGCACATGCCTCAAGCCATTTGCTGAAATAATTTATAGCGACCAGAAGGTATTTGTTCCCCATCTAGGGCTCGTGAAATAGTCCGGCGACAGCAATGGCAAATCTCTCAAATGGGACGCCCACATTGTATTGCTGCATTATGCCCTTGGTCCGGATCTTCGGCCCCTTCCTGTGACATTTCCCGCACTAGGCCCCGAAGTAATATACCCAGTAGTATCATTGACAAACTTTACCGTTTTCTTTGGGACTACCACGAGACTTTGTTTTTCTGCCGTCATCTAGGGCATCTATAACAATTGTGTCAAATGGTACGCCCACATTGTGTTGTTGCATTCCTCCCTTGGTACGGGTCTTCGAACCCTTAGTAGCTGAATAGGTATCACATTTTCAGCACCAGGCAGGTTTTCCATGGCGAATTTTATCCCATTATATAATTCAGTCAGGACCGCGAGTACCTTTTTCTTTGTAACTACAAGTGATTTCCCAAATTTCTTTAACATTCCATTCTCTACTTTTGGGCCCTTAATGACTTAATGACGCCCATCTTCTGTTGTAAAAATTGTGTAACCTTTGGTGTGCGACAGATGTTTAATCACGAGTTTTTGAACCCGAACACCAAACCTTTATTTTTTTAATTAATGCCATTTCGATAGCAAAGCAGTGATTATCATGGAGATCTGAAACTAAAAAAATGGATCGGTTGAAGGGGGTGAATAGCATGTACGACCTACCTTAGATTTTTTTCTAATAGGTTAATTAAACAGTAATATTTATAAAACTCATTATTTTTATTTCTGAAAAAAAACAATGTGTTTACAATAATTGAACATAAAAATCACAGGTTTGATCGGCAATGACATATTAACTGCCTACCTATTTTTTTCAAATTATTTAGCGTTGAAAAGGCATTTTGATGACCTTTGAATTGTGGTATCATTTGACCTTCAGTCTTATTTAACTAATTTAAGTGATGCAGCTTACCTGTGCGAGAGGTTAAAGTAACAGGAGTTAAAAGTAAGCCATAACATTTTTTTTATAAAATAATTAACGGATGTCTACAGTTTTACGGAGCAACAATTTCTTTTTTCATAAAAAGCTGCATCATATTTGCAAATGTTGGATGCAGTGGGGAGAGATTTTGATTACCTTTGAACTAAGGTACCACTTCGACCAATATTCCCATTTAAGAACTTGGGTATAGAACTCGCCGGATGTTGAAATGAGAAGGCTGATGATATGCGCAAAATCGTTTTTCCGTAATATAAAATTCCGTGTGAGAATCTTTAAACGAACCGTATATAAAATATCTTAAAATTGAAAGTTGTTTCAATAAAGACATGTATATGCAATAAAGAAACAACTAACCTAGGAGGGCAAACTATAACTTATAGTAAATTATATTTATAGACGGTAACACCAAATATCAAAAAAATCGTTTTCTATCGTATGATGCACATGTCAAAAAAGCTTTCCATTATAGTATACCTATACACACACGCGTTGGCGGGCGAGTAATAGCTATTTTCTTTTAGGCGGTCTTTCTAAGTACGCTCCATCTATCAGCGGATCCTAATGGATCCAGTATGGTTACAGAAATTCCGTTTGACAGGCCTTTTATCTGAAGTGCCTCCTGCGTTGCTAGTCGCGGCTTTAATGAAAATGAGGTACATGAAGACCGAAGGTCATATAACTGGCAGCAATTTCAAAGTAATATCCGTTCTGTTCCCACCCCTTTTCAACTTGGATTGTTTCCATGATGTCGCAATGTTGAATTGTTTTGTAGGTGAGCAATAAAAATAAAATCTGTTTAGGAAACGACCTTATACTTTTGCTCGTAAAATAAATTATAAATAAGATTTTGCGTACAATATTAGAGAAAACAGGTCAAATGTTATTTTTAATTAATTGAAATTCTTCTTGAAAGTAATTGCTTCTTTATAACAATCCGTATATCGTATATACGGAAATCTAAAAACCTAAAATAAAGAACGAGAAGAGACAAATAAAACTTGTTTATTAAAATTAGCAATTTACGAAATATAATAATAATAATGCAAAAATACATAAAGTCAAAAAATGCTTTTTTAACTGTGATAAAAGAGTTCAATTATGGTACGAAATATTGCCCATCCTAAAGATAAATGAAAATCTATTCTAAAAGATTCAATTTTTTCTTGAAATGTGAGGGCAATAAAGTGCCTAGACCAACTCATATCTATACTTATAATTTTTTGTTATATACAGTGTGTCCGTGGATGCACGAAGAAAAAAAAATATTTTACGACAGTCATTCTTTAGAAAAAGTTCAATTTACGAATGATTCGTGGCTCACTGAGTTGTTCACAAATTGCTATTCTTTTAATATTTCCCTGACATATGGAAGGTTGCGTTAAACAACCTTTTGTTTAAAGGCACCCCACAGAAAGAAGTCCAATGATGAAAAGTTACTAACTTTTCGAGATTTTTCAGTCCATTTTCCTGAAACTCCTGAATGTCGGAATTCATTTCGTGTTTAAAGACGAAATGTTACTCGACTTAGGTGCCCCCGTACCTGAAAAGTCTGCCGTGAGCCTTAAAAGCTTCCCATAAATTTGCAGACTTATCACCCCCACCACCTGGGCTTGCCACTCTCTATACGATAATTTTTTTCAGATTTGCCCCTCTCTCGGACAATCTTTTTCCTGATTTGTCCCTCCCTAGACCAAAATTTGGGTACGTTCATGTCCCTATCCATCTTGTGCCAAAATGGTTGACCACTACTGTGAAATGAGCAGGTCATCAGTTCTCCGCTAACTGTTCTCAAATATTCAGAAATGTGACAAAAAAAAGACAATAGTTTCCAATATTTTCAAATATAACTGCTGGTTTAATTTTTTCTCTATAAAATATGGACCAATATTTGGAACCAACAAATTCCACAACATAAATAAATTTCTTTATAACGCTGACTTCCCTTGATGATGACGTAATAATGATTGTCAAAGGCATAATAACGGGAATTTTGGGAAGTTAAGTGTCCGTTTGTGCAAAATATGTAATCATCAATAAAAAAAATAAACTAAGAAAACTTTGGTTTTCAAGGTAGTTTTCAGCTTGCCATGAAAAATATTCTAAACGTTTCTCTTCATCTCCAGATTCAAGTGCATGGTGCAGCTTTGGCCTCAAAGATTTAATTTTATTTTCCCTAGAAATTGTTTGCAACTCACTTTTTCTTAAAGCCAATGTTTCTGCACGTTCCCTTAAAGATAACGTCAGGTTATCTAAAACTAACCCTGTTGTTAATAATATAACTGCGTCATTTTCATTTCCTTAGATTTCGTCACATTCATCACCGACCCAGTTTCATTGAATTTTATCAATAATTTTTGCCAATCTCCCTTCGACATAAGGGCATTAGGAAATTTTTTATGAAAGGTATCTACACCGTATTGATATGGCACATTCCGAATCCTATAAATATGAAATAAATACGCTCTTCTTTCATTAACATTTTTGAAAATTTTGTTGAAATCAGAATTCTGGCTTAATAAGATATGTATTTGATGTGTATGGATAGGTGATAACGGAAAAGTGTGTGAAGGTGAGATATATATATGTAGAATTATTTTAAATATTCGAATTTTCATTTCTAAGTTGTTTTAGACTTTATGTTAGTTTATAAACAACGTTGTTTCATAACATTTTTGATAAAATTAAAGAATAATAATATTACTTCTCTCTTGAGGCTTTTTCCATTTTTCCTAATTTATTAACACCCTGTACATCTGATTGCAAATTTCTATATTCTGAATTGATATTGTCGATAAGCAGAACTTATTTACAGAATGAGTTGTAGTACTAAAATGAAAAATAAATATATTTTCCTTTTATGCACTCCATTTTCGGACATACCATAAATTAAAGCATATAAATAATTAATATAATAACATAATAATTACAAACTCAGAGGGCGAGATGTGTGAGGCGGACACAAATAACTTGTGTTCCTTCCTGGAGTAGTGAAAATGTAACATACATAAATACAGGCACAATGATACCCCTCTGCATGTATGTATTAGTATAGATATATACAAGGTATTAATTTGATTTTCGTAGTCTAACGTTAAATTTGTTCCAGCGCTCCATCTGACGACATAGAAGTTAATTTGTTTCAATAAAAACATATTGTAAATGGCCAAATGAAGATTATTTTTCGGGTAAATAAATCAGCTGTTTGAATTAAACGGATTTTTGGACAGCAAAAAGAAATTTTAGATATTTTTCATATGAGATTCGCTACTCAAGACATACCGATATTTCCATTTCTCATTTGCAGTACTTCTATTTGAATTTTGTTGCCTTCCGGCAAGATATTAAAATCAGAAATGAATTCCATTAAACATCTCACAAAAATTTTCATCTTTCATTTCGCTGTGTCGTAGAAAAATTTTTGAACATTTCTATTTCACGGTGA
Source organism: Octodonta nipae (assembly GCA_034190945.1). Classification (NCBI taxonomy): domain Eukaryota; kingdom Metazoa; phylum Arthropoda; class Insecta; order Coleoptera; family Chrysomelidae; genus Octodonta; species Octodonta nipae. The sequence continues at coordinate 116,080,133 of CM067217.1, forward strand.
GCCAAAAACTTCTATTCGTAAAAGCCGATCTGAATATTTCAGGGATTCGCAGATTCATCGCTAGGGCGTGAGGTATGAAGAAAGTCTTCTCATGCCCATTTCTACTCAAACATTTAGTTGCTTTTGCATATTTGGGAGTAACATGTCACATAATAATTTATTTTTGTCAAAATGCTGGTTTATGGCACGTGAATACATAGAAAATTTATCAGAAATAAAGAAGATAAACGAAAATTTATGGGATAAATTTTATTACAGTATTTTTTATAAGGTCCCCGAAGATTTACAACATCCCGCTAACGAATAAGCATAATGCTCGGAAAAAACGGAAGAAATCATGTCACTTGAGGATAAGATAAAATAATTATTTAACAGATATTAACAAAAATATTAAAACATTTACCCATTCCCCCTCCCTTATCTCCAAAACTATAAGACGCAAAAATTTGAAAAAAATAGAGGTGTACTTTACTGAAAAATAAGGAGAAACCCCCTAATATTGATTTTGGGGAGCAAATGACAGAATTAAATGAAAAGTAAAAAATTAAACTTGTTTCTAACGGATCATGTAATATATCAAATCACAGGGCTCTTTATGACGAATATAAATGTATTTTTTTTAAATGAACATTTTAAAATATTGTTATATAGTTCGTGGGCCCACTTAAAATTATACAACTAATATTCACCTTCACTTTTCTAGAACTTTTATTTACATCAAATTATACATAAAGCTTATTCAAATCACAATTCTACCTATAAGCTCTTCGCTGTATTAACTAACTGCCTCGATTTGGGGTCGGTCCTTTTAAAACCAGCATCGAAAATTCTCGTACAATCAATCATCAACTCCACAGCCGCCGAGCCATTTCGAGAACATTTTTTTGTCCTAGAAGCGACCGGTGTCGTACTGAAATGAAACAGGGTCGGCTTAGGTAAATTTCGTTACCCTGCCCCCCCTTTAATTTTGATCGTTCCGGTCAGAAACATCCTCTACATGGTAGGGAGCGAGTCGAGCTAAATGGACCACATTCAACTTAGCCTTGGGGTTTCGACGGATCCGGTAGACGACGTCATTAAGCCTCTTGACCACCTTGTATGGACCATCCCAGGCGGGTGTAAGCTTTGGAGATTTTCCATTGCTCCGTTGGGGGTTGTACAGCCAGACTTTGTCCCTGTCCTGGAACCCAACTGAATTGGCCTTGAGGTCGTATCGCGTCTTCATCCGGTAACTGGTGCCCAACATCTGTGTTCGGGCTAATTCGTGTATTGCCAGCATGTTATGTCGGAACTGGTCGGCATAATCGTCGATGTTTTGGGAAGGTTCTCCTTTCCGAATAGGACCCTTTCTGGGGTCAGGCCTGTACTATTATGTACAGCAGAGCGATATGCCAACAGGAATAGGGGAATATGCTAATCCCTATCACGCTGGTTATTGCTGACGACCTTGGATAGCTGTTGTTCCAAGGTCCTGTTGAATCTTTCCACCATTCCGTCTGACTGTGGGTGCAATGGTGTTGTTCTCGTTTTTCGGATCCCAACATCGTGCAAACCTTCTGGAATACATTCGATTCGAAGTTACGCCCCTGGTCTGAATGTAGTTCCATCGGGACGCCAAACCTGCTGAATAGTTGTTCTACTAGCACCGTCGATACCGTCGCTGCCTCTTAGTTGGGTATAGCATATGCCTCAGGCCATTTGCTGAAGTAATCCATTGCGACCAGAATGTAATTGTTCCCCCTCTCAGACTCGGGAAACGGACCGGTGACATCGATGGCAGTTCTCTCAAATGGGACGCCCACATGGTACTGCTGCATTCTGCCCTTGGTCCGGGTCTTCGGGCACTTACTGCCTGCACAGGTGACACATTTGCAGCACCAAGCTCTGACGTCTTCGCAGTAATTCACCCAGTAGTACTACTGGCGAACTTTGTCTAGGGTTTTATTCATGCCCAGGTGGCCTCCTGTAATCACATCATGTACTTCGGTCAGGATGGCTGGTACCTTTTTCTTCAGAACTTCCAGTTGGGACTTGGTTTCTCGTCCATCAGCGCTTTCCCAAATTCGCTTGAGCATTCCATTGTCTACTATTAGAGAGTCCCATTGAGCCCATAACGATTTCAGCACGCCTGAGTATCTAGCTACCTAGTCCCATCGTGGCCTGGGTGCCCCTCTCTTTTTGAGTGACAAGATTGGTTCGATGTCAGGATCAGCCATTTGGTCCTGGATGCATTGTTCCGTTGTCCAGTCTTCATTGGCCTGCACTCGAATCCGCCTGATGGAGATACCCTCTCGCTGTTCCGTCTTCAGACAGTGTCCGCATTCTGCTCTACAGGGTCTTCTGGATAGGGCATCGGTATTATTGTGCAAACGACTGGCACGGTGTTCCACCTTGAAATCCTATTGCTGTAATTTCTCCATCCACCTGGCCAGTTATCCTTACGGTCTCTTCATGTCCAGCAGCCATTTGAGTGCGGCATGATCTGTTCGGATTAAGAAATGACGACCATAGAGGTATTTGTGGAAGTGGTCTACTGCCCTTATTATTGCAAGAAGTTCTTTTCTGGTGACGCAATAATTTCTTTCCGATTTCGAGAATCCACGGCTGTAGTACTCGATCAACCTCTCTTCTCCATCTTGCACATGGGATAGGACGGTCCCCAAACCTGTGTTGCTGGGCTCGGTGTCTAAAATGCATTTACCGGACTGTGTAAGAAAGGCGAGGATTGGGCTGGAACAAAGTGCTGCCTTCAGTCGTCTGAATGATGTTTCGCAATCCTGGTTAGGTTAGGTCTCTTTCTCAGTGGTTTGCCTATGTAGAGGCGTGGCAATGATGGCAAATCCCTCAACAAATCGCCTGTAGTAGAAACAGAGGCCTAATAATCTTCGGAGTTTATGCTTGTCTCTTGGGACTGGCCAGTCACGGATGGCTTCTATCTTGTCCTCGTTGGTGCGGATTCCTGACTCGGAAACGACGTGGCCCAAGAACTCTTCTTCTTTTGGAACAATGAACACTTCTTCTGGTTGAGTATCAGGTTGGCCTTATTAATTCTGGAGAATACTTCGCCCAGGTTCTTCAGATGGTCGTCGAATGTCTGACCCATGACTAGAATATCGTCGAGGTATACTAACTACGTCCTCCATGTCAACCCGCTCAGTAAATACTCCATTAGCCTCTCAAATGTAGCGGGTGCATTACATAACCCAAAGGGCATGACCGTGAACTGAAACAGCCCTTTACTAGTGGAGAACGCTGTCTTCTCTTTGTCCCCTTCATGTAGACCAACCTGCCAATATCCACTCTTTAGGTCAAGTGTGGAAAACCAACGGGAGCCTGCTAGTGTGGTCAGAGTGTCATCAGTTCGGGGTAATGGATAGCTGTCTTTATTAGTGACATCATTCAGCTTTCTGTAATCTACGCAAAATCGGATGGTTCCATCCTTCTTTTTATCTTGCACGACGGGAGCAGACCATGGGCTTATGGAGGGTTCAATAACTCGATTTTGTAACATGGACTCGATGTTTTCCTCGACTGCCTGTTGTTGCCCCAATGGTAGTCGTCTAGGTGGTATTCTGATGGATTGAGCCTTTCCGATATCTATTCGATGCTGGATGATGTTAGTGCGACCGGAGGTTCCATCTTGACTGTTGAAAATTTGCCAGTGCTTTGTGATAAATTGCTTGCTTGGCTTTCTTCTGATTCTCTGGTGTCAGGTGTGTCAAATGGTCTGCAAACTGTCGTAGAAACTCTTTACTGGGCCCTGTCTCCTTCACCGACGTCTGGTACTCTTCTTCGCAATTGATGATGGTCTCTACTGGCTTGAAACAAGCTATCTCTTGACCATTTGCAATTCTGATGTCGTTGTTGGACAAATTCAGGACTCTGATTGGTATATCTCGTCCGGTTTTAACTATAGCCCAACCAACTAAGTAGTCTACCAACAAATGTGGGTGGTTTGCTAACGGAACCTTTGGTACTCATGGTGTTCTGGTATTTTCCTCGCTGTAAGTCCTGTTGCATTTTTTATTTCTGTTTCTACCTTGTTTTGGATGGCACTGATTTTATCTTGTACTTCATTACTTCACTTTGTATCGTGTTTCTAATGGAACTGATTTCAAATTTCATCTTGCTCTGGATGGAATGGATGTCATCTACTTTGATTTCAAGAGTCTCCACATTACTTGTTAGGATTTTTATGTCGTCGATTATTTCTTTTATGTCGGATTTAACTATTTGCATTCTTTCATTAACTATTTTATTGCGATACAATTTGCATTAATTTTTCAAATTGTAGTTGTCTTTTTTCTTCAGTTACTTTAAAATCATTTTGTCTCTGTTCATCTAATAATTTAAATTAATTTTGTCGTTTTAATTCAATGTGATGTTGTTTTTGTTCAAATATTTTAAAATTATTTTCTCGTTTTTCTTCAAATTTCGAGAATAATCCTTCAATTAAATTATGCTGTTCACTTTTCATCGTAGTGACAAGATTTTCTAATTCTATTTTACGTTTTTTATCAAGATTTTACTAACCTTTGTTGAATTTCTTCTTGATGTTGTTTCTCCTTCTTGTCACGTTTTTCTAGAATTTGGGCTATTTTTTCGTCTAGTCCCTACGTAACCTGCTTGACTTTTTTTGGTAGTTTCGTCCATTTTTCCATGTTACGGGTTTCCATAAATCAAATTACTAAGTAACTGCACTTAATCCTGCACTTCTGATCACCAAATTGTTATATAATTCGTGGGTCCAATTAAAATTATACAACTAATATTCACTTTCCCTTTTCTAGAACTTTTATTTACATCAAATTAGGCAGAACAGCTGATTCAAATCCCAATAACAATTCTACATGTAAGCTCTTCGCTATACTAACTATCTGCCGCGATTTTCGGTCGGTCCTTTTAAAACCAGCATCGAAAATTCTTGTATAATCAATCATTAACTCCACAGCCGCCGAGCCATCTCGAGAACATTTTTTTGCCCTAGAAGCGATCGGTGTCGTACTGAAATGGAACAGGGTCGGCTTAGGTAAATTTCGTAACAATATATTAGAAAATATATTTAAAAAAATTACCCATTCCCCCCTTTATTCCCTACTAACTATAAGACTTTTTTTTCATTTACAGGAAAAGTACGAAGAAACCCTAATATTAATATTGGGGACCAAATTATCGAATTAAACGGAAAATAAAAAAATATTTTTTTAACGCATCATGCAATACATCAAATGAAAGGGCTCATTATGAGGATTACTAATATATATTTTTCATATTTTAAAATTAATTGTATACAAGATATTAACATAAAGATATAAAAAATTCCCATTCCTTGCTTTATTTCCGAAACCAAACTACATAAAATTTTGAAAATAATTAGGGGTACTGGGACTCACTTGAAATTTATAAGAAAAATTATTAGAAAACACCCATAGTAAATTTAGGGACAAATTATACATATAAATGGAAAATAAAAATTCAATTTTCAAACGTATCATTTTAATGTATCAGATAAACGGCTCATTATGTGAATTACAAATATATCATATTTTTTAATCATTTGTTTAAAAGATATTAACAAAAAATTAAACGTGGACTTAATTCCCACCTTAGAAACTACACTATTTAAATTTAAAAAAATATATTTTATTTGTAGATTTAAATAATTTGAATAACAGATTTAATAATTTAAAATATCAAACTTGACCTATTTTGCCATTTATCTACAGAGCCTTAAAATTCAGACAGATTATAAAAGCGTTCCCTGAAAGATTATTAGTAAAATAAAACTCTAATCTTAATTTTTGGGGGCCAAATTAAAAAATTAGTTGCACATGTATTCTTATAAAAGTCAAGCGAAACCTGAAGCAGATAAAATAAAAAGTCTATGTGTGCAAAATGAAAGTGTATATTTTTTATAAATTTAAAACGCTTCCTTTATAGATATTAGCGTAAATATAAGAAAATGCACTCATTCCATGCTTGTCTGAAACTAGAAGATTAGAATCTTGAAGGTGGTACGGAACCCTTTGTATGCGAGTCCAATTCCCACTTGACCAAATTATTTTTTCTAGTTATTGGTCTGCCATTTACGTTTGAATATAGTTTATACATTTATTTTGCTTTTAAATCATGTAATTATTTAAGCTTAGTGTGTAATAAGCCCTATTAATTATGGTTTGTTTTTTAAATAAATAAAATAAATAAATAAATATATTTTAGCTCCATAATTTTGGCGGACCAGTTTTTAAAAGTAATAGTTATTTTCTTTAGTATTTAAAAGACTTACCTTATATTACACTATTATAGAAGATCAAATTTCAAAAAGGAAAAATTTTTAATTATTAAGATGTTATCTGCAAATAACTTATTAATTATTTGGTGCTTTGATATACATATTTATAAAGGGTGTTTCAATCTGAGGTTAATTTTTAAATTTGCTGCCATTTATATTTTTTGTACTAGAATATCATATGTTATTTGACAGGTAACAAGTAGAAATATTCCGGTTGTTAAAAATGGAGAGATATACGATTGAGTAACGCGTGTTTATTATTAAAAATTATTTTAAATTTGGTGAAAGTTGTGCAGAAGTTGGAAGAAAATTTCGTACAGAATATGGAATAGAAAATTGTCCGTCAAATGTTATTACTGGAAAAATTGTTCCGGAATTTGTTTAAACTGATTCAGTAAAAAATGAAAAAAGCAAAACATATCTACTTAGTGGACGTTCAGAAGAAAATATTGCAGCTGTTACTGCTAGTGTGGTTGAACAACCAAAAACATCAATTCTTCATCGGGCACAGCAATTGAACATCCCAAAAACCACTTTATTCAGAATTTTGCAAAAAGATCTTCATTTAAAGGCTTACAAGATTCAGATAACGCAAGAAATAAAGCCAACAGACTTTGGTTTACGCCGTCAATTCGTTATAATTGGGCCATACAATAGAAACTTAAAAATGTGAATTTTTTCAACACAATCATCTTCAGCGAAGAGCACATTTTGAACTGGGTGGATTTATTTACAAGCAAATTGTCGAATCTGGGGTGAAGTAAATCCACCAGAAATATTGGAAAGATCTATACATCCACAAAAAGTAACTGTTTGGTGTGGTTTTTGGGCTGGTGGAGTGATTAGAAGCTTGTTGTACAACAACATGTGGTGCCTTACAAGATATTGTTTTCAACTACTAAACCGAAACAATGGTACTATCAATTTGAAATAAAAGATTAGATCATTCTCAAATAATTTGTGTATTTTCTTAAAAATTTAAAAATTAACCTCAAATTGAAACACCCTTTTCAAGTTTTAGAAATAGGGACTAATGAAATATCTATAATATCGAGCACTCCACGCTTTTCTATAATACATTTTTGGTTCATCACTGAACTGTGTTAAATTCATCAATTTTATCGAGTTATTTAATTTCTATCGATGTGTAAAAGTTCTTAGTAACTAACACTTTTTAGTTGGATTAATTATTAAAGCGGTTATTCGTTTGTTAAAATTATTACTTATTTTTTAAATTTTTTTGTAATTTACTAAATTAGTTTTATTTTGGTTTTTGATGACCTCATTTAAAATTTATCATACCCAATTGATTTTTGTTGCTATAATGAATTATTTCATAACAATTTTTAAGTTTAATAATGTATGACAGATAGTTGTTAATAACTATTCTCAGATCTGCTATACGTTCAGAAGTAAATGTCTTCACAAATTCACCAAAACTTATCAACTTTATGAAGTATAATTTGTGCGTTCCATTAGCTATTATTTTTGTGTCAGTAGAAAATTCTATTGAAGTTATGAAAACAGCTCCTGCTGAAAGTGTGACAGAATTGTGAATTTTTATTTATAACCATCTTTCATGCTTGCCTTCTAAACGTTGTTTGTGATATATTCTTGATTACTTTTATGTTTTTTTGGGGCAATAACACCACAATAGAAATAAAACGAGGTATACTGCAGGAATACCAAAGGTTTCAATGTCTATTCTGACTTCGTTGTCAATGACTTTATATCTACATCAATAAATATAAAGCCATTGACAATGAAGTCAGAATAGACTTAGAAACGTTTGGTATTCCTGCAATTGCTGTATGATACATTCAGTAGCTAAGAGAAGTTAGGAAATTTCCCAATATGTGAACTACAAATATCTGTTAAGATCACAGTTTCAGTTAATTCCTATATACCTACAGTAGCCTAGAAAAGTTAGAAAATTTCCCGATATGTCAATTACAATCATCTGTTAAAATCACAGTGCCAGTTAATTAATATATAATATATATGGTCTTCCATCTGATGCAAACATAACTTTCAGGGGCAATATATAAAATTTTGGCGGATGTGCCGGTATCACCCCAAAATTCTATTTCATTAATTTACATTAGTACTGTATATCAGATGAGCTCCATTATACCAAATATTGTATTGTCATCCACAGTCCATCCTTTCATTTCCATGTTACTTCCAAGATTCCGTTACATAGTCATATACAGGTGAAGTTAATTAAAACGCTTAAAAAAGTCAATAAATTTGTAAATCGCCCAGTCCAGCTAATATTCTTTTCACTGTTAATATGTAACATATACATACATTACATTGATAATTAATTGAAATACAATTATGCGTGGCAACTCTGGTTTTTAAACATGCCTCTGATATGTATTAGCATTCGTTCGTTTTTAGCATTGTTCAAAAATTTCGTTATGGGGTTCATGAGGACGCATTAGCTTTTGGACAACCAACATATTGTTTTATACCTTAAAACACCTAAAATCTTTAAGCAGCAATGCTACCACAATTTGGGACAGCTAGAACAGTCGTTTATTATACTGAAATAACAGCATTTCCCTGGCAAAATTCATGAGCTTGCAGTAGTTTCAATTATATGGGTTTTCAGAAGAACTCAAATCCTTAAAGGATCCAACACACACACACTAAGAGAGTGCCTCCCTAGGGAATGTCACTAACGTAGCGAAAATTTAGCAACTTGATTTTTGACATATTCACAATACAAAATCTAGCTAATCAAACTCTATCCTCAGCTTCACGATCTGATTTTAGATTGTTTTTCTCACTCCTATTTATCAAAAGTTAAATCATTTTAGCATTTTCATCAAAAACAGTAACAGGTATGTTATAAATAATATACTAGAACTTTCTAAAATAGTTTTAAAGTAGTAGAAAGATGACATCATACATTTAGGTTTGGTTTTGTTGCCAGCAATTTAAACATTTCGTGACACTGTTTCCGTCTTGGTTTGGTCTTCCAGAAGTACTGGGAAATTATTATAAATTCTTTATTATAATATTGTAATCAAGCTTTAATTCATATTTCCTGGAAATATTCCGTAAGTCTGTTTCAAAGTTTATATTATAAAATACCAGCCAATGACGTAGTTTGTATAATGACAGTGGTCATGTGAAATATGTGAGGTATTAACCCGGTAAACGATAATCCAGTCGTAACCATTTGTGAAGTGAAAACTTCTTTTGGCGCACTTTTTGGGATGAGGAAAACATTGAATTCTCGTAATGCGTTAATTTACATGAAAATATATTAAAATGATCTGTACTATATATATATATATATATATATATATATATATATATATATATACTTAGTATCTTTTGAGAAAGCCAAATATGATTTTGGCGAAACGTCAAGTGATCTTTCAAACGAATACAGACGAACGGATGTACACCGGAATAAATCATCAACCATATACATATATATATATATATATATATATATATATATATATTTGAATTTATTAAATACTCGACGTTTCGACCCCTGCTTTGGAGCCCCGATTTCGATATAGAGTCTGAAACTCTATTTCTTTTTTTGTCTCTTGATAATGGCTCCGAAGCAGGAGTCGAAACGTCGAGTATTTAATAAATGCAGACGCGGTTCTCACCCGGAACCTAGCTTAGTTCATATATATATATATATATATATATATATATATAACATATCCATTTTTGTTAAATAAGGGATATATATGTGTGCATATATGTGTATATATAATTATATGTAAAATTTAATTAACTAATAATTTCTAACCAGTTTCTTCATTATTGATGTTATTATGATTCATTCTAGTTTGAGTTTTGTAATGTACATATTTAATTGTAAGTCTATAGTTGTTAAATCTATGGGTGGGTATATGTCTTTTAATTTTGACGTTGTCATGGCATTTGTCACCTTTGTTTCCTTCTTTGTTATACGTACATGCTGATAAAATTTTGTTTTTTTTCCTGGTTTATGCAATGCTGACCAAAAATGATTAAAAAATTGTAAATGTTTACACTAGTTAAAAACTTTTCTTGTATTATTAATGTTGACCTATATATACTTAGTAGTACTGTCAACTTAATAGATTATCTAATATTCAAATGTGTTCCGTTTTTTTCTTAGGATGTAACCTCAACAAACGTAAGTCCTATCCTAATATCAATTACCTCAGCCGTGAATTCACATCTAACTATATATATATATATATATATATATATATATATATATATATATATATATATGTTTTTAAGTTTTCGCGGGCACTAAATGTATTAGATGGTTTCCGGGAATTCATCCGCGTAGTTGATAACTGATCCCTGCCGGGATCGATGGTAAAATGACAACGTTTCGGCAGAGTCACATCTGCCCTCTTCAGGTCGGTTCGCATAATTCTCGTAGCCTTCTACTTTCGCTTCTAGTTACTCGAATACTGATATTTTCAGGAGCGCGCACGGTGTTATATAGTTATAGACCTGAAGAGGGCAGATGTGACTCTGCCGAAACGTCGTCATTTTACCATCGATCCCGGCAGGGATCAGTTATCAACTACGCGGATGAGTTCCCGGAAACCATCTAATATATATATATATATATATATATATATATATATATGTATATGAACAAGTATTCATCCGGGAGTACATCCGTTCGTTATTTTGATTCATGCTCCTAACTTCTTGTTTCTCCGTGACTGTGATCTGTATTTCCATATTCACCCATATCTTGTTATGGTAATTAATTTTCAAAGGTTTGTCAAAATTTTTATCAATTGTCAAAAACTACCTCAAGTGATATTAACTGCACGAATGACAAAAAGTAAATGCTCTAAATGACAGTTCCTGTCGCTTATTTATACTGTCTTCACTGACGTGGAACGTTAATGTATCTAACTTTTTAATTACCAGCTGAACATTCCCCATTTCTTCACATATTGCTCAATTTTCACTTCCATTTATTTACATTCCCAAACACCATCCCATTTTCTTCAAATCTATTTAATTAAAAATTAATTAAATCTAACTAAATTTCTTTCTATCGTCATATTCTTGGGTGCGATGCGGTTTCCTATAACTTCTTCTATTTCTAAATGTCATAAATTTTATAAATTTACCTTTATAATATCACTCCAGATTTCTGCCTCTGTCACATCATAGCAATTTTCTCCTAAACTACAGGATGGAAAAGGTTACAATTTGGTCTCAGTGTATAGTTTGGTGACAATGTGAGGAGTACATATCGTAACTGAAAAAACTTTGATTTTAGGGGTACTTCTGGGGGGGAAACTAAAAAATCGACCGTTCCCCCTCCCTTATCTTCGAAACTATAATGAGTAAACTTTTGAAAATAATTATAGATATAGGGCGTCACTTGAATTTTACCGGAAAAATAAGGAGAAACCTCTAATATTAATATTGGGGGCAAATTACAGAATTAACTGATAAATACCCCCTACCTTATCTCCGAAACTATAAGGCCCATAGGACCTCACCTGAACTTTACTGGAAAAACAAGGTGAAAATTAGGTGTTTCACCTTATTAATTTTAGGGGGCAAATTACAGCATAAAATGGAAAACATAAAATTAAAATTACTTATAACACATCATGTAATATATCAAATCAAAGGGCTCATCATAACGAATACAAACATATTTTTTTTATATTTTTAAAATGAATATTTTAAAATATATTAACAAAAATATTTTAAAAAATTCCCCCTTTTATTCCTCAAACTAAAGACCTAAAATTTTTTGTTTGCAGGAAACATTCGAAGAAATCCCTAATATTGAGGGTCAAATTATAGAATTAAACAGAAAATAAGAAAATATTTTTTTAACGCATCATGCAATACATCAAATTAAAGGGCTCATTATGAGGAATAAAGATATATATATATATATATATATATATATATATATATTTTTAAAATTAATTGTTTACAGGATTTAAGAAAGGATATAAAAATTCTCATTTTCTGCTTTATTTTCGAAACCATACTACCTATAATTGTGTAAATATTTAGAGGTACTGGGGCTCACTGGAAATTTATAAGAAAAAATTAGTAGAAAACCCCCATATTAATTTTAGGGACAAATTATAGAATTAAATGGAAAATAAAAAATCCATTTTCAAACGTTTCATTAATATATCAAATAAAAGACTAATTATGTCAATTACAAATATATCATATTTGACTGGATTATCATTGGTTTAAAAGATATTAATAAAAATATTAAACATCGACTTAATTCCGAGTTTAGAAAGTACACTATCTAAAATTTAGAAAAATATATTTTATTTGTATTTTTAAATAATTTGTCTAACAGATTTAATAATTTATTATTAAAAGGTTGTCCTATTATGCCCTTTATCTTCCAATCTACAGAGCCTCAAAATTCAGACACTAGATTATAAAAGGCTTCCCTGAAAATTTATTAGTTAAATAAAACTCTAATGTTAATTCTGGGGGCCAAAGTAGAAACTTAAATACATATGTATTTTATAAAATTCATGAAGCAGATAAAATAAAAAGTCTATGTGTAGAAAATGAATTTTTATATTTTTTAAAATATAAAACGCTCACTATAAAGATATTAGGGACATATAAGAAAATGCACTTATTTCCTGCTTGTCTGAAACTGGAATATTAGAATCTTGAAGGCGATACGGAACCCTTAGTATGCGAGTTCAACTCGCACTTGATCAAATTATTATTACTTAATTTTGTGTCAATATTTTCATTCCAAATTTAGTTTTATGTATCTGCTTTTATTCGAAAATTTAATTAAAAAAATTCAATAATTTCAAACAATATATATTATTGTCATATTTTATGAATCATTATAAGCAGATATAATTTACAGGAAACTGGTGGTATATTAATTTTTCACTGTGGGTATACAGCTTGAATTTATGGGCATATCATATGTTTTAATTGAAATATTTCATATCTTACTGCATCATAAAATTTTATATATTTATTTATTTATTTATTCATTTAAATTATATTTTGTAGTTCAGTCCTTATTTATTTTAATGATAGTGGTAGTTTAGATGCTTTCTTGAATTTGTTTAAACGTAGATTTCCAAGGCAGGCGTACTCGAGGTGTGAACTGAAAATTTTTAAGGGTACATTCTATGTTTGTTGCTGAAACTTATTCTTTATTATGTATTCTGTATTTTGTAGGATACTATAGAGATTTTCTAATTTCTGGTGAATTTCGTTGTCAATGTCTCAAAGTTAGGCAAAACATAAAACTACGTAATCAATTCTAAATATCATATCAAGAATTTTATTTTGTAATTTGCAATTTTAAATTATGGTGTGTTTTATTTAGGAGTTATACAGGGACAAAGGCAAATGTCGAATAATAACAAAACTAAGACACGATAAAAAAGGTCAATGATAGACTCTATTATGTATAATATCTTGAAGGATCTATGATAATTTTCAAAGGATGTATTTATCTAAAAGATAACAACAATTCCATAAAAGCAATAAAACCTGGATATAATATTCTACATTTTTCTGATCAAAACTCTTAAATATATGAAGGGAAAATTAAATTGTTAAACCCAATTATTCAGCATTCGTGCATACCGGAAGGGTAGTTTTACACATGACCGGGCCCCAGGAAAAACGGATTGTTATTTTTTTTTAATTCCGACTTCAAATGAATCAATATGAAAACAGTTGTTGCTGGGCACATTTACACATTTACACAATGTAAATAATTTTAAATGTGTAAAAGTGCCCAGAAACAAATTAGTGGATTTTCCATAAATGTTTATTGTAGGTAATTTTAATTTTTATATAATAATCATAGTTTTAAAATAATTGTAACTTTTAGATTGAGTTTGGCCTGTTTGAAAAAGGACAAAAGGTGTCCGAAACGTAACATTTAAAATTAAATAAACAAATGACCAAAAACCAAGAAAAATTTTAGTCAATATATATATATATATATATGGTTCTGGTCTCGGATATATATATATATAGGGGTATATTCTCGATATCTTCCATAAAATTATTTTATTTGATACCACCTTGCTTATTTCAAATGGAACACCCTGTATATTATATTTCTGATTGACGTAAAATATACTTACGAATTCAAATGTTTTTTGAAATTCTAAGGTCTTCAATAATTGAAATTATACAAGAACTTAACCATAGAGGGTAGAATAAACTTAGTGGCTTCCAATCAAAAAAGTATGGACTACACAGCGTTTTCTATTTTCAACTATTTTTTATATCATAATCAGTTTTCTGCTTTCTGCTATTTATTCAGCATGTAAGCTTAAGAACATAAGTTGGCCATGACGGTTGCTAAGGACTTACGAAAATTCATTTTAACAAATATTTTTATTTATTCAATAAATTGAACATTATGTGGAATTAAAATGCTATGCTTCCTATTTATACATGGACCAATTATTGGAGGCTGATTAATCCATCACTATGAACTCTTCTGTCATAATCACACATTTTTACTTCTTATGTGTCTTCTAGGCTCTTTAGGCAAATCAAAAAAGAAAGGTTAACAAATTATTCTGAGATGTTGTTTTAAAACCTTTCGGGTATCACAATAGTAATTGCAGCCATTTTGATGGAAGGTGGCTAAAGCATATGTTGAATCAGCTGATTTTAACTCTAAACCAATTACAAAATTCTTCTCTTTTTTCATAATCTGCTGATTTGTATTTTATAGGGGTGAAACACCTATAACCCTATGAACGGCACTTTTACTAATAGCTTATAGTTCTAAACATAATTTTCATCACAGATTGCATTATCATTTCAGTACTCGGAACATTACGTTTTCATTTCCACAATCAACAAATTTTTCATAAAGCCTAGGATGCGTGTAATACACTAAGCAAATTAACATTCACCTAATGGTCCATCATTTCTTCTTTCGTAACATTTTGATATATAATATACTTTGAAATGATTATAACATATTAATAATTTAACTAGAATAGGATCAATCCTTTGGTTATAGATGGTTTCTGAACTATTAAATAAAATTTGAAATTGATGCAGTTAAAATGACATTTCCGTAGAGTCCTTAGCAACCGTCATGGCCAACTTATGTTCTTAAGCTTACTTTTTATTAAAGATGCTAAAATGTTTTATTTTTTTTAATAAGTCGAAAACTATCAGATTACTTATTCACAAAGTATTTCACTCAATCTGATTATGATATAAAAAATAGTGGTTTCCATTTGACAAAATTGAGTAATTTTCGGGATTTTTTTTGTACACACTTCACAGATTCTGGAAGCAGGAATGGTTTTCCTAAATTCCTCTTTGTGCATTCTGATGAATAGAAACGCTGAATTTAAGTATAGGGTTTTATACATGAATTAGTATTAAAATTACTCGTAGAATTCAGAGGGTGTTCCATTTGAAATAAGCAAGTTGGTATCAACTTCCGCTATAACCGAAGTGGTACATCCTTGAAAATATTTTAGCTGACTATCTAAATTTGAAAATTCTATCTTCTATCATAACTGTGTGGGACACCCTGTATATATATATATATATTTTTATTTATTTATTTATTTTATACTATATTATTGATGACATCAAATATGGTTTTAGTTTTGTACTTTATGCTATTTATTCTGCATCGCCTTAAAGGACAATTATTAGGCTTTACATCCATGAAATTCACAATTTGTTCCAAGCAGCACTAAAATGTTGAATATGAGCTGACATATGAGTGTTATTTAAAAAACACAGATGTTACATTTCATACTCGAAATATTTTCAGCTGATTTTTTCAAATGGAATGCATTCTGATGAATAGAAACGCTGCGAGTGGTTTTGCTGACTATCTAGTGTTGACATCAAATATGGTTTTAGCCATCGCCGTAAAGTTCGTTCCAAGGTCAAGGTGATTTTTTCAAATGGAATCTCCAATTTCTTATTGAAGACTTATGAATATCATAAAACTCTACGTCCAGATATGAATACATAATAATATAAATAATACCATAATATCTATCTGATTTTGACTAAGTCTGTCAAGGTCATATTAATAACGTATGCAAAATTCAGGAACGTTCGTAGTATTATTTCTAGTGGCAAAAGTGAAATTTATAGCTCCAGATCCAACAAATTTTTTCGCTATATAATATATATATATATATATATATATATATATATATATATATATATATATATATATATATATATATATAGGAAAAAACATTGCAATATTTTCTTGGAGACTCAGTGGTGATAGTGGATTTTAGCTTAATTATAACCTGAAAGATCATAATTGTTAATTAAATAGATTTGAAGAAAATGGGATGGTGTTTGGGAATGTAAATAAATGGAAGTGAAAATTGAGCAATATGTGAAGAAATGGGGAATGTTCAGCTGCTAATTAAAAAGTTAGATACATTAACGTTCCACGTCAGTGAAGGCAGTATAAATAAGCGACAGGAACTGTCATTTAGAGCATACACTTTTTGTCATTCGTGCAGTTAATATCACTTGAGGTAGTTCTTGACAATTGATAAAAATTTTGACAAACCTTTGAAAATTAATTACCATACTATGATAATATGGAAATTGCAATGAAATCAGGATAGTAGGGAGTCTACAGATATGGGTGAATATGGAAATACAGATCACAGTCAAGGAGAAACAAGAAGTTAGGAGCATGAATCAAAATCACGAACGGATGTACTCCCAGATGAATACTTGTTCATATATATGTATATATATATATATATATATATATATATAGATGGTTTCCGGGAATTCATCCGCGTAGTTGATAACTGATCCCTGCCGGGATCGATGGTAAAATGACGACGTTTCGGTAGAGTCACATCTGCCCTCTTCAGGTCTATAACTATATAACACCGTGCGCGCTCCTGAAAATATCATTATTCGAGTAACTAGAAGCGCAAGTAGAAGGCTACGAGAATTATGCGAACCGACCTGAAGAGGGCAGATGTGACTCTGCCGAAACGTCGTCATTTTACCATCGATCCCGGCAGGGATCAGTTATCAACTACGCGGATGAATTCCCGGAAACCATCTAATACATTTAGTGCCCGCGAAAACTTAAAAACATATATATATATATATATATATATATATATATAGTTAGATGTGAATTCACGGCTGAGGTAATTAATATTAGGATAGGACTTACGTTTGTTGAGGTTACATCCTAAGAAAAGAACGGAACACATTTGAATATTAGATAACCTATTAAGTTGACAGGACTACTAAGTATATATAGGTCAACATTAATAATACAAGAAAATATTACAATGTTTTTTCCTTATAATATATATATATATATATATATATATATATATATATATATATTTCATTTCATACAAACAACAACAACAAAAAAGGAATCATACAGTTATTTTTTTATAAGATACAAATAATTCTGAATGTGAAATCACGTTTAAGTAATTCAAACATAAATTGAAATAAATATAATGAAAATCCCACAAAAGGGTGATCCTTGTGCGTGGGTATTTCTCTAAAAATGTCATTGTCAATCTCGGCTTACAATTATACTAAGTTTGAAATTATAAACTAACTTACAGACTTTAGAATAACAATATAACACAACATATAAAAAAAAGTATCAAAAGCAAAAGGATAAATTTACCTGTTTTTACTATAAAAAAGATTTTATTAACATTAAAAAAAGTTGTACATATTTTTAATATATAAATATCCATGTATTTGTACCCTTGGAATTGATTGGATCCACTGTTTGGTTTCCTTTTCAAAAAATTAAAGTGAATTTATCTCCTTAATCTCATCAGGCAGTAAGTTGAATATTTTTGGACCAAGAAAGGTAATAATATTAAATATACCAGGAAAACTTTTGGGTTCGACAATTTTGGTTAACTGAGACCGGTGGTTTTGTACTCCGCTGATTACGATAGACTAGTTCGCCTTATCCAATCAGGACTTTCCCGTTTCTTAACATGTATGGCATATCGCGATCCTCATACAGGGTGGCGCATCCTCGCACCGTTTCTTTTTGTTTTTATAGTCACATATTTGCTTATTAATTCATTCGCTGTAATATCAACCCATTATTCAGTTAGCCTTCATCCTTATATTTTCCAATGGTATGGACTCAGTTGTGAGAATGTTTATGTAATCCAACGTAAATATCCATTAATCACATTAAATTCTCAGTTTAAACTAAAATTATTCTCGTATTCCATTAGAACTGGAAAAACAGTTGCCTTTAAAATCCACTTATTAGGGTGAGAAATAAAACATTAAAAAATATATAACCGACTTCCACCTATAACTAAAAAGCTAAAAATAATTATAACAAAATACAACTCTAGCAAATAAGTAACACATTCAATGTTGTGAGGTACCTACCCAGGAAGTAAAAAATGTAAACATTAAAACGTGCTCATTCTGTACAAATTAACCTTCGGTCGGTCGCACCTGTGTAAAAAAAGCACAGCTATATTATTTTGGTTGGCAGCCTTGCTTTACTGGGGTGACGGGCGCCCCCACTTTAGTACCCTCCTGACTCGCCTAGCCCTTTTCTGTGGTGTACAGCAGTATTCTCTGAGTCATCACTGAGAGTAATAAGAGTGCAAGTGACCGAAAAAACACATTGCGACCGAAGATGTCACACTTTCCGAGGTTAGTATTTTTAGTTTTCTTGTATTTTATCCATGTCGAATGCCTACATTTAATTAATTTATGAGGTTATTTTGTCGAATATATATAAAATAAAGGAATTTCTTGAGACGTGTGTAATTTGCACATTGCGACTTAACTCGTTATGACGAAACGTATTTACTTCATTTGTTTTTTTCCCCAGGTATTTTATTATGGCCGGGAAAAGGTTCGATTTGGATAACGAAACGGATGTGGAGGAGATAAGACGGCTTTTGGCGGCAGATGATGATGAGGATCCTATGCAAACAGAAGATTTAGGTGACGAAAATGATGTAGCATCCGAAGATTGTGTGGAAGAAGAAAAATATGATTTGGCTACTGAACAGGAATATATTGATGATTCTGATGATAAAGAGTCTTGTGACCATAAGGAAGAAGATTGTGAACCATTCGCAATAGGGAAGGACAAGAGGACTAAATGAGTCAAGACGATACCGAATAAGGCTAAGCGACGAGGGCCTGAAAATATTATCACTCGTCTTCCAGGGGTCATAGGAGCAGCTAGGCAGGCTAAAACCGTAGTTCAATGTTGGAATCAGTTTTTCACTGATACTATGTTGAAAATAATAATCAGACACACCAATCAATATATTGAGTCAATCAAGACAAAATTTTCTCGAGAGAGAGAGAGATAAAACCAACTGATATGACTGAACTTCAGGCATTTATTGGTCTGCTCTATTTAGCAGGGGCTTATAGAGGAAATCGCCAGAGTTTGGAGGAGCCCTGGGGTTGTGAAAGCGCTGGAATCGAAAAATTCGGTCTTGTAATGAGCCTAAGACGTTTTAAAACTTTGATCAGGTGCCTTCGCTTCGACAATCGCGAAACTCGAGAACAATGGAAAAAGTATGACAGGCTCTGTTATATTCGAGAAATTTTCACTTTATTTGTGGAGAATTGCCGTTGGTGAAAACGTAACCATAGACGAAATGCTCCTCGGATGCAGAGGAAGATGCCTGTTCCGCTAGTACATTCCGTCTAAGCCAAGCAAGTATGGGATCAAATTTTTCGCCCTCGTTGATGTAAAGATGACATACACATTCAACTTAGAAGTGTACGCTGGAGCACAACCTGAAGGCGCCATTTAAGGTGAGTAACAAACCATCAGATGTTGTTAAACGCTTAGTTCAGCCCTTATTGGGTAGTGGTTGAAACATTACGGGAGACAACTGGTTTACCGACTTTGACCTTGTTGATGAGCTCAAAAAACACAAACTCACATACGTTGGCACAGTCAGGAAAAATAAAAGACAGTTACCCCCAAACTTCGTGAACGTGAAAGGGAGGAAACAGTACGACAGTATGTTCGGGTTCAACTAGGGGAAAACTTTGGTCTCATACATTCCAAAAGAGCAAAAAATTTGATCCTGAGTTCTACACTTCATAATGGCAAAGCGAGTGATCCTTCATCCGGACAGGATAAGAAGCAAGAGATCATCAAGTTTTATAATTTCACAAAAGGTAGAGTGGATACTATATACCAAGCATCCTGTGCATACGACTGTCCACGGACAAGCATAAATTTGTTAGTTGCCTTCTGTAAACTATAGGACGAAGTAGAATCCATTCCATATTTACGGAGTCAAATTCGTCCTATATTTCAACCATAGTATATAACTCCTTGTGGGCTATCCCATAAATTATTTCATTTTTAACATTTTATATTATCGCCCGGTGTATCATTAATTCCTCTCCACACTTTATGCAACTTCTTATGGGCTATAAAATAAATATTTTTCTAAACACACTGTATATATATAATTAAACTCCAGCATATATTTCAACCATCCTGTATATGATTTGTTTACGTCCACATCATATAACACTTTTTTAATTACCCTATATAATTTTAATTATACATTTTTTTCAACTTATTTATACCACCAAACGTCCACTCCACCCTATATTCCAACCATTCTCCGTCCTATATTTCAGTCATCATATAAATGCAATGCCTTCTATCACTTTACTTTGTGATTTTGTTTGCTATAACTAAACACCCTGTGTATAAACGCACCAATTAGCATGTTAGAGTTTGACATGTGTTGTCACTGAATTTTCTATTAGGGCAGGAGAATGTGACAACCAAAAGCACCGTCTTCGCAAAATGGAAAAATTTGCATTTAAATAGGTATTTGTCTGGTATACAAACAAATCGAGCTTGGTACTTATTGATTTAAGGAACCGAAAATACTATGCTTTACTACCTATATGCTTGAGATGGACAAAGAAAATTTTCAAATTCGCAATTAAAACTTCCAGTGCTTAAAATTCCCCCACTATTACGTTGGAATTAAAATATTTATGAGGAAATGTCCCTTATGTCATTTGGATGAAATTTTTGATAAGAATTTTGGAATTTTCGGCGATTTTCTGCAAAACTGCAAGTTGCACGTCGCAGAAAAGTATTTGAGATCACCTAGGAACTTTCCTTAATAGATTACACGTTAAAAAACTATACACATCTATAAGGAGTTTTCGAAAAATCGACCAATATGTTAGGGAAATTGGTCGATTTCCATGCACGCATGTGTTCATTCACACATTTCATGGCTTTACCAATCCAAGATTTGAAGTTTCACCAATCCGGATATATACTCTATTAAACAAGACCATATTCTTTCAAAACGGTGCACCACAGGAGAAGAAATCAAAAAAAAGGGACGAATTGATAACCTCCTCCGTTTTGGAAGTGGGTTAAAAAGAAAAACATTAATAAGTTAGTTTCTCTAGAATTGAGTACACTACCAAAATCTCATTGCAATAGCAAGGAGTCTCTGCATTTTAACTAATTTTTGAATAATTTAAATTTCGAGTTTTATCATGTTTTCCTTACTGAAGTGGTGTTCACATAATACAGTTCTTTTGTAGAGACGTTGGTTCCTTGTAGACAAGATACTAATAAATTCTATAATTAAAAACCGAAATTGTTTATTCTGGCAAAATATGTTTCTGTTGTCAAAAGAATGGTTTTTGCTGCTGTTCTAACGTACGAAAAGAGCAAAACGGCCAGGATATTGAAAATACTAAAGGCAGTATTTGTTGATCCGGATGCAAATGTGGACTTTTTCACTACCACGACCTACCCATCGGTTATGAAATGTGCGATTTAAATATTCTCATACTTTAACACTATAGTAAACGGTCGCGCCGTTATGGATGAACCCTATTCTATTTCTAATTAAAACTCGGGCACTCGCGACATGAAATTTCGTAAACTCCTCGATCCTCGTTAGGTACTTTTTCTTTGGAGTTGGATTGCCCACAAAGCTACATCGGTCGTACTAATAGGCGCATTAACCATCGAGTATATGAACACTCTCTGTCAGTTCGTAAAAAAGATCCGACTTCAGCTCTCGCGCATCACCATATCTAAACAGGGCACTCTATCAACTTCGAGGACAGTAGGACTATCACATCTCTCAATTCTCCACTATTCGCGCAGCCATCGAAATAGAGAAAAGATCTCTCTGTCTAAATAGACGCGATGACAGCACTCGCCTTCCCACAGCTTAGATCTCCGTAATTGCCAGATTAAACAGAGCAGACACGCCCACCAACACCCAACTAATCACCGCACAGCCCCTTCATCACGTGACATCTAATCGACCGATAACTATAAATAAAAGAAGTAGCGCAGATTTACCTTCCGTTCAGTTATCTAGGGACTCTTGGGGAGTAGGCAGGTTGAGGCCCCGAGTTCGATGTAGACTCTGAAACTCTTTTTCATTATTTTTTTGTCACTTGGTAATGGCTCCAAAGCAGGAGTCGAAACGTCGAGTATTTAATAAATTCAGACGCGGTTCTCACCCGGAACCTAGCTTATTTCATAATAATGACCGCGGAAGCCTCTCAGAACATATATATATATATATATATATATATATATATATATATATATAATTGCTTTTGGTATTCTCTTTATCAATTTTAGTTGGGTATTATGTCAAAGAACTTAAGTTTGGTCTCATATTGACCAATAATTTCAAACCCTTGTGGTTAGTTTATTCATAGTACATCAGCGATTTGAATAAAAGTACTTTCCATATTCAACAGTGAATGAACCACTTTTGTAAATCGGGTATTCCTTACCAGGAGGGTTGAAATTTGAAATAGAGCGAGTGTCATTACATATGTTTGTTAAGTATCAGGGATGGTACTACTCAAAGCAACATTTTAACAACACATTTTTATACAATTTTGGCCTGGAGAAAAGATGCTAAATTTTATCTCCACACTTTACATTTTCCCGCATATTAAACTAACAACATAGAATAATAAAAGTTATTCGCTCGGACCCTTATAAACAATCTAAGAGCTTACAGAAAAGCTTTTGCACATCGTTACAGTTTTGCAGCTTACAGTTATGGAGAGTTGTAAACTGAATATGGAAAAGCCGATAATAAAGTTATAATACTAATGCACTATAAAAATAGTAGCATATAACATTAATGCATAAAATTAATCTACAAAATTCCTACGACTTCTACCTGTGAGCATAAATATCCGATAACATTTTATACATCACTTTTAAAAGCCAGTTTTATTTATATACCTTCTAGTGTGTCACTAGAATTAACTTTTACATGCCGATACAGCAATAGAAAATTAATTTCCTTTTTCCTAATATTGCATATACTGGTTTCACAGAAATAATAGAGGGCATGAAAAAATAAGGTTGAGTTTTTTAATTAGAAACTTAAAAATTGAAAATATTTGATTTACATTCTCTAAAGGTGATTATAATAATTTTTTAATAAGTAATACGTGTAATAAATTACATAGACATGTTGATGTGTATTGCTAGAATGTTTGAATAGTGATTTCAAAGGTTTTAATCCTTAAATATAAGTTTCTCAAATTATTTTACAATATAATGTTTTTATAAATTCATACCAAGGCACAGGCTGCTTTCACTTCATTTGCCAGTCTATATATATTTAAATTACAGAGTGGTTAAAAGAATAGAACACGGTATAATAACAGGTAATACGATTTTCATAGATTATTAAATAATCGTATGCACAACCGGATTTATCCACTTTTTTAAGTTTGTGGTTACCTGATATATGTCGGTACGTGTACCTATTCATTTTCGACCAGAAGTATATTGCATGGAAATTCTTCAGTAAACTTCAGAATTTGGAACAGACTGTGGCAAACTCACATAAAACTTCCTACCTGCGTATAGAGCATTTGGTAGAAAAATGTTAAGAAATGGGTTTTGTAAAGACGGAATTATTATGGATTTTAATGAGAAAAGTGTTAATAGGAATTTTGTATTGAACTCACTTTATGAGCGAAAAATGTTATTACAATGCTGAAGCAAGAATACATACATTAGCATAACTACTACTTGGCAGTGAATTATAAAAAAACAAATACGAAAGCAAAATGTTAAATAAGTTGAGTTGCTATTAAATAAAAGGAAAACGTTGTGTCAGCTGTGGTGAACTTTGATGGGAATGGCAAACGAGAAGGTACCCTTTGTGGTATATTGATCACTGAATTAAGAAATAAACAAATCATTGGAACAAACGATGAAGAAAACAATCATTTTATTTATCTCACATTCGCAATATCGAATAGGAAAGAAGAGATTTTTTGAGAAAAAAAGTTTTTTTCGCAAACAACTGCTAATAGAAAACTATACATATATAAGTTGTATCGACTTAGTATCGAAGAAGATAAACGTGTAAGGTGTTTAACTAATTTACAGCAAGAATAGTAAAAACAAAAACATATCTGGGTTTGCACGCGGGCTCATCATTTATAATAGTTCGAAATAACGCAAAATTTATATATTCAGAATCACACAAGCTAGGAAATCCGAAATAGTAACACAGGAAAAAATAAATTAAAACTAGACAAATAATAAAAAACAGATCCTAGGGCCATTATGGAAGACGTGTTATAAGTAGGGTTAGAGGAGGAGAAACAAATTTGTAGTGATTGTAAAACAGTAAAAAATTGGAAAAAAACACGGCGACGGAAGAAATTAATAGGAGAGAATATGAACATTAAAGTATTGCAGAAAGGAAAGAAATTGCAACATTATTAATTATGACGAAATGGCAGCAAATATCATTTTTTATCAAATTTTACAACGAATTAGCATAGGCAAAATTGGAAAATAGAGACTTTGACTGATATAATCAGTAATTTCCACCCCAAACAAAATTTGGCTAATATCAACTTGGCCCTGATACGTACAGCGGTTCTGTATCTGACCGGAAATAGCGATACGTTCTCTTTTCAGGTTGGTTGGTTACTATCTACCACTCTGATAGATAGTTTTCTAGAGTGCTTTCCATAATGCTATTTGACAGTGCGCGTAACGCGGAACTCCTGTTTTTTTTAAGGCTTCATATATCGCAGCATATGTCACAGATCTTCCGTAAAAATTTGAGTCTAAATACAAAGGAATGGGCAAAGGAAACAGTGGAGGTCATTTCCTGAAGTAACACGTACAAAGATATTTCTGGGAATGATCCAACTAAATTTACGGCATTAGTCTCTTACAAGTTCGACTCTGCAGAAATCCCAATGTACCCACAATTGTTTTTTTTTGTCATTCAATGGCTCATTATTTTGTCCTATATTGTTCTGTGTGTTTCTTGGTTTTGGCATAATTTGTGCGTCCTGGGAGTCTTCTATCTGGTCTGCTTTACACTGTTATGTGGTATAATTGTCATTCACTTTAGCCCAAATTTATCTGGCCGAGGTTCTTTTCGCTGTTCAGTCAATCAATACTAATTCTTGACACTGGTTGATTCCTCGTTGGTAATGTTACGGTTTGGCTGTCGGTGTTCACTGTTCTATCCAAACCTTACAATCATTTTAAATATTTATTTATTTATTTATTCTCTTTACAAACACCAAATAGATACTTACATGTGTACAGTACACAAGTTTTTGACAATGTCACAGACATGCCAATATCATGAAGGGTTTGCATCCTGATGCAGCAATAATATGCGGCTAAGCTCACCAAATTTGATGTTAAATAGGTCAGGAACTATGTTATTGGACAGCATATCAGTACAGATACTAAGTAGATAAGTGAAGGGCAAAGGGCTTCCGTTGTTAATGTAGAAGAGATTAGATGAGAGTAGTCTTAAGTTAATTTTGGGGACCCTACACTTAACGCTATTGATCAAGCCACAATAGAATCGCACATCACATCTGTTATTTAGAATGTTACATATAAAGATAACAGCATGGGTCTTTCTCCTCGTGCTCAAAGAACAGAGATGGAAGTTTGCCAACATTGACCTATAAGATATATGCCATTCTTTTTGATATAGAGATAGGGCAGAAAACGTTTTTGAACTTTATCTTTAACCTTCTTACACCTCTTAACCTTACAATTTCCAATCTGATAGTCTTCAACAGATACATTGACTTTTCGGGAGAAGGAAACAACACAACATTTTTGGGTATAAACAAACATTTTGTTTTCTCTAAACCAATTAGGCGCCAAATTCAAGTCGTTTTGAAGTGCAACAACATCATTTATGCCATTAATACATTTAAATAATTTGAAATCATCAGCAAACAACAATCCAAAGCAGGTATTCAGGCTATCGGGTAAGTCATTGTTAAAAATCAAAAACAAGAGAGGACCCAAAATGATACCCTGGGGTACTCCTGAGGTGGCAATATAATGATGGGAGAAGACAGTACCTATCTTTAGAAAGTATGAAGTTATGAATGACAATACCTCACTTTATCAAGACACTGAAATCCACCTTATCATATGCATTTGCACAATCTGTGTATATGACATCCAGCTGTTGTTTGTTTAGAATTGCCTTCGACACATATTCAGAGAAGATACAGAGATTTGTAACTGTTGACTTGTTAGAAAGAAAACCATGTTGGTATTTTGAAATTTTGTCAGCTATGTGGGCAAGTATGAAGTTATATATAATTTTTTCAAATATTTTAGCTAAGCTGTTTAATAAGCTGATAGGTCGATAGTCATGAATATTTTTCCTCCGCCTGTTTTTGAAGATTGGGGTTACAATTGCTTCTTTAAACTTGTCAGGAAACCATCGTTGCTTTAGAGCTAGATTAAAGATATATTTTAGAGGAGTAACCAACAGATCGGCACACCCCTTATAGATATATGGTGGTATATCATCAGGGCCATTTGTTTTTTTGGGCTTCAAATTTTTATGCTGGACAGAATGTCATTATCAGTTATTTCAGGAAAACTAAAACCCCCTCTACAATAAAGACCTTGCTGGTCGATTGTACTTGGTTCAAACACAGAATGAAAATATTGTGCAAAGGCATCTGCAATGCTTTGTTCATCGGTCAAGTTAACGATATTCGAAGTCATCCTCCGAGGCAAACCACCATAATGTGATTTGCCTCGAATGAAGGACCAGAAGGTACTGGGATCTCTATTGATATTATTGTCAATTGTATTTTTATAATTTTTAAAATCTGTCCTGGTCTGTTTTTTAATATCACACCTCAATAACCTGTACTCATTGACATTTGATAAGCTTGCCTAACCACTCATTTTAAGAGCATGTAGGGGGTTTTTCTTTCTGATCATTTGTACTAAATTGAATGTGAACCAGGTAGGATACTTTCTAAACTTCGACGCTTTTCTCACCATGTATTTAGGAATAGATGCGTCCAAACATCTGTACAGGTTTGAGTAAAAGCTATTTACACTTTTATTAACATCATCACAAGCCAGTACCCCGACCAGTCACTTAATCGCTTAAAAGATAGTATGATGAATAGTAAGAGAAAATTGCCTTTAGCGAAATTGTATTTGTACTTTTTCGGGAAGGGACTCACATTTGGCTCCCTCTGCAATGATAACGAGATATTTAGTTCTGGATGATAAGCACCTGACCGTTTTACTCCAACTTCGAGGTTAGAGATAACCAAATTCAAGTTCCTGTTTATAAAATTTTTAACTGAGTTCAACTGTTACAATTCATATAGGCTCAAGAATTGCTGCATCAGAAGACTTTTAACATCTGAACCTAACTGAAAGTTAGGCATATTAAAATCACCTAATATTTAAATCTTATGATCTAAAGAGGATAGAATATTCTCAAATAAATCTAAAAAAAATTCCAGATAATCAGTACTACTATTAGGTCTAATATAAACAATACATAAATATATAAAAGATCTTTTTAGTCTAATTTTAATTAAGATAGCTTCATTATCACAGTTAATGTTTATTATCTCATAAGAGATGTCTTTTTTAATTGCGAAAAGGACACCACCCCCTCTGGTAAATTCTTGACGTTTCCTGTCTCTCCTTATGACTGCATACCTTTCATCAAATAGCTCGGGATACCATCACCAGATACCATCACATAGCCAGGTCTCTGTGAGAGCTATTACATCATACTCTTCAGATAGGACACTACTATACATACTCTCAGTTTTGGTTCTTAGACCTCGAACATTCTGCTAGTACACAGTAAGTGTACGCGCACCAGCAGGACTGGCAGTATTTACAGTTGGGGTGTATATACACATTTATTCGTAGTCATTATTGAGGACCCAATTCCTGATTTGGCGTCCTCTTTTTGGCAAAAAAATGTGAAATGACTGCACCACTAGGCCATATCTCTTTTTTCCAAACAGTTGCTAGATTTTCTTTCCAAATATTTACCTTTACTGATGCATAGATGTCCGGATGCTTAGACTGATGTGGCTCACAGGTAACTTCTGGGAAGTTTCGGGCTAAGAACTTTTGTAAATCCTCTGGCTTGGTATTTGGTTTTAATCGAGACACATGTAAAGACAATGATTGAGGCAGCCCCTCTACACTTTTGTTGGTTTCGTGTTTCCCTACCAAGAATTTCTGTGATCTTCTGCTTCGATTTCTGGGCTTAACAAACCATCACTTTCGGTCAAGTCCTGCATAGGACTTTCAAGATTCTGGATTTCTTTCATGACCTGTAGCTGGGTGGAATTTCTGTTGACGTATGGCGTTTTTGCGGTTGATGGCCCAGGATTGGCGGCAACTGTTGTCGCATACGTCTTTGAAGTACTATTTCCCTGTTGTATGGGCACCGTCTGCTTACAGCTGTTGCGCGTTTCACTTTTTTGCCCTTTTCCATTTTTCATATTGTTACACGTGCAAGTAGCATTTTGTCCCTCAAAGTTGCTAATAAGGCCTTTTTGCAAATCGCTAGAGTAATTTTTCTCAGCTAAGAGTTGGTGTTTCAGTAAGATTTCTTTTTTTAGATATTCAATTTCTTTCGCCAACAAGGTTTCAGCATTAGATTTAGGGTTGGTGCCTTCTTCGACAAACTCCGTGCACTTCAGTTTACATCCGTCACAAAACCAGATGATGTTGGTATTTTCCCCTATGAGCTTTTGCCATGATTCCTTAATGGCTACACACCCAAAGTGAAACTTGCTACAAACTTCGATTTCACTATAAAATTTTCAAGGCACGATTCACATGAGTCTGTGTCACTCGCTATTATAATGATAAAACTTAATTAACACAACAATGAGTTTTCGTATGGCATTCCTTAGATTGTTTCGTCCGTAGCAAAAGCATTCTTCTGTGTTGGGCTTGTTATTATATTTTCTTGTGGTTTCTTCTAATGTCTTAGAGAGAAATTCGGCATACATTGCTTTCCTCATGCCTCCTTGCTTAAACAGGATATATCTCTTTAGAAGTATTTCAGACTTCATGAATTTCTAAAGCACTTGATACTATTGAATTCCAGGTTTTGATGGATTCCGCTACGCTATGCTGTTCCATTTTAAGTTCACCTGGACAAGTATGTTCTTAAAACATCTTCCTCAAACTCTAGTGAATTTTCCGTAGATATCCTGGTCATGTAATAAGCCGCACTTCATATTCTTGACAAGCACTTGTGTTGCTTTACCGTCGTTTGCGAACTGAAAGTATTGCGCAAAAGCTCCCTGCTTGTACTAAAAATATTTCTCTTAAGCAAATAAAAAGAGTAGTGTTCGTGATTATCTCCTGCCTTTGTTGTTGAAAGATGAGGTTGTTAAAAGACAACCTCTACTAATACTTGTTGAGGATCCCCTTTCAGATAACTCCAGAATTTATTTAATGTGTAAGTAGGTATATGTATAATACTATGAATTAGTTAATGAATTTGGGAATATGTAAGTTAAAATAGGTACTCATATCATTAGATGTTTTTTTGGGACGAGTTATTTCTATCATTTGTAAAAAGCTTTTTAATCCTGTACATATAACTTAATCCTTAATCGAATAAAGAAATTAGCCAAGTTTAAATGTAATTTCCAAAGATTTATTTTTGAAAACTAAAATGATTTAAATTTGTTTATTTAATAATTTTTTTATTCACCCAAAAATTATCAGGCAGGATTATCTCCTGCCTTAGTTGTTGAAAGATGAGGTTGTTAAAAGACAACCTCTACTAATACTTGTTGAGGATCCCCTTTCGGATAACTCCAGAATTTATTTAATGTGTAAGTAGGTTTATGTATAATACTATGAATTAGTTAATGAATTTGGGAGCAAATGGGCGAGAATACCTTATAATTATATAATACGAAACATGCTGTTCATTTTTCTTGGTAGAAGCTATTTCTTTATTATTAACTTACACTTAATAAAGCCTGTAGACTAGTGTAATATAACACTTTTTTATTGATTTAATGTGCACTATCTCCAACTTTATGAAAATCACACTGTATTTTAAGGGTTGTATTATTTGGTTTGACTTCTAGCTTTGTTGTATATTATCTTATTTATGTTCCTGTGAGGATTGAACTACGAAGATTTTCTGAATTTTTGGCAACAAGACAATATCATCCCAAATGATTGAGAAACTCGAAGCTTATTTTAAGTCCTACGTTGTTCCAATCTAACTTGGGAAAAACCCTTCTTTTGCTGTGTTGATTAGTTTTGATGACTTTGTTTCACTGTGTTGTTCGGGGAAAATTCTTGGCTGCCAAGTTATACACTGATTTTGGCCTTAGCTTCGCTGTATTTATTGCCCAACCTTTCAATATATAGCTTATCTACCCCTTGCTTACAGAGTACACTGATTACTGTGTTCGGAAATATTGTGTTAAACGCTTTCTCTAATTCTACAAATGCAATTGCTAGTGGTATTTAATATTCTTTAATTCCATTAGAGGGTGTATGTGACAAATGGTTCTGAAATCAGTGCGTAATCTGACTTGTTCTCGTAGCTGCACAGAGTCTAATGTATTTTGTATAATCTTCGGCATGATCTTCGGGAAAAATACTAATAGGGCGTTACTACATTGTTCGGGGATGTGTCTGGCTCTTAAACATTGCGTATGTTTCTATAACAGCGGATTTAATATTTCGGGCGTTACACAATCGTTCCCTGCTACCCAGCCATTCTTCATGGTCTTGAACGCTGACGCGACTTATTCCATGAGTATTTCAGGTATTTCTTCTCAGGTCATCTCTATTTCAAAGGTTTCAGGACCCTCATTAGAACTTGGTGAGGGCTCCATGTTGTTGTTATTAATGCTTTCTTAACTCATTTGTAGCTGTTTCAATTTTCAGTTGCGGATAGCATTAATCTCTCGTTGTAATTTTTGATCTTACACAGCTACACCTTTGTTTGTAATCTTTGTTTGAGTTGTTGATTTCCTTCTGGTGTTCTACTTATTTCTTCCGCACAAATCACTATTTTATTAATTGGAACCGCGTCATTTTGTTGTGGTTTTTCTTCTAGAAGAGCTTGATATTGTTCGGAATTTTGTCTCAGATTGTTATTGTTTGTGTCGGACTTTTCCGACTATGGACGTTTGTGTAACGGAGGACACACTCTGTGTAAGAAAAAGTGTCCACAAAATGGTTTCAATTTGGGGGAGCCAATGGGATGACCGGATAATTTGATCGTAGAAATCAGTTTTCAACGAACAAACCTATCTGAATGAAATTAGGTTAATGTGAAGAATTCACATCCAAAAAATGCAAATTTAACAATCACAGTTAAACAACCAGATTTGTATTTAACATTAATAAAGTATTAAGTCAATGAAATACCTTGTACATAGATAAAAATGACTTAAAACCAAAATTTTAAGAAAAATATAAATATCATACATAAATTAAACTCTGAAGAACTTCAACAAATTTCTGAAGATATTTTCCTAGGGGCATTCACCAGGAGTACCTTTGGAAATATTTAAAATACAACTACAACAGAAAGATGCCAAAAATTGTTATTTAATTGTAGCTAATGTAGCTTTTTGTCACACTAGACAAGAACAAATATATGGAAAATCATTCTGTGAAAATGTTAGAATCCATGAAAAAGAAACTATTCTACAATAAAATGCAAGTGAAATTTGTTCCATAATGATAACAGAAGAGATAATTTAATTATAGCAGATTATTCATTGACGAAAAGAATTGTTAATTACCTTTTATCTAGAGAGAAGTGAACAAGGAAGTAGTAACACCAACTTTATAAAGGGACACTGTTCAGAACACTTTGTCTTTTTTGGGTTTAAAAGAGACAGCATTTATATATACATATGTATATTCTAAAGTGCCTTAAGCACAATCGCGGAGAGACTCGCTGTTTGCCTCTCGTCCAGTACGGACCTCACTAAAAACTCTCAAGGAAAAAACGTTTCCCTATGTGCTCGCTAGTGCAACCTTAAAGTGCGTGTGCAGCTATTACTCACTTATTGTAAACCCCCTCGTGAGTGCGCATTGCCCAACAATATAAACTTTAGTTGTGCCTAAAAACCCAGGGTTAAGGCCGGCTACCCGCGCCGAATGCAGACAAATACATGAATGGCAGATTTCCCAAGGCTTTTACTAGATCTAACTCCTAGAGTTGGTAATAGTTTTCTTATGAAGGGTAATTGACTTTTTATCCAAATAGAACCACACAAAACTACAGTCCACTTAATTAAATTCATTACATTTTTTGGCCCAATCGAGCCCGATTGATTTATTTTGATTTATCGCTATCAATTTGGTACATTTTTTAAATTCTCAAAAAATAAAATTGCATTCATATTTAGCCATTCTATTTGTTTGCCGCGTATTATTTCCACACACCTTAAGGTCGGATAATTACGCATGTCTACAAATCTCAACATGCAAGCGTCACTCACAAAGAAAAGGTTGATTTAGAATGGCATTTCTTTCTAAAATTTTAATTTAATTTACTCTGTTTATATTGCGTTTTGGTTAATACTCATATATTAATTTCTCATTAACC
Organism: Octodonta nipae; assembly: GCA_034190945.1. NCBI lineage: Eukaryota > Metazoa > Arthropoda > Insecta > Coleoptera > Chrysomelidae > Octodonta > Octodonta nipae. The sequence continues at coordinate 116,113,361 of CM067217.1, forward strand.
TCAAGTATTTATTAAATACATTACTCGCAATTATAAAATAATAATTGTAACCTCTTAACATTGCACTAGATTAATTGATATATCGAGCGCTGTTTTGTTTATTTCAATAATAAAAACACATTCAGTTTGTCGATGGTTACCCGATAACTTTTGTTATTTAAGGAATTTGCCACTCATTCGCATCGTATTTATGATACAGATATACAGTTTGTCTCTATAAACGTGTAGTTTATTAATTTTGGTGAATATTAATTTACAGTAATTGATATTTTTTCTCTTTAAATCGTCTAGTAATTGTAATGTTAGTGTACAGTGGAGTTCATAAATGCTGCTCTCAATTAATTAACTCGTATTAATTTTCAATATTATTGTTTTTTAATTTGATTCGCTTAGTTCAGCAGTTATTATTTGTGTTCGGCTTATATTAATTTATACTTCACAATGGCGTATAGAAAATTAAATCTTGCCATTTCTCAACGCAAAGCTGAAATTGTAATGGTAGAAGAATTGTTGAACATTGCGAAGTAATCTCTTACTGGTAGAACTATGTATAATAACTTCAAATGTAAATACAACCGCTTAGAAACAACTCGCGAAGCCTTTGATGGGCAACAGAATATCATTCAAACTCTTATGTCTACACAAAATAATGCCGATTTGGATGCTCAGATCGTGATAGCTCGTGCTTTCTACATAAGTTTTTATGACATACAAGCTATTCACATGCAGCTTTTTGATAACTCTAGAGACTTACTTGAGTCCCATAACACTAGTATCCCGCGCACTAATGTAAAACTCCCAAAAATAGAAATGCCACACTTCTCTGGTGAATTCCGTGAATGGCAAATATTTATTGATATGTTTGACTCTTTGATTCATAAAAATGACTCGCCCTCAAATGTCGACAAATTTAATTACTAAATAGGCTTTGTTCACGACCCTCCACTTAAACTCTTAAAATCCTCTCTCTTGACAGGTGATAATTACTTAGTTGCTTATAACGCATTGCGCAAGCGCTATGCAAATAAGCATTTAGTTGCTAACTCTTATTGACAGGCTATTGCTCGATCTAAAAAACTCTCCAGTTATCAACGACTCAGAGAACTAGTTGATGTTTTTAGTGAAAACCTTTCTGTGTTCGAAAATATGGGCTTTCCTGTGAAGCAATGGGTCTTCATTCTCTTCACAATGCTGTTCGAAAGACTCGACTCAGATACCGCTCTGAGGTTTGAGCGAGACTGCGCTTCGGAACTTGAAGATCTATACTTTGATATTTTGCTGAATTACTTGGAGAGGCATCTCTGGATTCTCTCAATATTATCCACACTCCCCCCGGTGCTGTTAATACATCTAAAGTTTATTCTCCCCGTTTTAATACATCAAAATATAATCCTGCCAGTACATATGTCATAAATTCTCAATCTCTATTCTCTAGTATCATTATCTGTCCATTATGTAAAACCGTACACCGCATTTATAATTGCCCTGAGTTTCTCTCAAAATCTCCTCATGAAAGATTTTCTATCACTCGTACCCATGGATGGTGCACAAATTGCTTAGGATATAAGCATACATCTTCTCGATGATCCTCTACAAATTGCTGTAGAAAATGTTCCCGCAAGCATCACACTCTTTTGCATTTTACTGATGCCTTGCGCAACTCACACTCGCCTTCGGGCTTATCAAATACTCAGCTCGCTTCTAGTATTAGACCGAAAGAAACCTCATCTCACACTCTCAAGATTGCCTCGGCAGATCCTTGTATTAATTCTCAACCCAGCACTTCGAATATTTCTCTTCTCACAGGAGTGCAGGGTACCGTTCTCTTATCCACTGCTCTAATGGAGATAAAGGATGCTCGTGGCCATTTTCAACCGGTTAGGGTTCTTCTAGATAGTGGAAGCTAATGTAATCTTATAACTAGTAAGTTTTGTAAGAGCCTCGGATTATTCAAGCGCACTACACCTCTTAGTATTGGAGGTGTGGGCAGAATAAATACTCAATCCTCACATATTGTTTGTTGTATGCTTCGGCCACGCGGAGCTTTGACTCCAGTTTTCGATTTTGATGCTGTGGTCTTACCTCAAATTTCCTCTGATATGCCCTCATCGGATATCCCATTGGACTATTTCAAAGATTTCAATCATTTAAAAGTCGCCGATCCTCAGTATAATATTTCTCGTCCAGTAGATATGCTCTTAGGTCCTGATATGTTTGTTGCATTATGGAAGGGTAATACCTTGCAACCCCGATTCGGTGGCCCTGTCGCCTTGGAAACTACTCTGGGATGGATTCTCCTGGGAAAGGTAGACTTTCCTTCCGTCTCAGTGAGCACTCTTATAGCTAGTATTTCACTAGAAGACTCTGTAAAGCGCTTTTGGGACTTAGATCAGGTTCCAAAATTGCCAGCAATTTCTTTGGAGGATAAACAAGCAGAGGACCTCTTTGCTCGTACTATTTCTCGTATATCCACAGGGAGGTTCACTGTCAAATTACCCTTTAACAACAAGGACTTCATGCAAGATTATTTGAACTATGGCTACATGAAATTAATACCCAGCCTCGAAATATCTCAACCCAGTAATTACATTCCGCATCATGCTATAGCTCCTACTAGCTCCAAATTTAGAGTTACTCTTCGGTCCCAAGTTACAGCAGAACATAATTCGATTCTTTTGCGCTTCAGACTCTATGCAGTATGCTTCACAGCCGACGTAAGGCAGATATTCCGTCAAATTCTCATCGCTAAACATCATGGAGATTACCAACGTATTTTGTGGCGTTTCTCTCAGAATACCCCTATTCAGGATTATTGATTGGTGACTGTTACTTATGGAGTTAGTTCTTCTCCGTATTTAGCAATACGTACTCTATTCCATCTTGCTCATATGTATAAGGATTATTGCCCCGAAGCATCTGAGATCATATCAAATAATGTTTATGTAGATGACATCTGTACTGGTGCAGATTCTATCTCTCATGCCCTTCAACTCCAGAAAGAATTGATATCTCTACTCCAAAAAGGTCAGTTTGAGTTGCGTAAGTGGGCTAATAATAAACCTGCTCTATTTGCTCATTTACCCGCTTCGCAGATCTGCTTTACATTTTCTTGTTCAATTCCAATTAATTATATACCCAAATAGATTACATGGTGTGCGCTTGTGTATTCACCGGGTCAATGGGGGTTGGTAAGGATCAACAAGTTTCTCGTTCATGAGAACAGGGTGCTGTTCAACACTGTCTGAAGACTGAATTCTGGTTTGACTATTTTTCACGTTGTTGCTGACTGTTTTTTTTTTGTGATGATTGTTCTAATTCTTGGGCTGTAGTTCTTTGGTCTACAGGGCCTCGCTGCTTGAACACTCTACCACAGATGTCCCGCATTCTGTCATATCCACCACCGTCTCCAAACATGCCTTGCCTATTCTCAGATAACCGCTCTTTTCCGAAACTTCGACTTCGCAATTCCATATTTCATGGACAATATTACCATTTAACTTCGCAGAGGTATTTATCGAAAACAAGGAAAGATAGGTAGCATGTCAGTGAACAGCTGTCACCGGTAATCGCTTTATATGACAGAGTGAAGATCACTGTGTCAATATTAATTTATTTTGGTTGATCCGTTTATTGTTTTCTGAATGATATTTGTGGCATATTTTTCAATGTCTAACTACTTCTTGCGAAATAACACAACAGTTATGAAAATTGCTGTATATTCCAAATGTTTCGGGGTCTAGGTCAGACCCCGTTGTCAATGGTTAAGAAACTATGGATAAAAAAGGCACAATTCTAAGATGTAAATTAAAATATTGAAAATATGTATTATTTGGATTTCTGACGTAACTAATAGAATTTTATTTGTAATATACAGTGTAGCACTGAAACTTCTAAAGATCATATAATCATAAAGTTCCTTTCAAATTTGAAGAATTTGAAAGGGAGGTCTTCAGAATTTTATTTAGCGGTCCTAGGTGCGACTTTGTTATAAGATGCCTTCGCATAAAATGTGACCAACGAATTTTGTTGGTTCAGTGATGCCATTAAAATCGTAAGGGAAAACCTAGGAAAAAATCTTATAAACTATCCCGATATTGGGTTGTTCACAAGGACATGACCATTAGAAATTTCTTCCTAAATCATCGGCAACCAGGAACGACTGAATTCTACGGAGGTAGTAGCGATACAATCGTTTTCATTAAAAAAAAATTAAAGCAGACTCTTTTAGTTCTCTTTTGGTGTTATGTTCTTCTTTGTGTAATATAACTGAATTTTGAAACTGTATTTTATGACCAAGGTCCCAAGCATGTTCACAAATTTTGGATTTTTCAAATTGTCATTTTTTTATGTAATTTTTGTGTTGTTTTATTCGAACATCTAGAGGTCTAGAGGTTTCTCCAATATAGGTAGAATTTAATACATTCACAAGGGATTTTATAAATGCAATTTTTTGTATTTTGAGTTGTGTTATTTGGTTAGGTTTTTGATATAATTGATTTTAGTATATTTTTTGTTTTAAATGATGTTTGGATATTATATCGGTTTCCCATTCTATTTTTGTCTTTCTGATAGACCCTGTATGTATGGTATAGTTATTTTATTAATGTCAGTGTTGCTTGGTGAAGTTTGATGTTGGTTGTTAGGAATTGTCAGGTTTTCGATTTTGTTTAACTCGTTATTAATAAATTTATTTGGATAATGATTGGCAGAAAGGACATTTTTTTATAAAAGTTTTCATTGAATTTATTGATGTTAGTTTACTCTGTAATATAGAGATTTCATGATACCTCTTTTTACTGAATTTGGATGAGTTGAAGTTGAGCTACCTGTTGGTATGAGTCAGTTTCCTGTAAGCTTCTGTTTCAAATGTCGATTGTGTCTTGGTTATTAAAATGTCTAAGAATGGTAATTTGTTATTCTGTTTAAGCTGTAGTGTAAACTGAATAGTTGGTTCTGTGTTGTTTATGTCGTTAAGTAATGCACATAAATCCTCAAGATTATGTTCCCAAATAACGAATATCTCATCAACATAACGCCACCAAACCAAAGCTTTAATCTGTTTTGAGAAAATAGTTTGGTCTACATATTTTTCCATAAAAATGTTTGCTTAAAGCAGGAGACATCTAGGAACCCATTGCCATGCCAAAATCTTGTTGGTAGAAGTTATCATTAAGTCGAAAATATGTTGTCTTTGTACAAAATGTTAGTAGTTCCATCATTGTATTGTTACGAAATTTACCCAAATCCGACCCTGTTTCATTTTAGTACGACAACAATCGCTTTGAGATAAAAAATGGTTCTCGAAATGACTCGACAGCTGTAGGAGTGATGACTGATTTTACTGGAGAATTCGACGCTGGTTTTATAAGGAAGCAGGCCACGATCGCGAGTTCAGTTGATGGAGCGAAGAGCTTATATGTAACATTGTTATTGTGATATTTGAATCAGCTGTTGTATATTCGATGTAAATAAAAGTTTCTAGAAAAGTGAAAGTGAATATTAGTTTTATAATTTTAAATTGGACCCACGGACTATATAGCAATTTGGTGTTAGAAGTGAAGGATTAAGTGCAGTTAAAATCGTAATTTGATTTATGGAAACTCGTAGTATGGAAAAAATTGACGAAACTACCAAAAAAATAGTCAAGCACGTTACGGAGGAACTAGACGAAAAAATAGCACAGATTCTAGAAAAACGAGACAAGAAGGACAAACAAAATCAAGAAGAAATTCAACAAAGGTTAGTGAATTCTTTTGATGAAAAACTTTAAGTTGAGTTAGGAAATCTTGTCAGTAATATCGATGAAAAAAGTAAAATAGAATTAGAAAATCTGGTTTCCACGATGAAAAGCGAAGAACAAAATCTTGTTTCTACAATGAAAAGCGAACAACAAAATCTTGTCACTGCCATGGAAGAAAAATAACAAAATATTTAATGGAAGGATTATTCTCGAAATTTGCAGAAAAACAAGGCCATACTGAAGAAAAATGGCAACTACAATTTGAACAATTAATGCAAATAGTATCACAAGTTAATGAAATAGTTAATGAAAGAATGCAAATAGTAGAATCAGATATAAAAGAGATAAACGACGACATAAAGATCCTAAAAAATAATGTGAAGGCCCTTGAAACCAAAGTAGATGACATCGATTCCATACAGAGCCAGGTGAAATTTGAAATCAGTGCTATTCCAAATAAAGTAGAACCGGAAATTAAAAAAATGCAACAGGACTTACAGCGAGGAAAATAACAGAACACCAAAGGTTCTGTTAGTAAACCACCCACATTTGATGGCAGTTCATCTTGGCCCATGTATAAACGGCAATTTGAGGCCGTGGCTACAGCTAATGGATGGGATAATCAAGAAAAATCTACTTCTCTGGTAATTTCGTTAAGAGGTCCGGCCCTAGAACCCCTCCAAAGCATCCCAGTCAATGAACAAGGCAATTTCGACAAGATCATCGCCATCCAGGACAAACGATACGACAATCAATCCTTGAGCCAGGTATATCAAGTCCAACTGAGTGGAAAAACGCAAAAATCCGGTGAAAGCCTCCAAGAATTCGAAGCAGAGATTAGACGGTTAGTTCACTTGTCCTACCCAGACCTGCCAGAGGAAACGAAAGACCAGTTGGCCACACAGAGTTTCATAAACGATATCAGAGATGTGGAAGTACAACGAAATCTAAGACTAAGTGGCGTCAAGAAAAGTAATGAAGTTCTACTTCGGGCTTTGGAACTAGAGGCCGTCATGAACATGTCCAAGCCGAGGGTCCGAGCAGTTTCCTTTAACCAGGAAAAGTCAGAGTCACCATTTCAAGCGCTGCTGGCTGGTCTAAACAAAATATTAGAACGGTCACAAAGGACTGGCACCAGAGGGGCATGTTACCGCTGCGGACGGACAGCACACTTCCAACGTGACTGCCGAGTAAGGCTACCGGAACGATCACCGACCAGGGGTAACCAACAGAACAGCCACATATCCAGGGACCGTCAGCCAGTCAGCATAAGGGGGCGAATGCTGACTGACTGTCCACCAGCCCCCAAAACGTTATCCATCCGGGGATTTTGCCGAGATAGCGGCAGCCTAGTCATCAGAGGCACCATCAATGGGCGAGCAGTTACCATTACCATCGATACCGGCGCCGCTGTGTCCATTGCTAAGTCCAGGGTCTTGAGAGCAACAGAAATTCGGCCAGTTACCAATAACATACAGCTCAGAACAGTCACCGGCGAGTCCATGTCAATACAGGGTGAGGCAGATGTCATGCTACAGATAGGGGACAACACGATCCGGCTTAGGGTCCAGGTAGCGCATATTAAGGACGATTTTATACTGGGAATGGACCTAATTAGCCAGCATGGATTTATGTTCGACCCGAGATATGATGTTCTTCGGTTCCTAAACGAGGAATTTGTATTGACACGGCTCGTCAACAGTTCAGTCACCTCCATAAATATTGTGGCAAAGTCTTCAGCTAGAATTCCCGGTCGAACGGAACAGATTATTCATGGGCAGCTAGACAGCAATTCTGGGAGCGGCGTTGGAATGGTGGACCCCGTACACTCAGCTCATGACTACTTAGTTGGACGGGCTATAGTTAAAACAGGACGAGATATACCAATCAGAGTCCTGAATTTATCCAACAACGACATCAGAATTGCCAATGGTCAAGAGATAGCTTGTTTCGAGCCAGTAGAGACCATCATCAAATGCGAAGAAGAGTACCAGACGTCGGTGCAGTGAAGGAGACAGGGCCCAGTAAAGAGTTCCTACAACAGTTTGCTGATCATTTGACACACCTGACACCAGAGAACCAGAAGAAAGCCAAGCAATTTATTACAAAGCACAGGCAAATTTTTAACAGTCAAGATGGAACCACCGGTCGCACCACCATCATCCAGCATCGAATAGATACTGGAAAGGCTCAACCTATCAGAATACCACCTAGTCGATTACCATTGGGCCAACAACAGGCAGTCGAGGAAAACATCGAGTCTATGTTACAAAATGGAATTATTGAGCCATCCATCAGCCCATGGTCTGCTCCCGTCGTGCTAGTTAAGAAAAAGGATTGAACCACTCGTTTTGTGTGGATTACAGAAAGCTGAATGACGTCACGAAGAAAGACAGCTATCCACTACCCCGAATCGATGACACTTTGACCACACTAGCAGGCTCCCGTTATTTCTCCACACTAGACCTAAAAAGTGGATATTGGCAGGTTGGTCTACACGCAAACGACAGAGAGAAGACAGCGTTTTCCACCAGTAAAGGGCTGTTTCAGTTCACGGTCATGCCCTTTGGGTTATGTAATGCACCCGCTACATTTGAGAGGCTAATGGAGTATGTATTGAACGGGTTAACATGGAGGACGTGCTTAGTATACCTCGACGATATTCTAGTCATGGGTCAGACATTCGACGACCATCTGAAGAACCTGGACGAAGTATTCTCCAGAATTAATAATGCCAACCTGAGACTCAATCCGAAGAAGTGTTCCTTGTTCCAAAAAGAAGTAGAGTTTTTGGGCCACGTAGTGTCCGAGTGAGGAATACGCACCAACGAAGACAAGATAGAAGCCATCCATGATTGGCCAGTTCCAAGAGACAAACATGACCTCCGAAGCTTCTTGGGCCTCTGTTCATACTACCGGCGTTTTGTTGAGGGATTTGCCACCATCGCCGCCCCTCTACATCGGCAGACCACTGAGAACGAGACCTTCCATTGGAATCCGTTCCATATGAAAGAATTGCATCGATGTCACCGGTCCGTTTCCCAAGTCTGAGAGGGGGAACAAATACATTCTGGTCGCAATGGATTACTTCAGCAAATGGCCTGAGGCACATGCGATACCCAACCTAGAGGCAACCACGGTAGCGACGGTGCTAGTAGAACAACTATTCAGCAGGTTTGGCGTCCCGATGGAATTACATTTAGACCAGGGGCGTATCTTCGAATCGAATGTATTCCAGAAGGTCTGCACGATGTTGGGGATCAGGAAAACGAGAACAACACCATTACACCTACAGTCAGACGGAATGGTGGAAAGATTCCACAGGACCTTGGAACAACACCTATCCAAGGTCGTCAGCAATAACCAGCGTGATTGGGATGAGCATATTCCCCTAGTCCTGTTGGCCTATCACTCTGCTATACATAATAGTACAGTCCTGACCCCAGCCAGAGTCCTATTCGGAAAGGAGCTGCGATTACCCTGCGATTTGGCATTCGGCTCCCCCGAAGAACCTCCCCAAGACATCGATGATTATGCAGACCAGCTCCGACATAACATGCTGGCAATACAAGAATTAGCCCGAACGCAGATGTTGGCCACCAGTGACCGGATGAAGACGCGATACGACCTCAAGGCCAATTCAGTCGGGTTCCAGGAGAGGGACAAAGTCTGGCTGTACAACCCCCAACGGAGCAAGGGTAAATCCCCAAAGCTTACACCCGCCTGGGATGGTCCATACGAGGTGGTCAAGAGGCTGAATGATGTCGTCTACCGGATCCTTCGAAACCCCAAAGCTAAATTGAAGGTGATTCATTTAGGTCGACTCGCTCCCTACCATGGAGAGGATGTTTCTCATCGGGGCGATCAGAATTAAAGGGGGGGGGGCAGTGTTAAGAAATTTACTTAAAGCCGACCCTGTTTCATTTTAGTACGACAACAATAGCTTTGAGATAAAAAATGGTTCTCGAAAAGACTCGAAACCTGTAGGAGTGATGACAGATTTTACTGGAGAATTCGACGCTGGTTTTATAAGGAAGCAGGCCACGATCGCGAGTTCAGTTGATGGAGCGAAGAGCTTATATGTAACATTGTTATTGTGATATTTGAATCAGCTGTTGTACATTCGATGTAAATAAAATTTCTAGAAAAGTGAAAGTGAATATTAGTTTTATAATTTTAAATTGAACCCACGGACTAAATAGCAGTATTAATGGACAATTGAGTACGTAAGTTTTGACATTGTGAATCTATATAATAATATTCCTGTCACCAAAACACTTCCCAAGATTCTTTACTAAATCAACGTACTCAATTGTCAATTAATACAATAATGGAACTACTAACATTTTGTACAAAGACAACATATTTTCATTTTAATGATGACTTCTACCAACAAGATTTTGACATGACAATGGGTTCCTGTTTCCCTCCTGCTTTAAGCAACATTTTTAAGGAAAAATTTGAAGAACAAACGATTTTATCAAAACAGATCAAACCTTTTATTTGGTGGCGTTATGTTGACGACATATTCCTTATTTGGGAACATAATCTTGAGGATTTATATGCATTACTTAGCGACATAAACAACACAGAACAAACTATTCATTGTACACAAGATCTTGAACAGAATACCAAATTACCATTCTTAGACATTTTTAGAACCAAAATATAATCGTCATTTGAAACAGAAGTTTACAGAAAACCGACTCATACTAACAGGCATCTCAACTTTAACTCTAATCATCCAAATTCAGTAAAAAGAGGTATCATCAAATCTCTATATGACAGAGCAAAAACCAACTGTTCCAACATCTATAAATTCAATGAAGAAAAAACTTTATGAAAAATGTACTTTCTGCCAATCATTACCCAAATAAATTTATTAATAAAGAGTTAAACAAAATCGAATACCAAACAATTCCTAACAACCAACATCAAACTTCACCGAGCAACACTGACTCCCAAGATAATCAAATTAACAGATATAATATCAAAACAACTTTTAAAACAAGAAATACACTAAAATCAATTATATCAAAACCAAACCAAATAACACAACCCAAAATACAAAAAATTGCATTTATAAAATCCCTTGTGAATGTAATAAATTCTATATTGGAGAAACCTCTAGACCTCTAAATGTTAGAATAAACGAACACAAAAGTTACATAAAAAAACGACAATTTGAAAAATCCAAAATTTGTGAACATGCTTGGAACTTTGGTCTTAAAATACAGTTTGAAAATTCAGTTATATTACACAAAGAAAAACACAACAGCAAAAGAAAACTAGAAGAGTCTGCTTTAATTTTGTTAAATGAAAACGATTGTATCACTACTACCTCCCTAGAATTCAGTCGTTCCTGGTTGCCGATGATTAAGGAAGAAATTGCTAATGGTCATGTCCTTGTGAACAACCCAATATCGGAATAGTTTATAATGTTTATTCCTAGGTTTTCTTTGGTCACATTTTTGGCGAATGCATCTTATAACAAAGTCGCACTAGGAGCACCACATAAAATTCTGAAGATCTCCCATTCAAATTCCTCCAATTTGAAAGGAACTTTATGATTATATGATCTTTATAAGTTTCTGTGCTACCCTGTATATTACAAATAAAATTCTCTTTGTTACGTCAGATATCAAATAATACATATTGTCAAATAATTTAATTGACATCTTTGAATTGTGCCTTTTTTATCCAAATTTTCTTAACCATTGACAACAGGGTCTGACTTAGACCCCGAAACGTTTGGAATATACAGCAGTTTTCTTAACTATGGTGGTATTTCCCAAGAAGTACTTAGACATCGATGCGTTTATTGTCGTCAAATCAGAAACTTTGTACTTTGCTATTAACAAATAATCACGTGAAGTGAGATTATTTTAGTAATTTTACGAGGTGAACAGGTGCTATGTTTATCATAACTGACAATTATATTTTACCATAATTAATGATTTCACATCCCCATTAAGACTATCTTTATACTTTGAATTTTAATTTGTTTATTTATTTGTTAGACAAACGGCAAATTCTGCCTCCAACTAGTATAATATAAATATATGTTAATCCGTGTTTTTTAATTTCAGGTAAGAAAAATATTTTGGAGGATGGATTAGTAACGTTAGGTATGTATTTTATTTAACAATAAATTTAGTGCTTAATTATCTACAAGTTAATTATTGGATAATTTAGAAATGTGCAAATAACAACAGAGTTTTGACATTTATCGAATAACGAAATTTCTAAAAAGCCTGCTGACTGAAAAAAGCAAACAGCAGTAAACGTAAACAAGCCCATCGCGTCGAGCAGATGTTAACTGGATGACAATATACCATAAATTGTTATCGAGTTTTTTTTAGGCAAACGCCTGATGCATAATTACCATCAATTGGAAATATTCGAAAGGCAAAATGATATAAGTCGTCTGATTTATTACTGAGGCAATTTTAAGTCAACAAATCAATATGTTTATAAATATTTTGTAAAACTCGTCGTCGTAGACAGATTGTGAAAATAGACGTTTCGTGAACTGTCTAGACGTTTCATGAACTGTAGCCAGATCGTGTAATGTGTAATGCTAAATTTTTATCTGGCAATTTCAAAAGTTAGATTATACCTTTTGAAAAGCCAAAAATTCATAAATTTTGCCCCTATTTTTATAGTCACCTATAGATAAATTTGCGTGCAAAATGCTTGTAAAGCTTGATATATAATTTGTAAACAGTTTATATACTTCACTAATCCCAATTTCATTAAAAAACCATTTTTTTCAGTTTTCAAATTAAATTAAAACTGGACATAAATCTACGGAGAAGATATGGCAACGTAACGTATCGGGTATGCGTCCAGCCGCTTAGGCTATGCGCCACATGTATATAAAGTTTAACCCTAGTTTTTTAATTTTCAACGTCGTGTTTGTTTTCTGATGTGTTCTGTAGAAAAACTGTCTAAAGACGTGTAGTTTGTGCATTTGTAGAGTTACGTGTTTGAATATCTGTTGTGATAATTTTGGAATTTATTTATTATGTAAGTAGGCACTTATTATCCAAAATAAATAATAATACGAATTAATTAATTAGTTTCGAAATACGATATTTTAAAATAGGTACTCGAGAGATCTTTTGAAGTATTTTGTGAAAACTTATTTATAAATCATACCTAAAATGCTTTTTATATTTGTGTTCTGTATATATATATATACATATATATATATATATATATATATATATATATATATATATATATATATTGTAGAGGTATAAAAGCAATGAACAGAAATTAAAATGTATGTATGATAAAGTCTTGAAATGGCAAAACTTTAATTGAAACAAAACCAAGGTAATATTGGTTGCATAACAACAAACCATGTTAAAAATGAAGAATTAGAAATTACATATTATTAAAAGACTTCTTTGAATAGAATTTACTGGCATAAATATGTCATATTTTATAAATTTTAAAATGTAAATAGTATAATTTAACAATAAAGACTACAACAAGTTTGTGAATACAATGATCGAAAGCAAATAAAAGCATTTTAATAACAACACCTAAATTGTAACATGCTTCTGTAAGATAAGAATATTTGTTTAAAAAAGTTAAAATTTATTTGGTAGATATAATAATAAAGTGTTTGTTGATAAAAGGATATAATGAATACTTACTGTAAAGTAAAAACATTTTTTTTATCTAGTAATCTTTTTATTTTGTAAAATTTGTATATAAGTAAAATAGATCCATATATAGGTAAAAACCCAAAGAAAGCATAATTATCCAGGCTAAAAATAAAATTAACATAATTAATACACTCATATGTAAAACAACGGTGAAATAAGTTAGTTAAGGAAGTATAACAGCAGGGCATGAAAATCTCAAAACGAAGCTTCATAAAAATTCAAGGTATTCTAAAAATTCAGTAAACTAAAAATCATTTGTAATACAAAAACTTTTAGACTAAAGCGAAGTTGTTGTTCAATTTAAGATAATATAGCATAAAATGGAAAATTGTTGAAAAAGTAACCAGATGGCCTAAGAGTTCATTGACCTACATATAAATATAATGAAACAATGATAATTGAAATGAATTTTACAGAATCAATAGTAAGAAAGCTGTAGGACAACAATATTTATATATTAAAAACAAGAAATTACATCCAGATAGGAATAAAATGTATTATTTGAAAATTTTCATAACTTTTGACATATGAGCAAAATTCAAGATCATTAAGGGATTTTAAATGAGATTAATTTGAAAAAGAAACATTTAAATGAAAATCTACAATAGTTAAAAAGTTCTTAGCTATTTAAAAATACATAATAACGTAGGGAAAAGCAAAATTATATTTTAAATGGAAAAAACCGTGGGATAAATAAAGCCTGGGATGGGCCAGATCTAATGCAAAAATCGAGAAAACAATTGAACATTTAGTCAAAATGAGTGGACGGACTAGACATAACACTCCCGTTAGTCATTTTTATGAAAAACGCATAAATAATCACAATTTTAATGTTAGGGAAAAGATTATGTTTTATTTGAGTTTTTCAAGACAAACTTCTGTTCGATTTTAAGTCGAAATAACCTCAAAATTTGAAGTGGTTATGAAGTTTCTATTGTTTCAAATAGATTTAAGTTGTGTCGTTGGTGAAGTGTTCCGAAATACTGTTATTGAACATTGATTATAAAGCTCGAATAACATTGGACAGTTGGAAATATTATTTAAAGTTTATAAAGGACAAAATTTATAAATTTAACAAAAAAAAGTGAAAATATTTTGAGAAGTACATTGATGAGTTGTACTTCGCAACTTCGCTGTTCTAATTGGCACCGACTGCAGAAAAAGTATTTAATTGTTGTAGCATAAATTATTTCTTGCTTTTTAATTAATTTTCTTTTGAAGTTGGTATTTGTTTTTTTTAAATTTATTTAACAATTTTTAGTGATGCAATGGCTTAATTGGATGCAGTTTTCAAATCTAATTAACTTTTTCGATATTGCTTAACCAGCACTTTTTACTTTAAAATCCTATAAAAGTGATAAAATTCTTCTAAGATCCTACATATCAATTTGTATCGAACTCGTTCTTTCTCGGTAATACGATTTATTCCGATTTGTAGACGACAAAACCCCGAAATGGAATTTCGACAAAATCGTAGTGCCGTTTGCCATAATTACGTATAAATAAAACATAATATAAATAATAAACAATAGAGAGTCGCAGATCAATAATAACGTGTCATCTTGAGAAATGGCCTTATTTTGCCTGAACAACTGGACACAATAAAGAGCGAAATGGAGCGCGAATTATTTGGTCGAAATGCAATCGATCCAGAGTGTTTCACCTTTGGCACAAAGAGCGGACGAGACTCAACAACTTCAACAAGAACAGCCAACCAACGCTGACCTGCTTGAGAAGATCCAAGCAGAAATGGAAGGAGCTCTTAGAGAATATTATGGAACAGATACACTGACCAGACCAACTCTTCCTAAACTAAGATCTTCTAAGAAACTGGGTATCGTCTTGCAGGTTATGAACAAATTTATGCTAATACGTTAGAGTCACTACACACAATCATCTACTGTACTGCAATTTCCATCTGCAGAACAATTGGGTCGCAATAAGACCCTTCTTAATTTAGACAAACGCCCCGAATATCACCTTGGCAAAAAAAACTTGAAGGGAAAATTAATTCTCTTCGAAAAGACATTGAAGGACTGACCGAGTACCAACAAGGGGTCAGGAACAACAGAATAGAAAAACTTGTCAAGACTATCATGGACAATAACCGAATATATTCTCAGTGGGATGGAGAAAACATCACATCTCAGTAGTGTCTGGACAGTCTACGACAAAAGCTCTGCGTCTACACAAGTCGATTGAGAAGGTACAAAACCCGTAACGAACAGATACTAGACAACGCACTATTCCGAAAATCAGAAAAAGGGTTTTATAGAAAACTCAAGAACATCAATAATAATGAAACCCCTAGTTATCCCAGTAAAACGACCATCGAGCAGTTCTGGAAAACACAACTTTCCAAAATAGTTTTCCATAACTCCAGAGAGAGCTGGATTAATGAGGAGGAGGCTGCATTTCAGTATTGTGATAACCAACCATTTACAACGGAAGACACGTCCGACATAATGAAACATTTCTATAACTGGAAAGCACCAGGACCAGATGGTGTGCAGAATTACTGGATAAATAAACTTTACGCCACCCACGAGAAATTAACAGTACTCATTAATAACATAATTATCCATCCACACAAGATTCCTTACGTATAGTGCCACATACCTCTTACCAAAGGCTAACCTATGTACACAGGACCCAGCAAAGTACCGAGCAATCACTTGCCTCCCAACCTTATACAAACTTATAACGTCCTGCATTAATCATCGCCTTTTCAGACATTGTGAGCTGAACAACATAATTACCGAATAACAAAAGGAATGCGCGAAAAACTCGATGGGGTGCAAAGAGCAACTAATAATTTATTCCGTTGTCTGCAATCATGCCCACGCCAAACGTGGAAATCTCTACATGGCATATGTGGACTACAGAAAGGCCTTTGATTCAGTTCCACATGATTGGCTCATTCAGATGCTGAAACTCTATAAAGTAAATAACTGTATTGTTACCATTTTAGAATATGTCATGACTACATGGCAAACTAAAATCTTTCTGAATGAAGCCGACCGTTCGATACAAACCGACTCTATACCCAATCAGAAGGGATATATTCTAGGGAGACTCTCTTAGCCCGCTGTGGTTCAGCCTTGCCATGAACCCACTCTCACACAAACTGAACTCGACTAACTTTGGGTTCAGTCTCAAGCACAACAACGTACAAGCATTGAAGGTAAACCATTTGATAAACATGGACGACTTAAAGTTTATGGCAGCTACGAAATAACAGCTGCATGATATGCTTAAAATAGTAGAAGGGTTCTCTAGTGAAATCCATATGCAATTTGGCCTAGACAAATGCCGAATTATTAATATAGTAGAAGGCAAAATACAGCAGGAGCCCTACGAAATGAGAGATGGCACCTCAATTGAGTCCATGGAGGAAGCCCATTTTTACAAATACCTTGGAATAAAGTAGACTCAACGAATTGATCACTCCACCATGATAAAGGACCTATCAACAGAGTTCTATAGAAGGGTAAGACGACTGTTGAAAACTAAGCTTAACAGTAAAAATCTGTTTCGGCCTACGCGTGTTCAGTACTCAGTGACTCATTCGGACTAGATAAATGGTGCGAGACTGACATTGAACAACTACAACGAAAAGTTCGAGTTCTACTAACAAAAGCTCAAAATCACCACCCAAAGAGCTCTGTCGAACGTACAGCGCTGCCACGGTATGAAGGAGGAAGAGGATTGGCAGATATAGGCAAGTTACGTGATCAACAAATTTCTCATTTGCGTAATCACCTCCAGAATCTCGCAGAATTTTCTGATGTACACAGAATCATATGTCAGGTTGATGACTCAACACCCCTGCGACTAACAGAACAACCAGCTCAAGCTCAAGCTCAAGTGTACCACCAGACAACTGATCAGAAACTGCTCATATGGAAAGAGAAGTCGCTTCATGGAAGACATATAAATGACGTCAACCAAGATTATGTCGACAGTTTAGCATCGAACTACTGGTTGATCTCTGGTCATATGTTTCCTGAAACAGAAGGCTTTATATTGACAATACAAGATCAAGTAATTCCAACTAGGAACTATCTAAAGTACATCGTTAAAGACCCTTCTATCAACAACGACCGATGCAGATATGGTTTCCAAACATCTGCATCTATCCAGCATATCACAGGAGGTTGCCAAGCGTTCGCTGCAACTGAATACAAAGAACAACATGATGCTGTGGCAAAAATACTGCACCAGGAACTAGCTTAAACTTGAGCTATCACAGTTGGTAAGAACACCCTACTATATATACAAACCAGAATCTATTTTAGAAAATAACAACTACAAGCTGTACTGGGACCGGACCATATCGACCGATCGGACTGTTGTTCACAATAGACCAGATATACTTTTGGTAGATAAAGTCTCTAGAAAAACAACCTTAATTGACATAGCAATCCCTAACAACAATAATATAAATATTAACCAGGCTGAAAAAATAGCCAAATATAGGGATTTAGAATTTCAAATAATACAGAGACAATGGGACATGAACAACACTGGAACGGTACCAATAGTGATGTCAACAACAGGAGTAGTCCCAAAACATCTATTAACGAATTTGAAATACCTCGGTCTGGACGAACATCTTTACCGACTGTGCAAAAAGTCGTCCTGTTAAGAACAGCCCGGACGGTCAGAAAATTCATGGGGAACTGCAGCCCCGACGCCAACCACGGGCCTGATAACCTGGCAAGGGCTCCCACAGAGCTAAACCCTTTTGATATGTATTATATCTGGGGTTTAGTGAATTTTCCCCTAAAATTATATAATTCTATAATTTAGGGGGATTTTGATGCCATACATTGTATGGTCAAGTCGTTAAGATAAACAAAAATTATATGTATTATATTATTAGATAAAAAAGTAAAATTATATTGATGAAATGAAACTAATTACTTTGTTTACTATCACTAACACATTTATTCACTAAAACATGTGACTAGTTTCGATGCCTAGCGCATCATTTTCAAACATATATAAATAATGAAAAAACCCATCTAACAAACCATAAATACAAAACAAATGGCCAAATACACCGACATGATGGTTAGCCGGTCGTGGTCAATAATATAGTTAATTAATAATTATGTTATTGACAACGAGCGGCTAATCATCATATCGGTGTATTTGGTCATTTGTTTTGTATTTAAGGTTTGTTAGATGGGTTTTTTCATTGTTTATATATGTTTGAAAATGATGCGCTAGGCATCGAAACTAGTCACATGTTTTAGTGAATAAATGTCTTAGTGATAGTAAACAAAGCAATTAGTTTCATTTCATCATCATGGTTGACTATCACAAAGTAACGGCTTCCACAATCGATTTTTTTAAAATTATATTTGCAGCATATCATATCTCGATAAAAGAACAGTGAACTGACTGCTAATTTTTAGGTGAGATGTTAAATCTAATTTAAAAGATTGCTTTATATCAAATAAAATTTGGTCACTTCAATAATTGCTGTTGCCATAGTTTTGAAAAAAGTTGATTTATATATATGCAGGGTGGATAACAAAATGTTATATTGTTAGGGTCATAAGAAGTTGCTTATACAATGTGGGTGAAATAAGGACAAAAAAGAATTATAATAATACAGAGTGGATAAAAATGAATGTTATGTAAGCAGTTAGGATATTTGAAATTTCTTGAGCTATTATTAAAGTAATGAAATGAGTTGGAAAAAAATTGTTTTATAAAGTACTTCACAAGTTTTCAAGTAACATATTATAGGATGGTTGAAATATGTAGCAGAGCATGATTATTTATGTCTTTTAAAATTAATAAGTAATTTTCTGATTAATATAATCCGAGTGAGTCGCGCCTACTATGAGCAACCAGCTTAATATTCGAAATTTGACAGCAGTCGACAGTAAAAATTCAATTGTGTACAATCGTGTAGCAAGGCACAGATATTACTAAATTAATCGACTTTTTACTTACAAAGAGGTATGCTCTCAAAGCCTACTTTTTCTATTCATTTATGACGTTACTTTTTTCAAAACTATGGCAACAGCAATTATTGAAGTGACCAAATTTTATTTGATATAAAGCAATCTTTTAAATTAGATTTAACATCTCACCTAAAAATTAGCAGTCAGTTCACTGTTCTTTTATCGAGATATGATATGCTGCAAATATAATTTTAAAAAAATCGATTGTGGAAGCCGTTACTTTGTGATAGTCAACCATGATGATGAAATGAAACTAATTGCTTTGTTTACTATCACTAAGACATTTATTCACTAAAACATGTGACTAGTTTCGATGCCTAGCGCATCATTTTCAAACATATATAAACAATGAAAAAACCCATCTAACAAACCTTAAATACAAAACAAATGACCAAATACACCGATATGATGATTAGCCGCTCGTTGTCAATAACATAATTATTAATTAACTATATTATTGACCACGACCGGCTAACCATCATGTCGGTGTATTTGGCCATTTGTTTTGTATTTATGGTTTGTTAGATGGGTTTTTTCATTGTTTATATATGTTTGAAAATGATGCGCTAGGCATCGAAACTAGTCACATGTTTTAGTGAATAAATGTCTTAGTGATAGTAAACAAAGCAATTAGTTTCATTTCATCATCATGGTTGACTATCACAAAGTAACGGCTTCCACAATCGATTTTTTTAAAATTATATTTGCAGCATATCATATCTCGATAAAAGAACAGTGAACTGACTGCTAATTTTTAGGTGAGATGTTAAATCTAATTTAAAAGATTGCTTTATATCAAATAAAATTTGGTCACTTCAATAATTGCTGTTGCCATAGTTTTGAAAAAAGTAACGTCATAAATGAATAGAAAAAGTAGGCTTTGAGAGCATACCTCTTTGTAAGTAAAAAGTCGATTAATTTAGTAATATCTGTGCCTTGCTACACGATTGTACACAATTGAATTTTTACTGTCGACTGCTGTCAAATTTCGAATATTAAGCTGGTTGCTCATAGTAGGCGCGACTCACTCGGATTATATTAATCAGAAACTTACTTATTAATTTTAAAAGACATAAATAATCATGCTCTGCTACATATTTCAACCATCCTATAATATGTTACTTGAAAACTTGTGAAGTACTTTATAAAACAATTTTTTTCCAACTCATTTCATTACTTTAATAATAGCTCAAGAAATTTCAAATATCCTAACTGCTTACATAACATTCATTTTTATCCACTCTGTATTATTATAATTCTTTTTTGTCCTTATTTCACCCACATTGTATAAGCAACTTCTTATGACCCTAACAATATAACATTTTGTTATCCACCCTGCATATATATAAATCAACTCCACCCGTTTTTGAACTAACCTGGTATATAAAACTGTTTATGGTCCACTCAATATATCTTTTTCGAAACAACTCGTATGACTTCCCCCTTATTTCAACCACATTGTATATATGCAGCTACTTACGGGCCTAATATACCTTTTTTTTTCAAGATTTCTTAAATGCATGTAATTCTACTCCGTTCTAAGTTATACCTAAACTATATATGGAACACCCTGTAAAATTACACTAGATAAATCAGTTGAATTTTTTCAAGCGAAACATGTTACATTAGCATATTCCAAATTTTGAATAAAAGCACACTGTTATAGGAACCAACTGAGAACCTCCACCTTGAAGTTGATTAACTGAAATTTATTGGGATTTATTTCCAATCAACTTTTAATTTACATCTTAACAGAAATAAAGATACTTTAATTTGTAATAATCCAGTTAAAATAGTGACATGGGATGATTACTGTTTACGTTTTAGACCATGTAAATCTGTTTGTGAAGAATAACTTTTTTCTCTTAATTATTATTAATTAATTAAAAAAAAAGAAATCGTTTGATTTATGAATATACACTGTTTATACATATTAACTGACATTTATTTTGATTAATTCATCTTATTCACAATTTACCCCAAGTTCCAAACAGTTAATACTAGCAACTCAATAAAAGCTTATAATACCGGCGAATCCACCGAGGCATAGAGTATAAGAAAAAATAGGTAACAACTTTTTCCCCATTCTCTAAGAAAGTATACAAGCTATGTTATTGAAAAAGAAATACGTGTCCACTTTGGGATATCCCGGAACTCATCTAATTTCTTTTCAAATTGTCTAACGTTCCGAATAAAATGTTCAAAATTTTAATAATTCCGGCGACTCCACCAAGAGAGAGTATATGAGATCAGGTAAAAATAGTTTTCCCCCATTTTATAAGAAACGGTACAAGCTACGTTATAAGATTGGTTCGTGTGTGCTGGACAGAGTTAGTGAAGCCAGGGACCTAGGAGTTATATTCAATGGCCATCTCAACTTCAGCAATAATATAGAAAACATAGTTACTAACGCATCAAAAATGTGTGGCTACATAATGAGAAATACAAGACAATTTACAAATGTCAATTGCCTCAAAACTCTGTATAGTGCACTTATAAGAACTAAACTGGAGTACTCGTCGATTATTTGGTCGACGCATTGTAAGTTGTATATAGATAAATTGGAAAGTGTGCAAAGAACGTTTGCGAAGTTCATGTACTTCAAAAAATATTCGATATACCCCGAGAGGAGGTTTGAGCACGAGGTGTTATTATCCGATCTGATTCTGGAGAGTCTAGAGCCGCACAGATTTATCGTCCATTGCCGAAATATAGAACGTTGCCCGAACTATACAGGAAAAATAAGGAGAAACCATTAATATTAATTTTGGGGGGGCAAATTATAGAATTAAATAAAAATTTAAAAATAAAAAAAAATTCAAACGCATCATGTAATATATCAAATGAAAGGTCTCATTCTGAGGACCACAAATATATTTTTTTCATAGTTTAAAAAAATTATTTAAAAAAATATTAACGAAAATATACCAAAATTTACCCATTCCTCCCCCCTTATCACCGAAACTATAAAACCTAAAATTTTGAAAAAAATAGTGGTATAGGTTCTGACCTAAAGTTTACTGGAAAAATAAGGAAAATCCTCTACTTTTAATTTTGGGGGGCAAATTACAGAATTAAATGGAAAATATTAAATTAAAATTGTTTCTAACCCATCATGTTATATATCAAATGGCTCATTAAGACGAAAACAAACATATATTTTTTATATTTTTAAAATTAATTAATTAAAAGATATTAACAAAAATATAAAAAAATTTACCCATCCCCCCCCCTTATCTCCAAAACCATAAGCTGGAAATTTTTGAAAAGAAATGGAGGTATAGCCCCTCACCTGAACTTTACTGGAAAAATAAGGAGAAACCCCTAATATTTATTTTGGGGAGCAAATTATAGAATTAAATGGAAAATATAAAATTAAAATTGATTCTAACCCATCATGTTATATATCAAATGGAAGGGCTTATTATGTCGAAAACAAATATATTTTTTTAATATGTTTAAAATAAATTAATTAAAAGATATTAACAAAAATATAAAAAATACCCATCTCCCCCATCTCCGAAACCATAAACTGGAAAATTTTGAAAAAAAAATATATTTATAGCCCCTCACCTGAACTTTACTGGAAACATAAAGAAAAACCCCTAATATTCATTTTGGGGGGCAAATTATAGAATTAAATGGAAAATATATAATTAAAATTGTTTTTAACCCATCATGTTATATAACAAATGAAAGGGCTCATTATGACGAAAACAAATATATTTTTGTCATATTTTTAAAATAAATTAATTAAAAGATATTAACAAAAATATATAAAAATATTACCCATCCCCTCCTTATCTCCGAAACCATGAGCTGCAAAATTTTGAAAATAAATAGAGGTATAGCGCCTCAGCTAAACTTTACTGGCAAAATAAGGAGAAACCCCTAATAGAGTTTGGTGGGCAAATTATAGAATTAAATGAAAAATAAAAATTAAGGTTGTTTCTAACGGATCAAGTAATATATCAAATCAAAGGGCTCATTATGACGAATACAAATATATTTCTTTATATTTTTAAAATAAATATATTTTAAAATATATTAACACAAATATATAAAAAAATTACCTATTCCCCCTTTATTTCCCAAACTATAAGACATGAAATTTTTGGTTTACAGGAAAAATACGAAGAAATCCTTAATATTAATTTTGAGGGCTAAATTATGGAATTAAATGGAAAATAAAAATTAAATTTCCAAAGGCATCATGTAATATATCGAATAAAAGCTCATTATGTGAATTACAAATATATCATATTTTTAAATCATTTGTTTGATAGATATTAACAAAAATATTAAACATCGACTCAATTCCCACTTTAGAACCTACACTATCTAGAAGTTTGAAAAATATATTTTATTTGTATTTTTAAATAATTTATCTAAAAGATTTAATAATTTATTATTTAAAACTTAACCTACTTTCCCCTTTGTCTTTCAATCTACAGAGCCTAAAATTCAGACAGTAGATTATAAAAGGCTTACCTGAAAGTGTATTAGTAAAATAAAACTCTAATGTTAATTTTTTATAAATTTAAAATGTTTCCTTTTAAAGATGAAAGTGTAAATGTAAGAAAATGCACTCATTCCCTGCTTGTCTGAAACTGGAATATTAGAATCTTAAAGGTGGTACGGAACCCTTAGTATGCGAGTCCAATTCACACTTGACCAAAATATTTTTATCGGTGAACGATTCAATAGCAGCAGGATTAATAGTTGTCCAGTTGTCTCTAAACTTGCTGAACATAGGTATATCAGGGCTACTTGTGACTTGGTGGATTTTTGTTTCGATTACACATGTTAAAATCACTTCGCAAACGTCAAGCAAGGAGTTCTAATTCCCTGTTTTTATTCCAAAAGTACACAAGCACATTTCAATGGCCCTGTATTAGATGAAGATGTGTCACACCACATTATTTGTACTGTGTCATCGAGGTTCCAGTTATAAAGTGCGTTTAACACAGCTTTAACTTGATCCTGTCCGGAAGAGCTCTCCAGTTTGGATACGGTCAGAAGTTGTTCATTTTCTTCAAATGAAATTAGAATTGACAGGCGTTCTTCTCTAGAACTTCTCACGTCCAGACCAGATAATAATTTCCCATCCCAGTGAACGGTCACCACTTCAGGCATATTATTATCAAAATCTGAATTTATAGATTCAGCTCTATCTTTTCTGCTTTTTCTGTGTGCGAATGCGTTGAATAGACGATTTGTTTATCGGGAAATCATCACAGTTAAGATCTAGTGCTTCTACTACAGTCTGAAGTATATAGACAGAATCCATTAGGCTTAATGGACATCTATCTAAAGCCGCAACTAACCTAGTTGTGATAAATTCTTTCCTTCCTCTTTTTGTCCGAGTAGTAGCAAGGGTTCCTCAACGCTTTCGTCAGAGCTGATGAGGTTGATCATCATGTCCTTGCGCTTGTATTAAATTTTTAGTAAATGATGACGATAAAGTCCCATAACACGTTTGTTCACGACATTTTTTCTCTTATTTTAATTTCCCTGGCTTGTACTTTCTTCTTTTTCAGGTAATTTTTGTCTCCACCTGCTAAACATCCGGACGCCTTGGTTCTCTTTGTTTTCGTAAAAAATAGTTTGCTTTCATATTTAGATTGAATGTTTTTGAAACCGTTAATCTAATACTATAATACGAGCAATGTATGGTGTTGGTATATTCTGAACATGTAACTATTTTATGCCTCCGTCATATTTTCCTAGCATTATATATTTATACCTAGACATTTCAAGTTTTCAAGGCGAAAAAACTAGCACGGTAGGCAATTTTTAGATAAATAAGATCCCATGATTTCTCATATAATATGAATTTGTGGTGTAAAATTATAATTATACATGGTCTAACAAAATATGTTAGATGGTCCATAAGAGTTGGAAATTAATGAGAGCAGACATACAGGGCGGAGTTAAAGTATTGTTATTTAGGTCGCTAAAAAAATGTTAATAGAATGTTATGTCCATAGGGTAGCTTATTAGCATTTGCTGGGTTGTTGCAATATAGGAGGTACTGGAATCATAATTATACATGGTGGTTCAAAGAAACTACAATAGGTGACAATAAACAAATGCATATACAGGGATGTTAAAAATATGGTGGTGTGAAATTATAGTTATACAAAGTGTGAATATAAATGTATTATATCATAGCTTGCAACGACTTGCATATATATATATATATATATATATATATATATATATATATATGTTATATCACACTTTCAAAATTTCTCTTTTTTAAAAAAGATTTTATTTATAGTTGCACAATTATTAACTTTTAATATAAAACTTGAAAATAACAATATAATACTTTATAACAATAAAAAGACAAAATGAGTGTTAAACTAAACTAGACAGAACTGTAAGTAATAATGAATAACAAACAAGAGAGATTTTACAATATATAACCTAATGAATGCTGAATCGGCACTGCCGACACGGCGATTCCCACGGATGCTCGGCGGGGCTGTAATCTGACACTGCACGTGTTCGCTGAGTCAGCTGGGAACGATGAAATACAGTTGCTACATAAGTTCACCCAAAGTTCATGTTATAAACTTATATAACAACTCCCATCCATATAAAAAAGTTGATGGTATATCATCAACTTTTAGGGGAAGTTCTGAAGTTCCATACATTGGGCTGGATCTAGGAGGCTGTGCAGCTTTCCCGTGGACTTAGGCTTTGATGGGTCTGGAAGTGGAGCTGACTCGGCATCGAGGCTGGACTTAGTGGTTTTTCTGAACCTTCTCTTGATTGGTTTGATACAAAGGAACATAATCACAATTACTGTTAATGTGATTGTGGTAATTGTGAGCCATGATGTATGCTTCTCCAATGGTGGTTGATTCATGAGCTTTTCCAATTCCATTGAATATTGGGCAAGCTTATGGTTGGCAACATTTAGATCTGTTACATCTAAATCCTGCAATTGTAGGGGTTTTAATTTGGGAAGTTGATTTGCGACTGGCATGCCGTCACAGCAGCTATACGGGATGTTCACTGGATGATTTCTGAAGGTGATGTTCTGGATGTTCTTTGACGTTCTCGTAGCATGTACCCTGATGTTGTCAATAAAGGCATTGCAATCGGACTTGATTTGCAACAGCGAATTTGTCGTGATGGTCTGCGTTACGACATCTTGTCCCTTACATTTGATGGCTATAGGTAGTGGTCTGGAAATTGAGATCAACCAGAGGTTTATGTCGATCTCTTGTATATTATATTCTTCCGCATAGAATATAGAAGTTTTGCAGGTTGCTGGGAATGTGGCTGGCTGTCTGAGAAGCTGACTTTCGCAGATGGCATCTTTGTCTATTGGATGTGATATAGCTTTGGAACAAATCTTATGAAGTTTAGTTAAAGGCTTGCAGTCACCCAGGTCTTCGAAGGATGTGTATAATAACGAATCGTCATCTCTCGCGATAAATTTTGTCTTTATTGAAAGTATATGATGAAACCCTGTTCGATCATCCAAAATTGGGATCGGATAAAGGTGGTAAAGGGTGTAAATCTCAGGATCAACTAAAGGAATTTTGAGTACAAAAATGATTTTGGTGTTGATTTGAAAAGCTTCCAATTCTATCAAATCAATGTACTGAGCAACATTTGAACTGTAAATAGGGAGTGGTAAATTATTTTCATGTAGTGACTGAGAAATCTTTTGAAGGGAATCGACCAAATCTACTGGGGTTATGATCGAACTATGTAAAATTTTTAAGCGGGCGAAAGAGACTGCAGTTAAAACATCATCGAGAGTGTTTTCGATAAATATGTAACTCTCCATTAGGCTTTCACACAGATCCAAGATATTGATTTGAAATTCATGAAAATCAAGATCATTTGAAATGTATAAAATTGACTGCCTTATTTTTTCAATGTTATTCGAGAATAATTTCTCCTCGGATTGAAATTTTTGTAAAGTTTTGTTGAGGCTCGTAATGACTGAGGTTGTTACAGATATTTGTTTCTTTACTAAGTCCTGAATTTGGTGTTGGTCTTTAGTAATTTTGGTTATACAGTCATTTATGTATTCACCATCTGTTGCGTCTAGGTTTCCTGAAATAGCTTTCCAAACTGATCCCAGTCCGTTAATAAGTCCGCGTTTTCTTCTGTTAGTAGGGTAAGTTTGAGTGTCAGCGAAAATGTCTGTATATTTAGAGTTAACGGATTTAGAAATTTGTTTCAAGAGGCTAACATGTGTTTGTATTTTTGGTTTAAATGATTTCGTATTAGTTGTGTTTTCGTTGATTGTCTCTAAAATTCGGTTTAGTATGGCGTCGTTATTTGAAATAGCACCTCTGAAAGGGCTAAGGTCTTTGAAGACAAGAAGTGACCATTTGTCGTTTGAAATTTTAAGTGTGCCTTCTTCATGGAAGAAAACTCCTATTGTATTGTTAACGGGAGTAAGAGAGTATTGTTGGAGGTTCACGACTGAAAACAGTCCACAGAATCTGAAAAGAAGGGATTCATTCAAAATATGGTTTTAGTCTGTCAAAGTTAATTTTACTGATTTGGTTAGTCTGTAAGTTTATAACGGTGGCAGAGTTTTTTCTTATCGCGGTGATTTCAAACGGTCCATTGAATTTGTTTTCGGATTTGTTTTTAATCTGAGATTCTTTCACGTAAACTTTGTCGCCTACTTTGTATTCTGGTTGGTTAGTCGAAACATGTTTGTCAAATCTAACTTTAGATTTTTGTTTTTGTTGGTCGGTTTTTGCGCGGGCAAGTCTATAATAGTAGTTCATTCTGTTGTTAAGGTCCCTAACATATTTGGAAATGAGTTTTTCCTGATCGTATATTGTTTCGGGGGGTCTACTAGAAGTATGCCCAAAGATGAGTTCGTAGGGCGTGAAACCAGTAGTCTTGTTTTTAGTGTTGTTGTAGCAGATAACTGCGTAAGGGAGGACGTTGAATGGATGTTCGTCCGGGTGTTCAGATGTATTTGCCCTTATCATTTCCGCTAAATTCGCGTGAAACCTTTCGATAGAACCATTTGATTCGGGATGGTGGACACTTGAAAAGGATAGTTTTATGTCATATAGTTCGCACAGGTCCCTTATGAGAGTGTTATCAAATTCACGTCCATAATCACAATGGATGCGAAGAGGTGTACCGTAATGTTGGAAGAATATTAGGAGGGTGTTTACTACAGTTTTAGCTGTTTTGTCACCAATTGGGTAAGCCTGAGTAAATTTGGTGAGTTCATCCCTAATAGTCAGTGCGTAGTTTCTTGTTGGATATTCGAAAATATCAATGTTGATACGTTCGAAGGGTGTTTTTGGTGTTTCGGTTATGACAAAAGGAGCACTTAAGTTTTTTCTACAGAACTTTACCTTTTGGCAAGTTTCGCAGGACTTAATAAATTGCCCTACACTTTTGATTAGTCCAGTCCAATTATACTTTTCTTTAATGCGTCGGATGGTCTCGTTAATTCCACGGTGAAGGTTATTTTTGCCGCAGTGGTACTGTTGCAGTATAACGGGAATTTCGTCTTGTGAAGGAGTTATCACAATATTTTGACAAATTTTTAGTTTTACGTCTTTGTCTGCTAGTATAAAGGATAGTGTTTCAAGAATCGGTAGTTCTACGTTGTTTTCAATACAAAAAGTTTCGGATTCGTCGAACTGGTCTTGGTTATTATAGAGGATGTTGAAAAGATGGGCAACAACTGTTCCAGGATCAAAGGGTAAAGGGACAATTAGATATTTTCTATGCCTTACAGTTTTGCTGGCTAGAACGTTTAGAGTGTCAGTAGTGAAGTTTGGGTCTTCTTCGAAAATGTCTTCGATGATTTTGTCATGCAAGTCATTGAGTTTATTTTGCCAGAAGAAAGTGACTATTCGTTTGTGAGATTTGTCTAGGAGTTGGGCGTTAGAAATTTCTATTTTTGAGTAATCGATTATCGACTCGGTTTTATATAGTTGAACAAATCGATTAAACTCTGTTGTCATTCTTTCGTCATGTTCGTCGGGTTCTTGATCATTATCGGAATTTGGTTGTTCTGGGTCGGTTTCGTTATTTGCAAAGATGTTGATTTTGGAAATAAAGTCGGTGCATTGTTTAAAGTAGTTGATTTTAATTCGGGAAAGAGCGTCAGCGTTCTGGTTTACCTTGCCAGGTTTGTATTCTATCTTATAATTGTACTCCTCTAGCTTAAGGCGCCATCTGGCTAGACGACTGCCAGGATCTTTGATCGAAAAGAGCCAAGTAAGCGGACGGTGATCACACAGGAGTGTAAACTTTCTCCCAAAAAGATACGGTCTGTAGTGCTTGACCGCCCAAACAATGGCTAGCAGTTCCCGTTCGATAGTGGAATATCGAGTTTCTGCACCGCAGAGTGTACGGGAAGCATATGCTATAGAAAGATCTTTTCCTACGGGGCCTTGTGAGAGAACCGCTCCAATTGCAAAAGCACTAGCATCAGTAGTGAGCAGGAATGGTTCTTCGAAATTTGGGTAGATCAAGATAGGGTCAGATACAAGGGCTTGCTTCAGTTGGTTGAAGGAAGACTTGCAATCTGCGTCGAAGATGAATTTGACGTCTTTCTGCAGGAGTTTCGTTAGGGGCTTTGAGATCTTGGCGAAATTGGGAATAAAACGTCGGTAATATCCGGCGAGACCAAGAAAAGATTTAACATCTTTAGGAGTTTGGGGTTGAGGGAAATTCTGAATGCATTCAACCTTTGAAGGGTTTGGTTTTACTCCTTCTTGGGTGATCAGATGACCTAGGTAAGCAACTTCCTTACGGAGAAACTCACACTTGTCAGGTTGAATTTTCAAGTTTGACTGTCTAAGACGCTTAAAGACTTCTGTCAAACGGGACATATGCTCATGGATGGTTGGTGAGTAAACGATAATGTCATCCATGTAAACAAGGCAACGTTCATTCTGGATGCCCAGAAGAATGTTGTCCATGACCCTCTGAAAAGTAGAAGGTGCATTTTTCAAACCAAATGGCATACGAACGAATTCGTAATGGCCATTGTCAACAGAGAAACCGGTCTTGGGAATGTCTTCCTCAAGGATTTCCAACTGGTGGAACCCGGAAGCGAGATCCAGTGTCGAAAAGTATTGACACTTACCAAGTTGATCGAGGAGATCAGAAATGTTGGGCAGAGGATATTTATCGTCTACAGTTAGTTCGTTTAACTTCCTATAGTCGATAACAACTCGCCACTTTTGCTTACCAGAAGCATCGAGTTTCTTAGGGACGACCCATACGGGGGAGGACCAAGGAGAAGAAGAGTGCCTGATTATGCCTTGATCAAGCATTTTGGCAATTTGAGTTTTCACTTCCTCCTTATGGACTTGAGGATATCTGTAAGATTTTGTGAAAACGGGCTTGGCATTATTGGTGTCAATTGAATGTTTTACTGCGTTGGTAAAAGACAAAACATCGCCTTCAAGATAGAAAATATCTTCGAATTCTAAACAGAGGTTCGTGATAAGTTCTCGCTCTTCGTCATTAAGGTGTTCTGTACGAATTTGTTCCCTAATAATTAAGTTTCTGTCTAAGTTTATAGAGTCAGGGTAATCCTGTGTATTCAAATTTAAGAGAGGGTGTGTAAGGTCAAGGGGTTCTAAATGAAGATTGGAAAAGTTAACAGTTTTGGGCATTGCGTTCGCGTTTATTATTGAAGTTAGAAATGCTCCTTTTGAATTAACATGTACAACAGCGTTGGGAAGTCGTACTTTGTCAATTACTTGTGTCGGTAAAATTGCGTCAGTATTTCTAAGTTCACATTTTAGTTTGAAAATTTGTTCGGTACGTGCCTGGATTGTTATGTGATTGTTATGCGTATGAGGTTGTGCGTTAGTACTGGGGGTGTCTGTTGGTTGTGTATTAGATTGGTCGTGGTCGGGCACTTTATGTAGGGGGATAGTTTTAAAGTTAGTAATTAATTGTTTGGATTTTAAGTCGACGATACATTCATAATGCTCGAGAAAATCAAGACCCAATATTCCATCAAACTCAATATCTAGATCGTAGATAAAGACCTTGTGTGGATTGCCTAGAGCGAAAGGGATGAGGGTGGATTGTGAGATCGGGATTTTCTCATGAGTAATGCCTTGAATTGTTACTCTTTCGGGAGATCGTTGTGAGAAGTTTTTGACAGTGTTTTCTTTGAAAATGGAGATACCAGCTCCGGTATCAATTAGGAGTTTAAATTTTCCAGAAGCGTCGTTGATATAATAGAGGTTCTTGGAATTTACTGTCAGAAGGGGACTTAAAGAAATGTTTGTTCTGGGAAGTTCAGATCGGGATTGAAGTCTTCCAAATTCAAGTTCTGTATTTGAGTTTGGACTTCTGAGAGGGTAGTTGTCGTATCTGGGGGTTGATCTAGGCTCGGAAGCGCTAGAAAATCCTGGTATTCATTAGGGCTGAAAGGTACGACAGGGGTATTGTCTACTGTTTGTTCGAACCCATAGCTTTCATAGTTTTGGGTGTTGTCATCGAAATGCTGCTGATTATTATCAGTATAATAATCATACTCGTCTGCATAATATTCGTTATAGTGGCCATTTTGATGGTGATTAAAATGGTGGGTCCTTTCAGGACGGAAATTTGGGTTTGTCTGTATTACAGACGGTCGAAAGTTGTTCGGTTTGAAAGGAGGTCTTTGGAAGTTATTTGGTCTAAATTGTTGACCTTGATAGTTTGTGTTATTGTTGACAGGATTTGGCCTCGATGATTGATTCGGCCCAATGAAATTTGGTCTATTATTTTGGTTAAAAGTCTGAGGGTTATTTTGAAATCTTAACCGACAGTCCGCAGCAATGTGGCCTAATCGCCCACAATTTAAACATTTAGGAGGTGGATTTGGTTTTCTAGCCTGAAAAGATGGCTTAGGTGGAACGGATTTATTTACTTTTTGTTCCTCAAAATAGGATAATTGAAGTTCTCTTCTTATCCGTGAATGTGCCTCAAGAAGATCCTTCGGATTACTGGCCCGGATAATTTGGCCTAATCGAGGTTCTAAACCGGTAAGTAATGTGTTTAAAACCATGGTGTCAACGAGAGTGGTTTGAGCGTCTTTCTGCTCGGTGCTCAGACTAGGAGCTTTTTGGATACATGAGTGCATTTTCGCACTCAATACTTGAAGCCTATTATAGAATGTTAGGGGAGACTCATTGGATAATTGTTTTAACCGTTGAAGGTCGTGTATTAGTGAGGAAAGATCACGAGAATCCCCAAAATGAAGAGTTAGAAGTTGTTTTATTTCGAGATAAGACGCAGGATTCCTCGAGTTGATTAACTGCGCCGCTTTTCCCCTTAATTTATTTTTAATGTGGATTACTAGCAAGTATTTTTGTTCAGCAGTTGACATGTTATATGCACAATTGCAAGCATGAATAAATGTGGCCAAAGAAATTTGGTCGCCTTCAAACTCCGGAATTATTGAAAATATTTCCGACAACCTATATTTTTCAGTTTCTTCGGCAACAGTGTTGTTTTGTGCTTGTGCCATTTTGATTTAATAGAATTCAAAACGAAAAAGGTTCAAATCAAAATAATAAAATGGGATAGAAAAAATGGTATCAATAAAATAAATGGTGTAAAAATCAATAAATTTGTAAATGGGGAAATACCAAAGTTATTTGGATGATAGAATGGTATTAATAAAATGTAAATAAAATCAATAAATCAAATAGTTCACTCAATCGAATGAATAAAATCAAAATAATCAATTAAATCATAAAATATTAATGCAATCAAATAGTAAATCAGTGATTCAATTCACTGAATAAAAAATATCAAATAATCAAAATATCAAATCAATCAAATATTAAAATCAATTATTAATAAACTTAAACGTTAGACGATTCACTATTACTCACATCAACAGGAACATTGGAAGATCCGTGTTCTCCTTGTTATCGCAGTTGGGACTTCTTCCAGGTTCTTTGCTCCGTTGAGGGCTAGGAATCCGCCGCTACCAGTTAGAAGTAAGCTCGTGTTCTAGTAACGTTGACGGATCCTACTGACTGCGCCAATTTGTTATATCACACTTTCAAAATTTCTCTTTTTTAAAAAAAGATTTTATTTATAGTTGCACAATTATTAACTTTTAATATAAAACTTGAAAATAACAATATAATACTTTATAACAATAAAAAGACAAAATGAGTGTTAAACTAAACTAGACAGAACTGTAAGTAATAATGAATAACAAACAAGAGAGATTTTACAATATATAACCTAATGAATGCTGAATCGGCACTGCCGACACGGCGATTCCCACGGATGCTCGGCGGGGCTGTAATCTGACACTGCACGTGTTCGCTGAGTCAGCTGGGAACGATGAAATACAGTTGCTACATAAGTTCACCCAAAGTTCATGTTATAAACTTATATAACATATATATATATATATATATATATATATATATATATATTAGATGGTTTCCGGGAATTCATCCGCGTAGTTGATAACCGATCCCTGCCGGGATCGATGGTAAAATTGTTTACGAGAACCAACGATACAAATAAGTGGAAGGAGCTACAATGGGATCGCGTTCATGCTAATTCTCATCACCACCCTGCCCAACTACAAGCCGTCGTCAAAACTTTAGTAACCAGATGACAAAGACTAGCTGACCAGGACAACATCAAACAGGAAATGGACAGTTCAAAAAAAGCTCTGAGACAAAACGGATTTACAGACCGAAATATTCAAAGAGCCCTAAAGTCAAAACCGAGACGAACAGACGAGGAACATGAGACACCAATAACCACCTCCTATTTACCGTATGTCAAGGGTACCACGGACAGTATTGCAAGAATTCTACAGAGACACAATATTGATACTATTTTCAATACAGACAGAAAAATAAGCACGGTGTTGAGGACTCCGAAGACGAGGATCCCTTTAGAACAACAGGGAGTGTACGAGATTCCATGTGCAGACTGTCATAAAACCTATGTGGGGCAAACTAACAGAAGAATTCAAGCTAGACGTGATGAACACCAGAATGCTATAAGAAAGCAGGAATTAACAACATCCATTGCGGAACTCGCCACAACGACGTCACACCGAATAGACTTTGAGAACACCAGAGTACTGGCAAATATAGAACATCCGAAATCAAGACTCGTTAGAGAGGCAATTGAATAGCGAAGAGGCCTCACAGTCTAAAAATATCAGTATTCGAGTAACTAGAAGCGAAAACAGAAGTCTACGAGAATTATGCGAACCGACCTGAAGAGGGCAGATGTGACTCTGCCGAAACTTCGTCATTTTACCATCGATCCCGGCAGGGATCAGCTATCAACTACGCGGATGAATTCCCGGAAAACATCTAATATATTTAGTGCCCGCGAAAACTTAAAAACAAATATATATATATATATATATATATATATATATATATAATAGTTGAAATATAGGGCGATGTAGAATTATAGTTACAGAGGGTAGCTGAAAGATTTTGGATACAAAAGTGTTTGTAGAATGGCCAAAAGCGATTGCATATACAGGGTTGTTGGAATATGGAATCGAGTGGTATTGTAGCGTGATGAAAAAAATGTTAAAAAAAATGTTTAAATTGGTTTTTCATAAGAAGCATATATAGGGTAGTTGAAATTTAGGGGGCAGTAGAATTGTAGTAACGCTATGTAAATAAAAAATGTAAAAGAAATATGTTAAGGAGTTTAAGTTAGTTTACGTAGCAAATTTCCGATTATCTGGATATGTACGTTTATAACAAAACCTTGAATTTACGAGTGAAACTCGTTCACCTAGATACTGTTTTATTTAAATAACTAACCGCCAGTTTTAAAATGGCATTATCTCGAACACGACTTGAAATATGTAGATTCAACAGATATACGTTTTTTATATTGCAATTATGACAGCTTCATTATTTATCGTCGAAACGCAAATTATACAAGGTTTAAAAAAAACAAACCTTCATAACAAACACCCAGTAAAGGTACCATGAAAAAACCAAATACCCACTTTAGGACCCTTTATATCGTTTACTACAAACATTTTACTAAGGCATGTTTGTGTTAATCGGTATATTTTCACAGCCTCTAACTGCAGTTATCGTATTGTTCACTAGTTATGGGACACCCTGTGTATTTATATATATATATATATGTTTTAGGTGGTTTCCGGTATTCATCCGCGTAGTTGATAACTGATCCCTGCCGGGATCGATGGTAAAATGACGACGTTTCGGCAGAGTCACATCTGCCCTCTTCAGGTCGGTTCGCATAATTTTCGTAGCCTTCTGCTTTCGCTTCTAGTTACTCGAATACTAAGATTTTCTGAAGCGAGCGCGCTGTTATATAGTCGCGGCAGTTAATGGATACATATCAAAACATAACTTATCGAAACCATCCAGTAAATACACCATTCAGCTGTTGTGAAGATTTAGTACATAAAGTCTACCTTCCGGACTTGAAACCGTTGAAATTAAACAAATTGAATACAGATGAGCTAAACATTGCTCAACACAAGTTGTCCCAATACTCAGATCAATTAAACGATATTATTAATCAGCCCTGGTAACCAAAAAATTATCGTTGCTCTAATTTGCCTATACATATTCTGCAGGTGCAGAAGAAGACACAGAAGACATCTAATCTATATAAAAGGACCAGATGATCCACCCGTACCACCAATGGTTCCTAGCGTCTTTCAAAGACTTATGAGACGTTTCATCCCTAGGCGGAGAAGCAGGATCCACCTTGGCGAACAGATAGAAGAGGAATCCCCGAAATGGAACTCAAAGACATTTCATAAAAATGTGTATGTATAACCAAAAATTGTAAACTTTAATTATTTTTGAATTCTAACATTTTTAATATTTTATTCTTAACATTTTAACCATTTGTATGTTTACTTATATAAAATCATTTACTTTTGATATTATTCTCAGATATACTTATATTTTTGTATTTTATTCTCTTATATATTAATAATTTTTATGCAATCTACACTTTGATATTGTTATAATGTATTTGTTTATTAATTTTTGAATTTTTGAAATTATATTCATTTTTGATCTTATTTCTGAAAACTTGATGCATGGTATCAACTTTTTTGTATAGGGGGAAGTTGTTAGGTGAGTCAGTATGAAAGACCCCTTTGTGCAACCTTGTATCTTATCTTTGGCATTTCCGTTCAAGTAATTAACATGAAGAAAACCAGGAAAGAACGCTTAAAGACGAGGATAATGATAAACGAAACGAAGTTGAAGATTACCACAAATCACAAAACTAAAAACAATTTCAAGATTGCGACATTGAATGTCAGAACAATGTTTGAACCAGGGAAGCTGGCTAATGCATGTCACGAAATGGACCGCTTACAACTGAGTATATTAGGCATAAGTGAAACAAGGTGGCCCCATACAGGCAATACTAGATACATGGGAAAAACATTCTATTACTCAGGCAACAACAACCCAGACCACCGAAACGGAGTAGGCATTGTACTAGACGAAAAATCCAGTCGATCAGTAACAAACTTCATACCTCATTCAGACAGAAACTTACTGATTCAACATAACATCCGATCACAACCCGGTGGTCGTCAATGTTCGCATAAGACTGAAAAAGATAATTCACAAAAAAATTGAGAACAAGGTGGATATCACGCTACTTAAAGAGGAGCCAATCAGGAAAGAGATAGCAAAGGAACTAGATAACCAGCTACTAACGATGAAAACAGTAGACGCCAACGACGACAGTGTAGACGCAAAGTTGCAAAGAATCAGGGACATAATGATATCAATAACTGAAGACAAACTAAAATCGAGCACGAACAGGAAAAAGAAGTAGTGGATGACGAAGCAGATCTTAGAGCTAATTGATAGAAGGCGAGAACAAAAGGGAAAGAACGAAAATGACTACAAACGGCTAAAAAAAGGGTTAAGACCGAAATCAAAATAGCAAAAGAACAATGGATGCGAGTACAGTGTGAAGAAATTGAGGAACTCCAACGCAAGAACGACACATATAATCTACACAAAACAATCAAAGAGCTATCAGGTCAAAATAAAAGAACACAGAGCTCACTAATAAATAAGGAAGGACAACTAATAACTGAGGTCCGAGAACATATCCTAACATGGGAAAAATATATTTATAACATGTTCAAAGCTGAAAGAATTGAAATGAACACAAATAATGCAAACGACACAGGACCAACAATAATAAAAAGTGAGGTAATAAACGCAATCAGAAATCTGAAAAACAATAAAAGTCCAGGTCCTGACAATATTCACTCTGAAGTAATAAAACTCCTTGACGAAGACAATATTAGCTACCTCACAGACTTATTCAACCAAATATATACATCCGGAGAACTACCACAGGAATGGCTGAAATCCACATTTATTCCCATCCCAAAAAAAGCACAGGCTCGTGTATGTGACGAATATCGACTGATCAGCCTAATGAGCCAAGTACTCAAAATCCTCCTGAAAATTATTCATAACAGAATACATCCAAAGTGTGAATCTGTCTTAGGGATGGAACAGTTCGGATTTAGAAGTGGTCTAGGAACGCGCGAGGCCTTATTTAGTCTCCAGATACTCACTCAGAAATATCATGATCAGCATAAGGACCTGCATATATGCTTTGTAGATTTCGAAAAAGCATTCGACCGAGTGCAACACGAAAAAATATTTAAAGCCCTCGAGAATATAGGGCTAGATGAGAGGGATACACGGCTTCTAAAAAACTTGTACTGGCACCAGACCGCTAACGTAAAAACTAACAACGGAATATCTGAAAACGTCAATATTTGCAGGGGAGTCCGACAAGGTTGTGTACTATCCCCAACACTCTTTAACATTTACTCCGAACATCTATTCAATGCAGCACTCAGTAACTGCACAGACGGAATTAAAGTAAATGGTGTAAATATATCCAACATCCGTTACGCGGATGACACAATACTACTGGCTGATTCTGACACGGGATTACAACGCATAGTTGATAGACTTTACACAACATGCGAAGCATATGGAATGTCCATCAATATCAAGAAAACCAAGATAATGTCAGTATCACGGAATCAAAACATCCCTTTACATATCCTAATAAATGGGGTAATGTTAAAGAGAGTAGACCGCTTCAAATACCTGGGATGCTGGATCGACGCAAAACTAGATCCTGAAGTTGAAATAAAGGCCAGGATAGAACAGGCCCGAGGCAATTTTAACCGTCTCAGAAACATACTGTGCAATCAGGACTTGGATAAAGATCTGCGCTGTAGATTATCTAAATGCTACGTGTGGTCCACCTTACTGTATGGTGTCAAGGCATGGACATTAAAAATCACCTCCTTGAATAAACTGGAAGCCTTTGAGATGTGGACATACAGAAGAATATTGAAAATTCCTTATACAGCCCACGTATCAAATGAAGAAGTACTTAGAAGACTGAACAAAGAGAGAGAAATCCTTCACACTGTAAAAATAAGGAAAACATCTTATCTTGGTCACGTACTAAGGGGAGAGAAGTATTACATCCTCCAACTCATAATCAAGGACAAGATTGAGGGAAAACGTTCAATTGGAAGAAAAAGATTGTCGTGGCTCCGAAACATAAGAGCCTGGACGGGACTGAATTTTGAAGAACTGATAAGAACGGCTGAAGATCGAGAAGCCTTCGCCATGGTGATCGCTAACCTCCGATAGGGAGATGGCACCGGAAGAAGAAGAAGAATTAATATTTCTGTTTATTCCAAAATTGCTTATTTAGAGGTGAGCTTAATAGCTAACAATATTCTATTGGTTAAGTAAAACTGCACATGTTATTAAGGCCACCTAAGTCATCATGACAGAACCTATAAATTGTTTGTAAAGCTGTACGAGAGTTGATATTAGCACATCCATTATATTAGTTAGTTCATTTTGACATCTCTCTACCGCGATTGCAAAATCTCGGCAATAATTTATTGTACAATTTTTTATAATTAACTTAAAGGTAACAATTCAAAGTGTAAAAGTTAAAAAGTGTTTTAGTATTAGCAGGTGTTCAAATTGGCCAGAATTTACTAGCTGACAATGAGCAATGCATATTTCAAGTATTTTTAACGTTGGTTAACCCTTGAGTGTTTAGTCTTAATTCTTCCATTATACTTAATTTTAAATCCTCAGTAGTGTTTATTCAGTTGACATAAACTTCTGATTTCACGATCTATTCAATTGGCCCTCTCCTACAAATCCATTTGTTTGGGAAAATAGTAGAAAAATAATTTTGAACAGGTTGTGAATAATGTAGCGGTGCACCGTCCTGTTGAAACCATAAAACATCATGAGGCATGCCGGGATGCTCTGCATTTGGAAAGACTCATCCAATTGCCGGTATTATGTTTTACTGTAGTAGTTCCTTCAATAAAAAACTGACCTATGAGGGCAGTGCTGACAATACCTGCCCATACGGTGACCTTCTATGGGCCTTATTTATGTGCTTGCATCATCCAGTGTGGGTTTTCATGTGCCCAATATCTACAGTTACGCCTATTGAAAGAACCGTTTTAACAAAATATGCTTCCTCATCATCCAAATTTGGCGTGTACCTTTCTTATTGTCAATCTTGTAATAGGTCGATTAGGGTTCTCATTCTTGAATAATTTGCAAACTTCTTCTTGTGTGTCAGTTAAATAAGTTGTCTTTTATTTAAACTCACCATTCTTTAATTTTGATGTAATCAAAATTATAATTCAAATCTATCAATTCAATTCAATTTCAATTTAATTAGCAAAAAATACAATTATGGTTTTTACCATTAGATTATCATTAACATTATTACCAACGAAACAGTAATAAGTAAAATTAACAATATTAATGTTCGAATGAAAAATGGACACCTAAGCTAAGCTTGTGTTGTGTCCAA
Organism: Octodonta nipae; assembly: GCA_034190945.1. Classification (NCBI taxonomy): domain Eukaryota; kingdom Metazoa; phylum Arthropoda; class Insecta; order Coleoptera; family Chrysomelidae; genus Octodonta; species Octodonta nipae. Next base: position 116,153,644 of record CM067217.1, read on the forward strand.
GAGATCATTCAAGTATATACAGATTAACAAAATATAACTAAGTACATAAAATATAACTAAAAGTGAATAGAAATTGAGAAATAGGGGTATTATTCTATAAATAGAGGAATTTATTTATGGTGTTTTCATTATGCTAGAAAGGCTAATAAGGTATAAGGCTATATATATTTTAATTTTTTTCTTGAATTTTTTCCTGGTAAGTTTTTTGTAACTTAATGGAATCACGTTGTATAATTTAACACCGTTATATAGGTTATATATTTTTGACATACAGTTTTATTCCTTCGATTACATATGAGCAACTATTTATCCTTTTGTCTGGTGTTATGTGGATGATTTGTTTTAATGAGGTTGTTTGCTGAATGTATCGTCTTTAACAATTCATTAATGTAAAGACTTCACACGTTCAATATTGCCTGTGTAATATAAATATTCCTAACACTTTGACGATTATTTATTCTAAAGATTATTCTAGGTATGTAATTTTGACTTACCTCTATTTTTTTAAGTGTGTTTTATAAGATACACCTCAAACTATCAAATTTGAGATTTATTATGATAGGACCGTAAAATGAACGTTATTATTCATAGTTCGGGAAAAAAATCGAAATAAAAATCAGCAAAATATCGATCTTTTACGAAACATGAAACGTACAGAAAAAACTTTTTTCAAAAAAACGCTACTGTAGTGTTGACTAACGAATTTGAACATCGCATTACTCTTGTTACATTTATATCTTTAATCAACCTAAAGGCTTAAAACAATAAAGGAATTATTTTTTTAGAAAAAATTATGTCACCGATTAGAAATTTGCACATTGTGTATGTAGAATTACTACATCTTTCAAATCAATATATGAAATATTAGAGTTGCCATTTCAAAAAAACTATGACGTTATACAGATAACATTAATGACGCCATGAGAAATCTAGTTATGTCTGAATGTGCGCATTATTAAATAAAGATTGATTTGTCCCAGGTTTTTTTTTCTTCTTTTGTGTGCATAGATTTATTTGGTATGTTCCATACTTTACGTGCACACTGTAGTATATTCAGGATAAATATGCAATTATGTTAACCAATTAATATATATGCTTAGACTGCTAGGGCTTTTAGTGTCGTTTTGATTTTCAAGGACAAATGAAGGTCAAATAAACTGTTTACAATTGTTTCAGAATCTCATATTATATCGCTTAGTCTTTAATAATAGGCAGAGATAATTAAAAGATGAAATTTAAGCAAAATTGGGCAATATAAAAAGGAACATAATACTCAAATCCAAAAACATACTTCCACGAAAATCTTCAATCTGCAATTATTTATTTCACTGTTTTATTGATGTGAAACATTCTCAAATACAGACAATGTAGATATATGTTTCACATTACAGAATGTGGCGCAGTATGAAAAAAATATATATCGGGCTCCTTGCAAAAAATGAAACACAATTTGCACGTTTAGGGTAAATGACCAATATTTCTTTAAATAAAATTATATATATATATATATATATATATATATATATAAACTTTTCTCTCTTGTTTTATCTCGTAGAAACTTTGACATAATATAACAATAAGCTCTCCTGACAGTTATTCGTAACCTTCATTCTTGAGCCTGAGTCGGAGATCTCGTACAAATGAAGTAATTTATAGAAAATATAATTTACATTGAATATCTCAATGAACATTGAGATATTCTCTCCATACTAACAATTATGTCTCCATTTAGATTAGGTGAGTGTTTACATATTATTTTCTAAAAAAATAATAGAAATGCACTATTAAAATGTAGAACTGCAAATATTAGTAGTGCATTGTGTAAACAAATTAAAGTGAATAATAAAGATATTTTTCGTGTTATAGCCAAGCAATATATTGCAAATCACTGTCAAATTTTTAACACCAAAGATGGAACCCCTGGTCGCACCAATATGATACAGCACGGAATAGATACCGAGCCATAGATATTGAGCCATCCATCAGCTCATGGTCACCTCCCGTCGCGCTAGTTAAAAAAAGGATGGAACTACCCGATTTTTTGTAAATTACAGAAAACTGAATGACGTCACGAAGAAAGACAGCTATCCACTACTTCGAATTGATGACACTCTGACCACACTAGGAGGCTCCCGTTGGTTCTCCACACTAGACCTAAAGAGTAGATATTGGCAGGTTGGTCTACACAAAAACGACAGAGGGAAGACAGCGTTCTCCACCAGTAAAGAGCTGTTTCAATTCACGGTCCCCTTTGGGTTAAGTAATGCTCCCGCTACATTTGAGAGGCTAATCGAGTATGTATTGAGCGGGTTGCCATAGAGAACGTGCTTAGTATACCTCGACGATATTCTTGTCTCGGGTCAGACATTCGGCGGCCATCTGAATAACCTAGGCTAAGTATTCTCCAGAATTAAGAACGCTCACCTGCGACTCAACCCGAAGAAGTGTTCCATGTTCCAAAAATAAGTAGAGTTTTTGGGCCACGTCGTTTTCGAGTCCGGAATCCGCACCAACGAGGACAATATAGACGCCATTCGTGATTGGCCAGTCCCAAGAGACAAGCATACTACAGGTGATTTGTTGAGAGATTTGCCACCATTGCCGCGCCTCTACATCGGCAGACCACTGAGAAAGAAACCATCCAGGAAAGAACATCTGGCAATAATAAGGGCTGTAGAACATTTTCACAAATACCTCTATGGTCGTCATTTCCTAATCCGAACAGATCATGCCGTCCTCTAATGGCTACCTATTCAAGAGGCAACCCCGGTAGCGAAGGCTCTGGTAGAACAGCTATTCAGCAGGTTTGGCGTCCCGTTAGAACTACATTCAAACCAGGGGCGTAACTTCGAATCGAATGCATTCCAGTAGGTCTGCGAACAACACCATTGTATCCACAGTCTGACGGAATGGTGCAAAGATTCAACAGGACCTTGAAACAACACCTATTGAACGTCGTCAGCAATAATCAGCGTGATTGGGATGAGTATATTCCCCTATTCCTGTTGGCCTATTGCTCAGCTGTACATAACAGTACTATTTGGAAAAGAGCTGAGTTTCCAAACATCGATGCTATTACGAGGATGTTGCATCCCTATTTATAAATGCTCTGAACATTTGCAAAATGTTCGAACGTTACTTGGCGGAATAATTTCGGTGAATTAAAGCAACAAATTACCAGTTGACATGATAATTATACGGTGCTAGGATACCTATGATCTATGATAACTTAGATGTATTATGGTATCACCTTTCGATTGTATCCAATCATCTAACTGCTTTGACCGTCTGAACAGCTCTATTTAATGAATTTTTAATTTTTTTTAAGGAAACAAAATCATGAAACAAAATCCCGGAACATTTACCTTCAAAACTCAAAATATCAAAAATTCTAAAACCTAACATTTAATCAGCCTAAATTTTCGAAAAATACTAATTGGAAATCTCGTCCACAGAATTTATAGTAAGGCCGAGAACCTGAATGAATGAGTTTTTATCATCTAATCAATTATTAATTAATATTTGCCAATAAATTATTAGCAGAAATTATTAAAATTTCAACGTTAATTTATCGTATTACTTCTTGGAAAAGACCTAACCAAAGCTAAGCTCGTGATAAGCCATTTCAATACTCCACATGTTCGTAAATCATATTACACTTTAGTTAAGTGCATGTAAATTACATAAAGTTTAATGGCTGATGTGTTATTGTTGACCATAAATGTACGTAAGGGATTTTAAGCTCTAGTATACTTTGTATCCTTGAATCAGGCCTAACAAATCCGAAAATAAATAGTCCTGTTTATATGTGCTTAAACATTAAAAAGCACTCTCATTTGATTATTAGTAATAAACAACATACTATTACCTGTACTTAATTTATTAAAATATCAATACAAGCAAAAGCAAAGGGTAAGAACTTATTTAACTATATGGAAATAATTTAATACTACAATAAAACATCTCAAGTGCAGATAGGAGACACTGACAGAATACCAAAAATACAACTCGGGATTATACTTAAATTTTTTTTAGTTCAATGAAATATAGCATTTTTAGAACCAGTCACATAACATTTAGGGACAAAAATTTAAAAACTCAACTTTTTCATTAATAAAACATATCCCAGCAAATTACTACAAAATTATAATCCAATTATCTTGGAAATCAATAGACAAATTACAGAAACGACTAATCCACCTTCTTATTTAATTACTAACGTTAACCATTTCACTAATAACACCGATACTTTTAGATAATCTTGTTTGCCATCCAAGCTATAAAATCCAAAAGAATTTCTCCAATGAATTTAATATCCGTTTTGCACATAAGTTCATTAAAACTGCCAGTTCTCTTTCAGCAAAATAAAGGACAAGATTAGCAAAGATAGTAAAGTAATGTAGTCTATGAAATTGATTTGCAAAATTGTACAGGGATGTATATTGATTGGTCAGACGTCAGAAATCTAAAAGGAAGAATTGCTATATAAGTGATAACAGGTTAGGCAATGTTTGTACATTACAAAATCGCGTTTGTATCATCTCTATCTAGTCTAGATCGAACTCGGGGCCTCAATCTGCCTACTCCCCAAGAGTCACTAGGTAACTGAACTGAATTTGAGTCTGCTCTGACAGCAGACTCAAATTCGAGTTTATAATAAATCGAAATTCAATTCAATAGGTTCTCTCAGAGAAAATCCTATGAAACACCGTACCGGCCCGGACCCGTCCAATAACAACTCAACCGGAAATAACAAATCAGCAGGATGGAGCCGTGCCCACTGAGCGCCATGGGCCAATCACACGCAGCCGTTCACGGTGTCAACCGATAGGCGCCGAGCCGCGACTATATAACAGCGCGCTCGCTTCAGAAAATCTTAGTATTCGAGTAACTAGAAGCGAAAGCAGAAGGCTACGAGAATTATGCCAACCGACCTGAAGAGAGCAGATGTGACTCTGCCGAAACGTCGTCATTTTACCATCGATCCCGGCAGGGATCAGTTATCAACTACGCGGATGAAATCTCGGAAACCACCTAAAACATTTAGTGCCCGAGAAAACTTAAAAACAAATATATATATATATATATATATATATATATATATATTATTTATTATATACTCGAATTTGAGTCTGCTGTCAGAGCAGACTCAAATTCAGTTCAGTTACCTAGTGACTCTTGGGGAGTAGGCAGATTGAGGCCCCGAGTTCGATCTAGACTCTGAAACTGAATAGGGGAATATACTCATCCCAATCACGCTGATTATTGCTGACGACGTTCAATAGGTGTTGTTTCAAGGTCCTGTTGAATCTTTGCACCATTCCGTCAGACTGTGGATACAATGGTGTTGTTCGCAGACCTACTGGAATGCATTCGATTCGAAGTTACGCCCCTGGTTTGAATGTTGTTCTAACGGGACGCCAAACCTGCTGAATAGCTGTTCTACCAGAGCCTTCGCTACCGGGGTTGTCTCTTGAATAGGTAGCCATTAGAGGGCGGCATGATCTGTTCGGATTAGGAAATGACGACCATAGAGGTATTTGTGAAAATGGTCTACAGCCCTTATTATTGCCAGATGTTCTTTCCTGGATGGTTTCTTTCTCAGTGGTCTGCCGATGTAGAGGCGCGGCAATGGTGGCAAATCTCTCAACAAATCGCCTGTAGTATGCTTGTCTCTTGGGACTGGCCAATCATGAATGACATCTATATTGTCCTCGTTGGTGCGGATTCCGGAATCGGAAACGACGTGGCCTAAAAACTCTACTTATTTTTGGAACATGGAACACTTCTTCGGGTTGAGTCGCAGGTGAGCGTTCTTAATTCTGGAGAATACTTCGCCTAGGTTATTCAGATGGCCGCCGAATGTCTGACCCGAGACAAGAATATCGTCGAGGTATACTAAGCACGTTCTCTATGGCAACCCGCTCAATACATACTCGATTAGCCTCTCAAATGTAGCGGGAGCATTACTTAACCCAAAGGGGACCGTGAATTGAAACAGCTCTTTACTGGTGGAGAACGCTGTCTTCCCTCTGTCGTTTTTGTGTAGACCAACCTGCCAATATCTACTCTTTAGGTCTAGTGTGGAGAACCAACGGGAGCCTCCTAGTGTGGTCAGAGTGTCATCAATTCGGAGTACTGGATAGCTGTCTTTCTTCGTGACGTCATTCAGTTTTCTGTAATCCACGAAAAATCGGGTGGTTCCATCCTTTTTTTAACTAGCACGACGGGAGGTGACCATGAGCTGATGGATGGCTCAATATCTATGGCTCGGTATCTATTCCGTGCTGTATCATATTGGTGCGACCGGGGGTTCCATCTTTGGTGTTAAAAATTTGACAGTGATTTGCAATATATTGCTTGGCTATAACACGAAAATAATCTTTATTATTCACTTTAATTTGTTTACACAATGCACTACTAATATTTGCAGTTCTACATTTTAATAGTGCATTTCTATTAATTTTAAGAAAATAATATGTAAACACTCACCTAATCTAAATGGAGACATAATAGTTAGTATGGATATCTCAATGAACATTGAGATATTCAATGTAAATTATATTTTCTATAAATTACTTCATTTGTACGAGATCTCCGACTCAGGCTCAAGAGTGAAGGTTACGAATAACTGTCAGGAGAGCTTATTGTTATATTATGTCAAAGTTTCTACGAGATTAAACAAGAGAGAAAAGTTTATATATATAATTTTATTTAAAGAAATATTGGTCATTTACCCTAAACGTGCAAATTGTGTTTCATTTTTTGCAAGGAGCCCGATTTTTTTTTTTTTTTCATACTGCGCCACAGTCTGTAATGTGAAACATACATCTACATTGTGTGTATTTGAGAATGTTTCACATCAATAAAACAGTGAAATAAATAATTGCTGATTGCCGTGAAGATTTTCGTGGAAGTATGTTTTTGGATTTGAGTATTATGTTCCTTTTTATATTGCCCAATTTTGCTTAAATTTCATCTCTTAATTATCTCTGCCTATTATTAAAGACTAAGCGATATAATATGAGATTCTGAAAAAATCGTAAACAGTTTATTTGACCTTCATTTGTCCTTGAAAATCAAAACAACACTAATAGCCCTAGCAGTTTAAGCATATATATTAATTGGTTAACATAATTGCATATTTATCCTGAATATACTACAGTGTGCACGTAAAGTATGAAACATACCAAATAAATCTATGCACATAAAAGAAGAAAAAAAAACCTGGGACAAATCAATCTTTATTTAATAATGCGCACATTCAGACATAACTAGATTTCTCATGGCGTCATTAATGTGATCTGTATAACGTCATACTTTTTTTGAAATGGCAACTCCAATATTTCATATATCGATTTGAAAGATGTAGTAATTCTACATACACAATCTGTAAATTTCAAATCGGTGACATAATTTTTTCTAAAAAAATAATTCCTTTATTGTTTTAAGCCTTTAGGTTGATTAAAGATATAAATGTAACAAAAGTAATGCGATGTTCAAATTCGTTAGTCAACACTACAGTAGCGTTTTTTGAAAAAAGCTTTTTCTGTACCTTTCATGTTTCGTAAAAGACCGATATTTTGCTGATATTTATTTCGATTTTCGATTTTTTTCCCGAACAATGAATAATAAAGTTCATTTTACGTTCCTATCATAATAAATCTCAAATTTGATAGTTTGAGGTGTAGCTTATAAAACACACTTAAAAAAATAGTCAAAATTACATACCTAGAATAATCTTTAGATTAAATAATGGTCAAAGCGTTAGGAATATTTATATTACACAGGCAATATTGAACGTGTGAGGTCTTTACATTAATGAATTGTTAAAGACGAAACATTCAGCAAACAACCTCATTAAAACAAATCATCCACATAACACCAGACAAAAGGATAAACAGTTGCTCATATGTAATCGAAGGAATAAAACTGTATGTCAAAAATATATAACCTATATAACGGTGTTAAATTATACAACGTGATTCCATTAAGTTGCAAAAAACTAACCAGGAAACAATTCATGAAAAATATTAAAATATATATAGCCTTATACCTTATTAGCCTTTCTAGCATAATGAAAACACCATAAATAAATTCCTCTATTTATAGAATAATACCCCTATTTCTCAATTTCTATTCATTTTTAGTTATATTTTATGTACTTAGTTATATTTTGTTAATCTGTATATACTTGAATGATCTCTTGGACACAACACAAGCTTAGCTTAGGTGTCCATTTTTCATTCGAACATTAATATTGTTAATTTTACTTATTACTGTTTCGTTGGTAATAATGTTAATGACAATCTAATGGTAAAAACCATAATTGTATTTTTTTGCTAATAAAATTGAAATTGAATTGAATTGATAGATTTGAATTATAATTTTGATTACATCAAAAATTAAAGAATGGTGAGTTTAATTAAAAGACAACTTATTTAACTCGCACACAAGAAGAAATTTGCAAATTATTCAAGAATGAGAACCCTAATCGACCTATTACAAGATTGACAATAAGAAAGGGACACGCCAAATTTGGATGATGAGGAAGCAGATTTTGTTAAAACGGTTCTTTCAATAGGCGTAACTGTAGATATTGGGCACATGAAAACCCACACTGGATGATGCAAGCACATAAATAAGGCCCATAGAAGGTCACCGTATGGGCAGGTATTGTCAGCACTGCCCTCATAGGTCAGTTTTTTATTGAAGGAACTACTACAGTAAAACATAATACCGGCAATTGGATGAGTCTTTCCAAATGCAGAGCATCCCGGCATGCCTCATGATGTTTTATGGTTTCAACAGGACGGTGCACCGCCACATTATTCACAACCTGTTCAAAATTATTTTTCTACTATTTTCCCAAACAAATGGGTTTGTAGGAGAGAGCCAATTGAATAGATCGTGAAATCAGAAGTTTATGTCAACTGAATAAACACTACTGAGGATTTAAAATTAAGTATAATGGAAGAATTAAGACTAAACACTCAAGGGTTAACCAACGTTAAAAATACTTGAAAATTGCATTGCTCATTGCCAGCTAGTAAATTCTGGCCAATTTGAACACCTGCTAATACTAAAACACTTTTTAACTTTTACACTTGTTACCTTTAAGTTAATTATAAAAAATTGTACAATAAATTATTGCCGAGATTTTGCAATCGCGGGAGAGAGATGTCAAAATGAACTAACTAATATAATGGATGTGCTAATATCAACTCTCCTACAGCTTTACAAACAATTTATAGGTTCTGTCATGATGACTTAGGTGGCCTTAATAACACGTGCAGTTTTACTTAACCAATAGAAGCTATTAAGCTCACCTCTAAATAAGCAATTTTGGAATAAACAGAAATATTAATTACTTGAACGGAAATGCCAAAGATAAGATACAAGGTTGCACAAAGGGGTCTTTCATACTGACTCACGTAACAACTTCCCCCTATACAAAAAAGTTGATGCCATGCATCAAGTTTTCAGAAATAAGATCAAAAATGAATATAATTTCAAAAATTCAAAAATTAATAAACAAATACATTATAACAATATCAAAGTGTAGATTGCATAAAAATTATTAATATATAAGAGAATAAAATACAAAAATATAAGTATATCTGAGAATAATATCAAAAGTAAATGAGTTTATATAAGTAAACATACAAATGGTTAAAATGTTAAGAATAAAATATTAAAAATGTTAGAATTCAAAAATAATTAAAGTTTACAATTTTTGGTTATACATATACATTTTTATGAAATGTCTTTGAGTTCCATTCCGGGGATTCCTCTTCTATCTGTTCGCCAAGGTGGATCCTGCTTCTCCGCCTAGGGATGAAACGTCTCATACGTCTTTGAAAGCCGCTAGGAACCATTGGTGGTACGGGTGGATCATCTGGTCCTTTTATATAGATTAGATGTCTTCTGTGTCTTCTTCTGCACCTGCAGAATATGTATAGGCAAATTAGAGCAACAATTATTGTTATGTTAAATATAGTATACCACGATAATTTTTTGGTTACCAGGGCTGATTAATAATATCGTCTAATTGATCGGAGTATTGGAACAACTTGTGTTGAGCAATGTTTAGCTCATCTGTATTCAATTTGTTTAATTTCAACGGTTTCAAGTCTGGAAGGTAGACTTTATGTACTAAATCTTCACAACAGCTGAATGGTGTATTTACTGGATGGTTTCTATAAGTTATGTTTTGATATGTATCCATTAACTGTTTGGCTTGGACTCGGGTGGATCCGATAAATGCACTACATATTGGCTGTATCTTTAAAATAGTATTAACGTTTACTATTTTTATGATAACTGCTCTTCCTTCACATGTAACGGTGACTGTTAGAGGATCTGATGCACTTATTAGCCAATGATTTGGAGCACCTGATTGGATATTATAATCCTTTGCATAAATTAATATTGTCTGACAAGTTTTTGGTAATAAACTGGTTTGCTTGAAAAACTGGGCTTCGCAAATTGCATCACTGTCGATTGGATATGCTAATATGTCTGGACAATTTTTCGATCTTCGGTCTATAGCCTTGCAATTGTCCATGTTATCAAGAGTTACGTTAAAGTAGAGAGTCATCGTCTCTAGCAATATATTTATGACCAATCAGAAGCATATGATGTAGACCTGTACGATTATCAAAAATAGGAATTGGATATAAATGGTAAAGGATATAATATTCAGGTTCTACCAAAGTTATTTTTAATACGAAGACGATTTTTGAATCAATTTGTAATGCCTCTAATTCTATTATTATACTGTGCTACAGTTGAAGTATAAACTGGTATAGGTAACTTTTTATAGAGTGATTCAGATATATTTTGTATTGAATTTAATAGATCATTGGGTGAAATAATCGAACTTTGTAAACTTTTAAGTATGGCAAATGAAATGGAATTTATAATATCAACAAGAGTTTCGTCAATAAAAACATAACTTTTCATCAATGATTCGCAAATTTCTTGTACTTTTATTTGCGCTTGATAAAAGGATAAATCATCTGTAAGGTTAAAAATTGCGGATTGAATTTCTTGAAGATCTTTATTAAATGTGGACTCGTCAATTTCCTACTTTTGTATTATACTATTAAAATTCTTAATTACTGACGTGGTCACTGAAATCTGATTCTTTAATAAATTTTCTATCTGGTGTTCATCTCGCGAAATGCGGTCAATAGACTGACTATAATATTCCCCATCAGATGAGTCTAAATTTCCTGATATAGCTTTACATATCGTACCTAAACCGTTAATAATGCCGCGTTTGCGTCTGTTTGAACTTGCACCTATATAACTTTTGGTATTGGCAAATATTTCTTAATATTTCTCATCAACATTGTTCGCAATTTTATTTAAAAGATTAATGTGTGTTGATAGTTAGTTCTACTTTAAATGCAATCATACGATTGTTATTTTCTTTAAGTGAGTCTAGCAAATGATCTAAAATTTCATTGTTGTTTGAAATCGCTTGTTTAATGTGACTGAGTTCTTTGTATACTAAGAGTGTCCATTTTGAATTTGATATTTTTAAATTACTTTCTTCTTGGAAGTAAATACCGATCGTAATATTTACTGGTGATATTTGATATTGGCATCTTAAAATGGTGATTATCCACCAGAGGATTAAAATTCTGTAAAGAAGAAATTTCTAATCATAATAGGGTTTAAGCCTATCGAAATTTACTTTTGTAGTTTGATTAGTAATCGGATTAAATAATTTTGGTGGGTTTTGATAAAGTTCTTTAATTTCATAAGAGCGATTTACCTTATTTTATGATTTGCTTTTAATTTGAGATTCTTTGAGGTATACTTTATCTCCTATATTAAATTCAGGTTGGTTTTGAGATATATTCTATCAAACCGAATTTTTGATTTTTTTTGGATTATTTATCGTTGCTCTTGCTATTTTATAATAGCGTTCCATACGATTATTTAAATCTCTAATATATTTAGAAATGAGATTTTTCTGGTTGTATAACGTTTCAGGGGGTCTACTTGACGTATGCCCGAATACTAGTTCAAATGGGGTAAATCCATGGGTGTAACTTTTTGTATTATTATAGCAAATGACAGCGTAGGGTAAAACATTAAAATGATGTTCTTCGGGATGTTCGGCTGTATTGGTACGAATCATTTCGGAAAGTGTGACATGAAAACTTTCGATTGAACCATTAGATTCTGGATAGTTCACACTTGAAAAAGTTAATTTAAAATCATAGAGTTCTGAAAGGTCTTTCATTAAAATATTGTTGAATATGGTGTGCCATAATGTTGAAAATAAATTAATAGGGTGTTAACAACTGAGGAAGCTTATCATTCAGAGAATATGTTTGAGTGAATTTTGTTAATATTCAAATATTATTCGCTCAAAGGGAATCTTTGGTGTTTCTGTTATTACGAAGGGTGCGCTTAAATTCTTTCTGCAAAATTTTACTTTTTGGCAGATTTCGCAAGATTTTATAAAATTTTCAATATTTTTAATTATTCCTGGCCAATTATATTTTTCTCTAACGCGTCTCAGAGTTTCATTTATACCTCTGTGTAAATTATTTTTCCACAATGATATTGTTCAATGATTATTGGAATCTGATCTTCAGTTGGAGTTGTTACAATATTTTGTCCTGTATATAGAACACATCTTTCAAATTGATGTATCAAATATTAGAGTTGCCATTAAAAAAAATGTGTTTGAATTTTATGTTTAAAAAGCAAAATATAATAAAATATGGTTGACATATAATTAAAATATATTATATAACTCAATATTTTACTAGAAGAAATGTATTGTGTTATAAATACACTCATTCATTTAAGAAATTATCTGCTTGTGAATAAGATGTTTTGAGACTGAAACTGGAATCTTAGAATCCAGAGGGCCAAACTGGAATACATTTAAATATATTATGGTGGTACGGAAGCCTTAGTGTGCCCTTATAATATCATTCCGATTTCTCCCTCTTTCACACTACAACGTCCAACTAGCACTTGACCAAATTATTTTCTTGTAAATGCACTGAAACTATAACCTTTACTATAAATTTTAGAAATGAACTCAGTTCATCTCATATATCAAATGTGATATATTTTTTCATAATTTTGAAGTATTATCAAAAATATTTAAAAAATTAAAAATTACCCATTTCCCCTACCTTATCTCCGTGATTGAATCATGTCAATCTTTTATAATGTTATAGAATTAAATGAAAAATATTTCAAAACTCCAACGTCAAATTTTACTAGATTAAGTAAAAATAAAATTTTCAAACGATCATTTTTCTTGAACATATTTTTAAATTTGTGTAAAAGACATTAACAAAAATACTAAACATCGCAATTTGAATTTTAAAACTGTTTCCATTAGAGAGATTTCGTGCCGACTCTCTTCTATGAGGAAAATTCAGCCGAAGGTCAACCGCATAGTGGCGCCAGTATATACAAGGGTCCAATGACCGCCAACTTTTTAAGTTAAATAGTACTTTTTATTAATTATAAAATTTTAAATGTTTCCAAATAAATATGTTAAGTGCGATTAGACATTTCAATTAAAAAATTACGATTAATGAAAATCGTGAGAAATCGTTAAAATAATGAAGTTTCTGTTACTTGTTTGCGGTAAAATTTTTCCTCAAAATGGTTCTGTGCCGTCAACCTTACTGTGATCGAATCCACAGAAATTCATAATATGTAATAATCATATTTTTCTCAAAGTTGTTATCATTTCCCGGGTGTGCATTGGCGCCACAAGGCAGTTGAGGTTCTACAGAAAATCCCTTATACCCCACTTAAATGACTTATGAATAATTTTTGGTTGACCTCAATGTTGTCACTATGAACAGAGGATTCAGACTGAATCTAGGTTCCATTTTTCTACAAAAAAGTTATTTTCTTGTTATTTCTCTTGCAAATGATCTCTAATTCGTGAATTCTAACGGAGGATGTTCAGCCGAGAATAAAATAAAAAGGAAGATTAACATAGGTTATGCGTTCTTGTAATGACAGCTGCCTTAATCAGGAACTCACAGAACACAAGCGACTTAGCCCGGGTTTATGATTTTTGTTATCATGAGGTGTATTTAGGTATTGAAATCATAGAAGTATTATTCTGTAGAGCACGTGAAGTAGCGAAATTCATGTAATAGCAATAGAAAGAGAGAGAGAATAAGCGTGGCGTCGTTCCTGATTGGTCAGTGTCAGTGGTGACGCCTACAACTTCGACAATTTGTAGGGTAGAGACATAGCAAGTGCACCCTGATGTTGTCTTTCTCTTTCTATTGTTATTACACTGCCACTTACAGTAACGCCCATACCTAATTCACTCTACAGTATAATGCCTCTATGATTGAAATGCCATGTTTGCCAGGAGCTTAGTTCTTCTTGGTTATTGAAAAAAATATATATAGCAGTATAAACCTATAAGCGCTTTTAAAATTTGTTGTTGATGTTACTATTATTTGTACTTAGTTAATATTATTTTTGACGATAATTAGTTTTTAAAAGACTGTTAACTTGACCCAGTCGAATATAATATCTGAATTCTGAATAGCTGTACGAAAAACGTCGTACTATATTTGAAAAAAAGAACGGAGGAAGTTATTTATCATTTAGACCAATAACTGTATATGCACAATATTTGTCTATTAAACCAGGATAAAATTTATATAACATGCATTTCGGTATACAACAGAGCAGTAATTTATGCTTACCGCTTAATAATTTCGGTAATGTGATTATTTGAAATCAAAACGAAATAGTCTGCCTTTTGCAAATTCAACAGATTTGTTAGCATTCAGTTGTTGATATCAATAACGATTAAGCCATGCGAATAAAGTGCTTGGTTTGTAATCCGTACGTCGCAGATTTACGGCTCCAGTTGGAATGGATTTTAAAATTTCTGTTAGCCCCAGGAATGATGTCGGTTCGCTGGACCAGTGTCCGAATAATAGAGAAATATGAACAAAGTTAGTTAGTTGGATTACATAAACCAAATTCTCTTTCATTTTAGTTACAAACTAAATTTGGTAGTTATTAAAATAATCCCAACATGTATTTATTTTTATTTAAGCATTCAACAGGATTTTATTTGATATAACAAAGGTAGGTAAAAAAAAATTATTAAATTGTCAAGCTATATACAGGGTGAGTTTCTATTGATGATCAGTATGGGGATCTCGGAAACTAGCGGAGATAGAGCAATGGTTAAATTGGGAAATATTTGCAGTTTTACTGGCCCAATTTAATGACACTTTCGGATTTTTGTAAAAAGTCATGGCTTACTAGATATTTTGAAAAAACGAAATTCTGTCGATTTAGTCAAATCTCTCTAGTTCCTTTGTTTTTGATTTAAAAAAAAAGTGTAAATATCAAAATTGAAGGGAATTGTATCCCGAATATGATTGTCATGTCCTCGTTTGGGTGAAATCTCTCGTTTTCGAGATATGACACAAACTTATCTTTTTTTGAACGGAAACCATAGTTGGGTATGACCTCAAAAAATCGAACATTTTTAGAGCTTTTCAACGATATAATACTCGATATAATTATTCATAAAAATAACAGAGTTATGGATGCTTTTTTCACTTATTTTCACTTTAAACGTAGTTAGCCATGAAATAGGTTGATTTATTAATAACTATTTCAAAAAACCGATTTTTTTATTAGGTATATCAGATATAACGAAAATACTAAATAAGTAGGTACTTACCAAAAACTTAAGAAATTAAAGTACATAATAATGGTTACAATTTATGCTCGAAATGTCCACCATTGTTATTTAGACAAAAATTGAATCTTTTTAAGATTGACATTACCGCTTTCCTCACAGACCGCCTATCAATTTCTTCAATTACTTGTAATACCGCCGCCCGTAGGTCACCAACTGTCTCATACTATCTTTTATATACTTGTTTTTACGCACCCCATAAATAGAAGTTTATAATTGCCAAATCGGAAGACCGGGGTGGCCATTCGCGTGGGCCATTCCTTCCTATCCAAGAATTTGGATAGATATTATCTAAGTGTTGCCTTACTAATAACGAGTTATGAGCAAGTGCTCCATCATGTTAGAATCACACAATTTCTAAACGAGTTCTCAAATTCAAATTATGCAACATGTCTTGAAAAGTGTATTGCAAGAAATGCAAGTAGCGCTCCCCAGTAAGTGATTCGTCATAGATAAAAGGCCCCAGAATAGTAGACCCTATGATACCACACCAAACATTAAAATCAAATTTTATCTGGGGTCGTCTTTGTTCTACATGGAAAGGGTATTCTTTAGCCCAGATATGCTCATTATGTCTATTGAACATACCGCAGTTAGTAAATTTAGTTTCATCTGACCCTAACACCTTTAATGGAAACTGTGGATTGTCAAGGTACATGTCTCTAAACCATGTACAAAACAAAATACGTCGATGTTCGTCACCAGCATGCAAAGTTTGAGAAACTGAAAGTTTGTACAGGTGGAACATGTGCGCTTTCAGTACCTTAACTACAGTTCGTTGAGATGTGCCAGCTTCTGCCGCAATCTCACTAGTTGATGTAGATGGATTTTGATTTACCATTGCCAAAACATTTATTTGTGCTGCTTCGTTAATTTGATTACCATTGGGGGTTTAGTAAAAGATCCATATCTGCGTAAACTCTCGTAAAACAGAGCAGTAAAGCAAGTTGACGACGATTAAAATATCTATGAAAGTATTCCTCAGCTGCACGAACTGAATTTTTATGGCATATGATATAACATTCCACCATATTTAGTTTTTCTACGTTACAATATTTCATTTTATTACGAAAACTTGTCAATATCGACTGTCAGTTCAGCACTACTAATGGAATTACTCTCAAATGAGGAAACGTCAAAGTGAAAACAATCTTTTTCATGGCTACATACCTTAAAAATGAAAATAAAAGAGAAAAGCATATATAACTCCGTTAAATTTATGAATAACTATATCGAATATTATATCGTTGAAAAGCTCTAAAAAAGAAAAAAAAAAAGTCCGATTTTTTGAGGTCATAGCCAACTATGGTTTCCATTCAAAAAAAGATAAGTTTGTGTCATATCTCGAAAACGAGAGCTGTCACGCAAACGAGGACATGACAATCATATTCGGGATACAATTCCCTTCAATTTTGATATTTACACTTTTATATAAAATCAAAAACAAAGGAGCTAGAAGGATTTGACTAAATCGATAGAATTTCGTTTTTTCAAAATATCTAGTAAGCCATGACTTTTTACAAAAATCCGAAAGTGTCATTAAATTGGGCAAGTAAAACTTTAAATCTTTCCCAATTTAACCATTGCTCTATCTCCGCTAGTTTCCGAGATCCCCATACTGATCATCAAAAAAACTCACCCTGTATAAAAGTATTTGTTCTGCCACATTTCCGATACACTAAACAGAAATGTGATTGTACCCATCTGCCTTTTCGATGGAAAAGTGTTTGGAAGACCTTTTAAGTATGCGAAAAAGGATTGTGCTAACGAAATATATACAGTTACTATATAGTAAAGCAGCTAATTTGTAAAAAATAGATATCTGTTTTTATTTAAGTTTAGTGTTCGGTGTGGTCTGTGCAAATATTAAAATATATGCATCCTGTTAAAAAGCACTGTTCTGGAGTTCTAGCACAGAATGTGTATTAATTATAGTAATGGTATTTTTTATAATTTTAGAAAACATATTTTCGAATTAAGTGTAAAATTATTATTATCATTTTCTGTTCCAGAATGTAACTAATTTTCAAAATTATATCAGTCAAGTTCTTTACAATGGCATTTTTTACCAAGTAAAACATAAATGCACTTACTTAGCACTGCATCACTCGAGTGGAGTTTCGTAGACCCCATCCAACTAAAAATGCTTCCCAAATGTGTAAATCGTTTTTGTACACACATGTGCTTTTTAGTAGCTTCTTAAAATGAACCCAGGCCTACAATTATAGTATTAGTTTTACTTCGGCTACTTATTCACATTACAAACTAGCGTAATTTGTGGGTTTTTATAAATGTAATTAAGAAATATGTACACAACAGCTCAGGATGGGAGTAACATTGAACAAGAAAATGAAGATGATAAAAACCAAAGGAAGAAGGGAGTGAACATTTTTAAAATTGGATTTAGGGTGGGCAAAAAATATTTTACTTAACAAAACAATCGTATCTATATCGACAGAAATATACATTATGTTATCTTTTAATATTTAAATTTTTATTCGATAGGCTCGAACTACAGGAGTACATGCATGAGCCAGTCAGCCAAGATAGAGCAGCAGTAATTACGCTCATGAACCCACCAGAGTATTAAGGTGATAAAAATTCACCGCACCGGGTTAATAGATAGTGGATATTACTGGTCTTACCAACAACAACAACGATATAAGTAACAAAACCAAAGAATGTAACTTTATGGGAACAAATTTTTGCGCTCAAAAACCTAGAAGATATAAAATGTGAGGGCTGTCTCAAATATAAGTATTAATAACCATAATAATAGTTAGTTTAATAATAATAATAAATGCTTAGTCCCGTGTGGTGGCCGGGTTAGAATAGCACCACGGTATCCACCACCTGTCGTATGAGACGACAAAAGGGGCAGCTGTCCGCTGACCTACTACCTAGCTTTCCTTCCTTCTCCACAACCCGCACGGTATGGTCTGGTTTAAATCATTTCATCTGGGAAGTGACAACCCCACGGGTCCGAGTTACCTGGGTCACCAGGGTCAATTGGTGACAACACCCATGAAAATGGAGCTAAGAAATAGATGCCTCGGAAAAGAGCCGCTGCCTGGGGATCGCCAGGGCATGTCTAGAGCCGGCGCTGGACATGACAGCATGCGGGACGTCGGTGGCAGGGTGCTGAGGAGGCGGGCCCCTGCCGTCCAAAGAGCTACAGCCCAAGAACCAGAAGAACCACAAGAACACTCACCAACACAGTCACAACAACGTGACCATCACCAACGGAGTCAAACGAGAACGAGAACTCCACCCGCAGAAAGTGTTGCGCAGGATCAACAGCCAGCGCTCACTCAAGCGGGACTAAAAAAACAGCGCATGAAATGGACTGGCGCCATGAATGAATTTATAATGCGCACGTTTTACAGAATCACGAACCTTGGCCAGGACAAGACTGGATATCGCCAAATACTCTATCAAGAGTTCTGTCGTGAGTACCCAGAGCTTCAAGTTACTGAACAGAGAGTCGCAGATCAATATCGTGTCATCTTGAGAAATGGCCTTATTTCGCCTGAACAACTGGACACAATAAAGAGCGAAGTGGAGCGCGAACTATTTGGTCGAAATACATTCGATCCAGAGCCGGAAACAACTTTGGCACAAAGAGCGGACGAGACTCAAGAACTACAACAAGAACAGCCAACCAACGCTGACCTGCTTGAGAAGATCCAAGCAGGAATGGAAGGAGCTCTTAGAGAGTATAATGGAACAGATCCACTGACTAGACCAGCTCTTCCCAAACTAAGATCATCTAAGAAACTGGGTAACGTCTTGCAGGCTATGAACAAATTTATCTTGCCAACCTATGTTTTAGGTGCTAATACGTTAGAGTCGCTACACACAATCATCTACTGTGCTGCAAATGCCATCTGCAGAATAATTGGGGTCGCAGTAAGACCAAAGCAAGACCCTCCCCAATTTAGACAAACCCCTGGAATACCACCTTGGCAAAGAAGACTTGAAGGGAAAATCAATTCTCTTCGGAAAGACGTTGGAAGACTGACCGAGTACCAACGAGGAGTCAGGAACAACAGAATAGAAAGGCTTGTCAAGACTATCATGGACAATAACCGAATACACTCCCAGTGGTATGGAGAAAACGTCACATCTCAGCAGTGTCTGGACAGTCTACGACAAAAGCTCTCCGTCTACACAAGTCGATTGAGAGGGTACAAAACCAGTAACCAACGAAAACTAGACAACACACTCTTCCGACAATCAGAAAAAGGGTTTTATAGAAAACTTAACAACAACAATAATAATGAAGCCCCTAGTTACCCCAGTAAAACAGACATCGAGGAATTCTGGAAAACACAGCTTTCCACAACAATCTCCTATAACTCCGGAGCCAGCTGGATTAATGAGGAGGAGGCTGCATCTCAGAACTGTGAGGCCATGCAACACTAACCATTTACAACGGAAGATACATCCAACATAATGAAGAACCTCCATAACTGGAAAGCACCAGGACCAGATGGTGTACAAAATTACTGGATAAAGAAACTGTACGCAACCCACGAAACACTAACAGCCCTTATAAATGACGTAATTGCCCACCCACACAAGATGCCTAGTTTCCTTACGCATGGTGCTACATACCTCTTACCAAAGGACGACCTATGTGCACAGGACCCAGTAAAGTACCGACCAATCACTTGCCTTCCAACCTTATACAAACTCATAACATCATGCATTAATCATCGCATTTTCAAACATGGTGAACTGAACAACATAATTACTCAACAACAAAAGGGATGCGCGAAAAATTAGATGAGTTGCAAAGAACAACTGATAATTGATTCCGTTGTCTGCAATCAAGCCCACGCCAAACGACGTAATCTCTACATGGCATATGTGGACTACAAAAAGGCCTTTGATTCAGTTCCACATGATTGGCTCATTAAGGTGCTGAAAGTCTATAAAGTGAATAATTGTATTATTAACTTTTTAGAATATGCCATGTCCACCTGGCAAACCAAAATCTCACAGAATGAAGCCAACTGTTCGATACAAACTGACCCTCTTCCAATCAGAAGGGGTATATTCCTGGGAGACTCTATTAGCCCGCTGTGGTTCTGCCTTGCCATGAACCCTCTCTCAAACAAACTGAACTCGACTAATTTTGGGTTCAGTCTCAAACACAACAACATACAAGCATTAAAGATAAACCATTTGTTATACATGGACGACTTAAAGTTGATGGCAGCTACAAAACAACAGCTGCATGATATGCTTAAAATAGTAGAAGGGTTCTCTAGTGACATCCATATGAAATTTGGCCTAGACAAATGCCGAATTATTATATTAATATAGTTAAAGGCAAAATACACCAGGGGCACTTCGAGATGGGAGATGGCACCTCAATTGAAATTATTGGGGGAAGGTAAATACCTTGGAATAAACGTATTGATCACATGACTATGAAAAAGGACCTAACAGCAGAGTTTTATAGAAGGGTAAGACGACTGTTGAAAACCAAACTAAACAGTAAAAATCTGTTTCAGGCTATTAACACCTATGCGTGTTCAGTGCTCAGTTACTCTTTCGGTATAGTTAATTGGTGCCAGACTGACATTGAACAATTACAACGAAAAGTTCGAGTTGTACAAACAAAAGCTCTAAATCACCATCCAAAGAGCTCTGTCGAACGTACAACTTTGCCACGGTATGAAGGAGGTAGAGGATTGACAGATCTAAGTAAACTATTAGATCAACACATTTCTATTTTGCGTAGTCATTTCCAGAAACTCGCAGAATTTTCTGATCTACATAGAGTCATGTGCCAGGTTGATGACTCAACACCACTGCGACTGACACAACAACATGTCCAATTACACCACCAGACCACAGATCAGAAACTGCTTAAATGGAAAGAGAAGCCCCTTCATGGAAGACATATAAATGACATCAACCAAGATTATGTCGACAGTGCAGCGTCGAACTAGTAGTTGATCTCTGGTCATATGTTCCCTGAAACGGAAGGCTTTATATTGGCAATCCAAGATTAAGTAATTCCAACTAAGAACTACCTAAAGTACATCGTTAAAGACCCTTCCATTAACAACGATAGATGCAGGTATGGTTGCCAAACATCTGAATCTATCCAGCATATCACAGGAGGTTGTCAAGCGTTCGCTGCAACTGAATACAAAGAACGACACGATGCTGTGGCAAAAATACTTCACCAGGAACTAGCAATGAAACATGAATTATCACAGTCGGTAAGATTACCATACTATAAATATAAACCAGAATCTGTTTTAGAAAATAACAACTACAAGCTGTACTGGGACCGCACGATACTGACCGATCGGTCTGTTGCTCACAATAGACCAGATATAGTTTTGGTAGATAAAGTCTCTCGGAAAACAACTTTAATTGACATAGCAATTCCCAACAACAATAATATAAATATCAAGCAGACTGAGAAAATAACCAAATATAGAGATTTGGAATTTCAAATAAAGACTCAGTGGAACATGAACAACACACGAACTGTACCAATTGTTATGTCAACAACAGGGCTAGTCGCAAAACATCTATTAAACAATTTAAAATACCTCGCTCTGGACGAACATCTTTACAAACAAATGCAAAAAGCCGTCTTGTTAGGGACAGCCCGGACGGTCAGGAAATTCATGGGAAACTGCCGTCACGACTCCAACCACAGGCCTGAAAACCTGGCAAGGGCTCCCACAGAGCTAAACCCTTTTGATATCTAGAATATCTGGGGTTTAGTGAATTTTCCCCTAAATAGAGTGCCTTAGAGGCACATTGTATGGTCAAGTCGTGGTTAGTTCAAGAACTGTATGTAAATAATTGCATTATTGAGCTGGATCAGCATATATGGTCATGTGCTTTAATGAAACAAGGTGATATAGACTTGCAAAAGTTCTCTAAAAAATAAACTTAGTCTACAACTAATTAGTTCGATCACCTAATTAACAATTTCATTATTTGTCGTCTTCCTTGATTCGATATGGGAATAAAATTACAATATGTCACTAGGGGCATTATCTTCTTTATGTCTATTAGTTTTTTGTCACCAATCGAAACAGGTTATTTTTATGCCTCTATGGGACAGAAAGTGGACTTTTTCTTATGTATTCTTGATCATTATAGGAGTGTATGCCTAGTCGTCGGCTTTCACGGATGGAACAAATGGAGAAATATTCATTCATCTTTCAATCCTGCAAACGTTTCGCCAAGGTCTCACTTGGCATTCTCAATGCGTTGTTACGGTGAACTGAGAGGTGATCTTCCTGAGCTTGTTATTTTATGTCTTCGTCGAAGGTCGTATATGTATATATATATATATATTTGTTTTTAAGTTTTCGCTGGCACTAAATGTTTTAAGTGGTTTCCGGGAATTCATCCGTGTGGTTGATAACTGATCCCTGCCGGGATCGATGGTAAAATGACGACGTTTCGGCAGAGTAACATCTGCCCTCTTCAGGTCGGTTCACATAATTCTCGTAGCCTTCTGCTTTCGCTTCTAGTTACTCGAATAGAGTATTCGTATAACTTGCGGAACATGCGATAAGGTATACGTCGGACAAACGAACAGGAGAATTTCAGCCCGTTTAGAGGAACACAAATTAGCTGTCAAAATTTCAATGGTTGTAAATATATCTCACAAACTCCTCATTACAAAACTAGACTATTACGAGAAGCTATTGAAATTGAGAAAACTGGACAACTAAATAAAAGAGACGACGCCCTGCACCTCTCTAACACATGGAAGACAATTATATCAAAACATGAAAATAAAACACAATTAGCTACGCAAAATACAAACTCGTCAACAAGCAAAACACCCGACTCGGCAGCGAAGGGGGCAGAGTCAACACCGCCCAATCAGGCGCGATACGACCTCTGACGGAGACATATAAAATAAACAGCTCAGGCAGATCACCTCTCAGTTCACCGTAACTACGCATTGAGAATGCCAAGTGAGACCTTGGCGAAACGTCTGCAGTATTCAAAGATCAATCAATGTAACGAACGGATGTATTCCCGGTTAAATATTTCTTCACATTGTTCCATCCGTGAAAGCCTACGACTAGACTATATATATATATATATATATATATATGTTCGCGTAGTTGATAACTGATACCTGCCGGGATCGATGGTAAAGTGACGATGTTTCGGCAGAATCACATCTGCCCTCTTCAGGTCGGTTCGCATTATTCTCGTAGCCTTCTGCTTATGCTTCCAGTTACTCGAATACTAACATTTTCAGGAGCGCGCGCACTGTTATATAGTCATGGCTCGGCACCTATCGGTTGGCACCTTGAATGGCTGCGTGTGATAGGCTCTTGACGCTCAGTGGCCACGCCTGCCGCTTGCTGATTGGTTATTTTCGGTTGAGTTGCTATATGGCGGGGCCGGGCCGGTACTGTGTTTAATAGAAATTTCCAAAAATTCGATGAGTTCTGGATTTCATTGCGTGTGTTTCAATTGCCTCTCTTACAAGTCTCGATTTCGGGTGTTCTACATTTGCCAGTACTCTGGTGTTCTCAAAGTTTATTCGGTGTGAAGTCGTGGTGGCGTGCTCCGCAATAGATGTTGTTTTTTCCTGCTTCTTTATGGCGTTTCGATGTTATCACGTCTAGCTTGAATTCTTCTGTTAGTTTGCCCCACATAGGTTTTATGACAGTCTGCACATGGAATCTCGTATACTCGCTGTTGTTTTACATACCAACAGAGAGCATAATATGTGGCGTGGAAACAGCAGTTTCAAAATTAGATGAGAACAATGCTGAAATAATTCGACAAGTAGTGTCACATGTTCTTAAAAAGTCTGAACCACCCAAAACGAACCAATCTATAGAAGAAAATGAGGCCTTGAAATACCTTCTCCTCAACAAGGACATTGTCATTCTACCTGCTGATAAAGAACAATGCGGCTGTAATGTTAGATACAGCGGATTGTTCAAAGAAAATACAAACATTGCTACAAGATCCAGCACACAAACAAATTACTACTAACCCAACAACTTATCTGGAGAAAACAACCAAGGCCAAAATCTAAGCAAGCAGTACATAAGGAAGGTGCACCTTTGAGGCCAATCGTAAGCTCAATTCGATCCCTAACACAACAGCTAGCCAAATACCCAACAACTTTAACGGATTGTAGAGGGGACTCATACTTGAGAAATTCGACACATTTCACCGAAATACTTAGAAAAACGTTCTTACAACCATAGTGTCTTCTTGTAAGCTTAGACGTAGTGGTCCTTTTCATCAACATCCCTTTCTACGAAGCGTTGAATGTCATAATAGAAAAATACAAACCACCTCAACACCTTGAAAACTTAACAAGGCACTGTCTGATAAACACTTATTTTGTTTACGAGAACCAACGATACAAGCAAGTGGAAGGAGCTCCAATGAAATCACCACTCTCAACCAGTAAAAGCAAACCTTTTTATGGAGAACTTTGAGGAGTTGGCACTAAGAAGAGCAAGCCTTAAACTCAGTTTATGGTTGCGATATGTGGATGATACATTTGTGATTTGGCCTCATAGGTAGAGGGAACACCTCATTTAGACCACCTTAATGGCATCCATCACAAAATAAAATTTACCATAGAGTTTGAAGCCAACAATCAACTGCCACTTCTTGATGATCTGATGAACAGAAAGGAAGATAAAACCCTTGGAAATACAGTATATAGGATAGCAACGACAAGCCATCGTCAAGACTTTAGTAACCAGATCACAAAGACTAGCTGACCAGGATAATATCAAACAGGAAATGGACAGTTTAAAAACAGCTCTGAGATAAAACGGATTTACAGACCGAAATATTCAAAGAGCCTTAAAGTCAAAACCGAGACAAACAGACGAGGAGCATGAGACACCAATAACCAAGGCTTATTTACCCTATGTCGAGGGTACCACGGACAGTATTGCGAGAATTATGCGAAGACACAATATCGATACTAATTTCAATACAGGAAAATAAGCACGGTGTTGAGGACTCCGAAGCCGAGGTTCCTTTTAGAACAAAAGGGAGTGTACGAGATTTCTGTGCAGACTGTCATAAAACCTATGTGGGGCAAACTAACAGAAGAATTCAAGCTAGACGTGATGAACACCAGAACGTCATAAGAAAGCAGGAAAAAACATCCATTGCGGAACACGCCACCACCACGCCACACAGAATAGCCTTTGAGAACACCAAATATAGAACTCCCGACATCGAGACTTGTAAGAGAGGCAATTGAAACAGCGAAGAGTGCTCACAATCTAAGCGCACGCAATGAAATCCACAACTCATCGAATTTTGGAAAACACCGTACCGGCCCGGCCTCGCCTTATAGAAACTCAACCGGAAATAACCAATCAGCAAGCGAGGAGCGTGGCACTGAGCGTCAAGGGCAATCACACGCAGCCATTCAAGGTGCCAACCGATAGGCGCCGAGCCCCTACTTATTACAGCTCGCACGCTCCTGAAAATATTAGTATTCGAGTAACTAGAATCGTAAACACAAGGCTACGAGAATAATGCGAACCGACCTGAAGAGGCCAGATGTGATTCTGCCGAAACGTCGTCATTTATATTATATTTGATTAGAAACTTAAAAAATTTAGATATATTACTTAAATAACACTGTACTCAATGCAGAAGGCATTACTGTTTGTAGTCCATCATTATGCCGAGACTTAATTGCCAGTAAAGTAGCGTTGCCCAAGAAAATGCAATTTTAGTTTCTCAAATTAAAGATTTGGTTTGCTTTATCGTTGGTTATTTTGTTTCCTCACGCTACCTTACTAGATTAACGGTGGCTTCTTGGGTCATAGTAGCTTAGTTAAACCTTCGATTTGATCCACAATAAACTCTTGAATACTTTGTACAAGTAAAAAATAAATAATATCAAGCAGCAACAAGAAGAGTCCACCAATATTATGTTAGCGGTTCATGTATATAGTATGGTTTTTGCTGAAACGATCAATATACGCATTTTAAACAAAATGAATATTATATTTCAATTCTTAAGAGTGTCAAAGATACACAGAAGTATAAGTAACCTATTTGCGACATTGATTGCCAGTTTTTGAAAACTGATATTGAGACGATTTAAAAAAATCTGTCCTGTGTTATACCAGTGCAATATTTATCACAACCCACATAGTAAAATATACTTGTAACAATATCTTGAGAATGTCACAAATTCGCTGTAATATCACTGTGCTATTGCAGAAATATTAAAAGTCCACTAGTATTTTATTACATTATTGCCAATAACATTGCAGCAGTATAGCTAAGATATTCCTACGATATTAAATATTACCACAATCTTGAACAAATCTTACTTATTTATGTACCACCAAGTAATATTTCTGCATTATCAAGAAATATTACTTATTTATATATAAAAGTTTAATATTTCTGCAATATCATCAGTTTACCGCCAGTATTCGAGATTATTTTGTCTGTTCATTGGGTTTTCTGTCCTCAAAATTTTTTCTTGCAACAGATAAGTATTTAATAAATTGTATGTGTAGAACAAAGTGAAGTAAGGCAATTTCGTAAATTTGCCCGGATTACTAGCTCTCTGTACAGATATTCTTCCTCACAGTTATTCTGAGAGAAAGAGATGTCTACAAAATGATCAACCAGTATTCCTGTATATAAGTAATGTATTGTATACTGTGTAATACTTATCTGTGTTTGGAGACGTTTTAACTCCGAGTCCGAGAATTTTCGCTTTGACAAACAACAAATTCAAGAAAAACTAGGCAAACACTTGCGACATTTTTTGCAAAAAATACCTATGCCCAATTTTGTTAGACATCTATGATTCTTAATAAATATAGTGTGGGTTAATCTAGCAAAATCGCTATTATGAAATTTAATTGTATATTTGGCTAATTAGTAAACAATTCATTGGGGAAAATGTGAACAGCGATCAGATAAAACAAGGTAACACAATTTTCCGAATAATCCGAGTAATTCCGAGAAGGTAAATACTCTGGACATATTAGTTTCAAACAGTGATTAAAACATATAGTTAAAATCGTTGCTAAAATGAGACTATTCAAATAAAAGCAGACAAACACAATTTCTATTGATTGATTCAAGCAAAAGCGATTATAATGGGTACAGTGTAAAACTGTTACAGCGAATTATTTGAATTTGAGCAATTTTGTCAGTATTGACAGGTATATGTTCGATGAATAATGTGAGCATAAGTACGCTATTCAAACATTATATTTTTGGCCTTGAATTTCAGCAAAACAAAAAGGGGTAACTTATCTCACTTTTGTTCCAGATCAAGGGTTTTTTAGCACTCAGGAAAAAAATTACCTTGAATACGATCATAATAAAAAAGGAAAAGTTCTGTGGAAATCAGGATTGCTTGGAAACACCATAACAATTTAAGAGGTCCACAGAAGGATGATAATTTACTCGTGTCTCAAACTGGGGACGTATAAATCGTTTTATAAATGGAAGTACAGCAATATAATACTAAAACAATAGAAGTATCGCTTCTGTACTGCATGATCTTTGTAAGACCGGCAGTATCATCTTGAATATTAAAAATTTGTCAGTGATTTTTGGTAAATTGCTTGACTTTCTGCTGTTCATCTGGTGTAAGGTCTCCTTGATCAATGTCTGATACTCTTATTCACCATTTATATTGGTATCTACTGGCTCAAAACAAGCTATTTCTGGACCATTTGCCATTCGGATGTTGTTGGTGGATATATTCAGGACTATAATTATTATATCTTATCAGCTTTTCATCATAGCCCGTCCAATCAAATAGTCCTGAGTTAAATCTACGAGCTCCACCATTCCAACGCAGCTCCCAGGATTTCTTTCTAGCTGACCATGGATAATTTGTTCCAAACGGAACCGGGAATTCTCGTTGAGGATTTCGTCTCATTTTTTATGAAATTCGCTGAGCTGTTGACGGCCCACGTAATAACTATTCCTCAATTAGGACTCGATGAACAGCATATCTCGGGTAGAATAAACGAACCCAGGTTGGCCACTTAGTGTAATCTATACATAAATAGGCAAACGCAAAACGGTTAGGTACCATTTTCTCCTCTTTTTCTCGACAGATTTTCTTTATTTTTGATTTGTTTAGTAGCTATTGACGACCTTCAGTGCAGAATGTATAAAGAATCTTAATTTATATCTTTTAAAGTAACTAATTCAGAGATAAATTATTAGTATAAATCAAGTGAGTGGCCCCACTATGAACAAGTAGCTTAATATAATATTGGAATTTTGAAAGTCGTCAACAGTAAAAATCCAATCGTGGACAATCATAGCGAGGTAAAAAAAATATTAGTAAATTAATCGACTTTTACTTACAAAGATGTATGCTGTGAAAGCCTTCTTTTCTATTCATTTATGACGTTAATTTCTCACAAAAACGATGACAGCTATTACTGAAGTGGCCAAAGCGGTTGTGTTTACGTATACGAAGTTTGCGCATTTACAGAAGAATCCAAATGAAAAGTTTTATGTAAGTACACAATTTAGAGATTCTAAAGCTAATTGATACATTTGATTTCCGAACCTGAAGAGTAGAGTATCTACATTCATTTAGTCATGAACGTCTCACAAATCTAATTACAATTTGCATTTGCATCCATTATCAAAGGCTACGAAACCACTCAGTAGATGTGATATGCAAATATATTTTTAATTATTTATATTTATGCCATGTGCAAATAAAATTTGAATAAGTATTACAGTATTAGCAATAAAATAAGACGAATCAATTTGCAGTTTCATTTGATATAAGGTAATCTTATAAATTATTTATAACATCTCATCTAAAAATGAGAAAACAATTTCTGACTCTAGTCAGAAATTGTTTAATGTTGTTTTAACGAGATGTGATATGCTGCAAATATATTTTATCTTATTTCTCTAATAAAATAACACCTATAATGATTGTTTATTTAAATGCATCTTATTTATATGTAATTTTCGCAAACGGCACTACGATTTTGTCGAAATTCCATTTCGAGGTTTTAGCATTTACAAATCGGGATCAATCCTATTATCAAGAAAGAACGAGATTGTGACTATTAAAACTACTCTAGAAAAATTCATTCAATACAAATTGATATGTAGGATCTTATAAGAATTTTATCACTACTTGATATTTTTCTTACATTACATTTTTACAGTTGAACCTTTCAAGATTTTAAAGTAAAAAGTCCTGGTTAGGCGATTTTTTGATGGGTAAAAGTTATGTGTTCTTGTGTTAATTTGTGGCCCTCAATAAAGTTGCCATGAGCAGTTACATATGCATATATAAACTGACTGAGATAAGTAGGTTTTATAATTATACAGGGTGACTTAAGAAATATTAGAAACCAAATGTTTTATTAACTGGCCCATAAACAGTTGCATACACATATATATTGGGTAGTCCATAGGCAGTTACATATACAGGGTGGTGAAATATATTATAAAGTGGAACAATTGTAATGAGTACTTTAATAAGTGTTAGAGAGTTAAAATTAAACTGAATCACTTTATCTTAAGAAAAATTAGACCAAATATCCGATTATATGAATATATGTATGTACCTATCAACATTTTTGATGAACCTTTGCATTTACGATTAATTAATCCTACAAATGGAAATGGAATAAGTATTAATAGTAAGATGAAACAGATTATTTGGAAATTTGGTAACGAATATAATTGTCATTTATATTTATTTGTTATATTATCCTACAGGTTAACAACTGAATTATTTAATTTTAAGAAATTTAATGTTAACTAGATTTTTTTGTTTAATTTCCACTTACTACCCTCTTTGCCATACCTTATATCATTAAGCTATGCATCAAAAATGTGCTCACAAATAAAGTCCTATTAATTACATATAAAAAACAAGTTGAATTTTATAAGGAATTGACACACATGGTCGAATTTCGAGCAATGGACGATCGCTAGTTCGTATAAAATTGTCCACAAACTCCGCTACTATTACCCCATCTGTTGTGTTGTCCCCTATTTGTAGCACATTCGACTTGCCCGTGACTGTTCTAAGCTTAAAATTAAAATCAGTTGGTACTTAGTAAAAACTTAAGAAATTAAAGTACATAATAATGGTTACAATTTATGTTCGAAACGTCCACCATTGTTATTTAGACAAAATTGCATCTTTTTAAGATTGACATTAGCGCTTTCCTTACAGACCGCCTATCAATTTCTTCAATTGCTTGTAATATCGCCTCCTTTAGGTCACCAACTGTCTTATACATTCTTTTGTATACTTGATTTTTAGCGCACCTCACAAATAGAAGTCTATAACTGCCAAATTGGGAGACCGCGGTGGCCATTCGCGTGGGCCATTTCTTCCTATCCAAGAGTTTGGATAGATATTATCTAAGTGTTGTCTTACTAATAACGAGTTATGAGCAGGTGCTCCATCATGTTGGAACCACACAATTTCTAAACGAGTTCTCAAATTCAAATAATGAACATGTCTTGAAAAGTGGATTGCAAGAAATGCAAATAGCGCCCCTAGTAAGTTATTCGTCATAGATAAAATGCCCCAGAATAGTAGACCTTATGATACCACACCAAACATTGAAACCAAATTTTATCTGGGGTCGTCTTTGTTCTACATGGAAAGGGTTTTCTTTAGTCCAGATATGCTCATTGCTTCTAATGATCTAGTTTCATCTGACCATAACACCTTTAATGGAAGCTGTGGATTGTCAAGGCACATGTCTCTAAACCATGTACAAAAAACCATGTACAAAACAAAATACGTCGATGTTTGTCACCAGCATGCAAAGTTTGAGAAACTGAAAGTTTGTACGGGTGGAACTTGTGCGCTTTCAGTACCTCGTTGAGATGTGCCAGCTTATGCAGCAATCTCACGAGTTGATGTAAATGGATTTTGATTTACCATTGCCAAAACTCTTATTTGTGATGCTTCTTTAATTTGATTACCTTCCTTTGGTGGTTCAGTAAAAGATCCATATCTGCTTAAACTATCGTAAAGCCTCTTAAATGTACATAGAGCAGGTTGACCACGATTAAAATATCTATGAAAGTATTCCTCAGCTGCACGAACTGAATTTTTATGGCATATGATATAACATTCCACCACGTTCAGTTCTTCTTCGTTAGAATATTGCATTTTATCACGAAAACCTGTCAATACCGACTGTCAGTTCAGCACTACTAATGGAATTACTCTCAAATGAGGAACCTTCAAAGTGAAAACAATCTTTTTCATGGCTACCTAGGTTAAAAGTGAAAATAAGAGAGAAAAGCATCCATAACTCCGTTATTTTTATGAATAACTATATCGAGTGTTATATCGTTGAAAAGCTGTAAATGTCCTATTTTTTTGAGTTTTGAAGTTTGTGTCATATTTCGAAAACGAGAACTGTCACGCAAACGAGGACATTACAATCATATTAGGGATACAATTCCCTTCAAATTTGATATTTACACTTTTTTTATAAAATCAAAAACAAAGCAGCTAGAGGGATTTGACTAAATCGACAGAATTTTATTTTTTTAAAATATCTAGTAAGCCATGACTTTTTACAAAAATCCGAAAGTGTCATTAAATTGGGCCAGTAAAACTGCAAATCTTTCCCATTTTAACCATTGCTCTATCTCCGCTACTTTCCGAGATCCCCATACTGATCATCAAAAAAAATCTCACCCTGTATAAAAACAGCATTAAATTTTATAAGATATTCGTATTATTTAGTTGAATTAAAACAATTTCACTCTTTTATTTCTAAAATAGGACAAGTAGGAAGTTTTGTAAACAATAGTAAATGTATTTCTAGTAAAAAATATATAACAAATTTAACACTTTGAAATTGCTGGCTTAGTTTTCTCTTTAATGGTGATATTGCACTTGCTATTATGACTATGTAATTATTTTGAAAGTAGTTTGAGCAGTATCCTAATAGTTCATATTAGATAGCTGTATTGAAATAATTACAGGGTGAACTTTCATAGCTACTATAAAATCTCTCAAACTTCTATTGATAAACTCTATAATAATTTTCTAAAGTGTAATCTCGCCAATGAATGACAATAATTGCTTATCCCTGTCTTCAGTGTTACATAATATGGTCTTCTGTATTTGCTATTTATTTCAGCAGTGATTCTAATGAGTTCCTTTTGTAATTGTGACTATTATTTATTATGTGGTGGTTATATATAGATTAACTAGGTTGCATATATCCTGGAATACCATACGTATATTTATTGTGAATTTTGTGGATTCCTTAACTATCCTTGGATTGGTAGAATATCGGCTTTGACAGATGTGATGTACAATTTATGAAGAGTACTTAACACTGGTTTATTCAGTTTGTTCTTGTTTCTTTTCAAAAATGTGTTCTTAATTAACGCACTTAAAAATGTATCTAAACAATTAGAGTGTCATATCTCTCTGCAATCATAAAGTATACTAAAGTAAACAAAGTTAAAAATCTTATTTATATAGTCAGCAGGGAACCAATTGAAATCCAAATTGTGTATTTATTTAGTAGTAATTTTTATATTTCAGTTATTTGGTTAACATAAAACCAAATAACAAAACGGTTATAATTATATTGATCTTAAAGCAATACCGTTATATCTCAGTAGAATTGAAAAATATTTACATTGGGCTGGTATCCAAACAGAGCAACATTTCCCTATCGTTAAATAACAGTTAAAATCTCATTAGCAGATATCCCGGAAAAACTACTTCGGAAAAGCTCAGGAAATGCTCGAGTAAATACCGCAGCTACAGTGCAGAAATTTCCGGATAATAGTCAACTACATATTTATTGATTTTTAAATTATTGCTGCCATCCGAAACAAGTACAAGTTATTTTCACTCAGAAAAATGCAATTGGTAATATATTGTTAGTTTTAGGGATAGTTGACAATTGAAATTTTACATTTGGTGTTATACAAATTGTCGTTTTGTTTGAAATCAATATTATATTAATTAGCACTAAAACAATTTAATATGTTAAATGTTTCTAAAATAACGTTTCATTTCGATTCTCGCCTGACATAAATCCCAATTTTCATTAAATACAAATGAACAAGTTAAGCAAATAAACAATTGCCCCCAAAATAGTAGTAAACTAAATTAAATTAGTAAACAAATATGTATTTAAATGTGTTTTATAATTGACAAATTACCATTTCTCAGAATGTACAAGTGTTTGTTAAAAGAAATAACTTATGAAACATATGGGTTATCCCATATAACAATTTCTCCAAATTTTTTGAACATCCTACTCAACTATAAATACACCAATCCCGAATATATTTCACCCAAATTGTGTTTGTGGCCAACCCTATAGAACAATTATATGCTGCTGTTTAATTGTCACCCAATATAAATTTTTTTAACATCTGCTTATCTCTACTCCACCCTATATTTCAGCTATGCAACTGCTTATGGTCTACGCTATATAACAATGATTTTTGAAATTTTTTGAGCCACGTTGTAAAGTGCAATTTCTCTCCGCACTACATTTTAATCACCCTTTATATGCAACTTTTTTTAACATTAGTTAATCACACTCTAAAACTATAA
This sequence comes from Octodonta nipae, assembly GCA_034190945.1. Taxonomy (NCBI): domain Eukaryota; kingdom Metazoa; phylum Arthropoda; class Insecta; order Coleoptera; family Chrysomelidae; genus Octodonta; species Octodonta nipae. The sequence goes on from CM067217.1 coordinate 116,187,969, forward strand.
TCTTGCTTCGCTCCAAGTTTCAGGTATTCCATGTAGTAGGATGCAACTGTTCATGCCCTATATAACATTTTTTTTTAATTTTCGATCCACCCTATTGGAAATGCCTGTGGAACCCTTGCTGTGTCACAAATGTAAAAAAAATTTGGCACCCTATCACCAAACCTTTATTTAAACACTCAGCAAACTGCAACTGTTTATTGGCCACCCTATATAACAATTTTAATCTTTTTTTTGAACCGACTTGTATAAATATAACTCTACTTTCATTTTCATTAAAACCATCCTGTATTTACGGCTGCCAATCAGTCAAACATTATAATTGATTTTTGAACCATCCTGTATAACCATCATTTTCGTCTACAAATACTTTAACCACTCTGTATGTTTATCTGCTTAGGGGGCACCAAATATAACATTTTACGCAACTTCTGATGGACTACTAAATGACAATTTTTTAACCACCCTGGAAGGTATAATTTGTCTCCATCTTATATATCCACCACCCGTATATGCAATCACACTGTATAACTATAATTTTACTTCCACATTTCAGATATTGCATATATGCAACAGCTCATGTTCTATCCTAAATTTTTTTATCTATCCTGTTTAACTATAATTCTACCCCACCCTCTATTTCAACCACCTTTTATATGCTACTACTTATCGGTCAACCAGTATAACATTTCTTGTGTTTCCCTGTATAACTATAAATCTATCAATGCCCAATATATTTCACTGCAACTGCTAATGAGGCACCCAATATAACAATTTTGTTCAACATCTTTTTGAATTATCTTGTATGTATTACAATTACCCTGTATATGCTGTTGCTTATTGCTCAACCAATATAATATAGATACTTAACTATAACACTTCTTCACCCTATATTTCAACTATCCTATATGTGAAACTGATTATGAGCCACGTTATTTCACAATTTTTCTCATATTTTTTTAACCGCATAAAGTAAAATTTCCTTCCACCCTTCATTTAAAGCACCCTTCAGTTGCAACTTTTTATAACCTTGTTTGAATCACACTGTATAACTATAACTTTACTGCGTCCCATATTTCCGGTACTCCATATATGCAATTGCTATATAACAAAATTTTTCTACAACTTATTACCAACCCTGTATAATTATAATTCTACTCCACCCTATATTTCAATAACCTTGTATATGTAACTACTTATTTGTCATCCAATATAACATTTTTGTACCACCATGTATTTCTAAAATTCTACTCCACCCTATATTTTAACCATCCGGTAAATGGAACAGCTTGTAGATCATAACATTTCTTTATAATATTTTTAAACCCATCTCTATAGCTGTAATTATACTACACTACATATTTCAACCACCCTATATATACTCTCTTCGAGGTGTCATTCAGTCAGTTGCGCTTCCCACAATTGAATGTCCTCTCGAACACTTCTTTATGCATTTGATGCATTTCGTTAAATTTGAAGACGCGAGATGTCAGACCGACATCTAGGATTTTCAAGAGAATCAGTACACAGAGGTTCTGAATCTGGAGCCGCTCCGTGTAATTGCTGTTCTCCCTTAACTCCTAGGACAGAATGTACAAAGGAATGACACCTCGAAGAGAGTATTCAATATTTCAGTAACCTGAAAATTTTATCGTGACATTCTGTCCTAGGAGTTAAGGGAGAACAGCAATTACACGAAACGGCTCCTCTTCGGAACCTCTGTGTACTGATTCTCTTGAAAATCCTAGATGTCGGTCTTACATCTCGCGTCTTCACACCCTATATATGTAACTACTTGTGGATATAAAATATTTTTTAACTACTCTATAAACTATAATTCCAGTCGATCTCATATTTCAATCACCCTGTATAAACAACTTCTTCTAAAAATTTTTCAAGCCATTTCATAACTATAATAACTCAAAAACATAATTCAAAGATCCCAGCTGCTTACATAACAATTTTTTTTCTAAAAAAATTTTATCCCCCTTGTATAAATATACTAACCGTGTTTTAACCATATTGTATACGCAACTACTTATGATCCAAACAATATATAATTTTGTTAACCAACCTATTTAAATTTATTCTACTACGCCCGTTTATAAACCACCTGGTATATGCAACTATTTATGGCCCACTCAATATAACTTTTTTGAACCACCCCGTATAACTAATTCCACTCCCCCTTATTTTAATCACATTGTGTATATGGTACACCTAATACATTTTTTGTTAGATTTTTTAAACCCACGTTATTCACTCCGTACTAAGTTTCCTATATATAAAACACCATGTAAAATTACGGCTGATATATCAGTTGATATTTTTTTATTCGAAACATGTTACATTGACATATTCTGAATTTTGAATAAAAGCTAATCTGATTCAAGTATCTAATATTTGGTGCTTGCAGTGGAACCAATAGAGTAATTGAGTTATCCAACATTGTAGAAATTTTTTCGCTATATATACCGTTTCTGTTAATTTAGGGAGATAAAATATCCACCTGATTTTAAGTCAAACTATAGGCTTGTCACCAAAAAAAGATGCAGGAAAATCAGTTCAGTAGTTCATTCGTGATGCCCGAACAAACAACCAAAAAAATAGAGACACTTACAATTTTATGATAGTATAGATAATTATAATCATTAATACAATAAAAATAGAATTCTATTGTTTCATAGATCTGTGCATTATTTGAAGTAAGTAGAATGTTATAACTATCAGAGATCATGAAGAATTTATCAATCATACATTATAAACTCGAAATGCTAGACCTGGTAAAAGCTTATAACTCAATCAAACACCGGTTTTAAAATTAACCTATTAACGCCCAATTTACTTACTTTTTTTATATAATTATTATACTAGTTACTTAAGTGGTTATAAAGTAATTGGCAAAAACATGTTTTCTAATTCATGTTATAAGTCATAATAATACAAACATTTAACAAATTTTATGTTGTAATACTATGGAAAAAATTCTATTCACAATATAATATTGTATTTATTACACAAATTGTTGCAGTTTTGCTGTTGACACGAACGTTTTTTGTCCCTGTTTAGGAGATAATGAGTTTTTCTCTCAAATATAGCATCTACTACCGTTGTTTATGGTACCCTATGGGTTTTCCTATCATAACCCCTTTGCCCTATACTATTTTCGAGTAATAAACACTTATCTCTCTTCTAAGGTGTTTCAAAGCTATAGGCACTTTTCCCTGTATAAGTTTATATACCAAGTGAGAATGTACTATGAGCAGAAGTCTGTAGAGCAGATTTTAATAGCAAATCTGTAGAGGTAAACTATTTAAATAATAAAAATCCACAAAAACAAGAGTTTACTTTGTTTTCTGCTTATATAGTGAAAAGTAATGGAGTCAATGGAAAAGTTGTGACAATCAGAAATCCTTCTTTGTTAGTGTTCATACGTCCTGATTGGATAGTTTTTCACCGAGAAGTCAGAAAAACTGGTAAAAATTTCTTTTTTCTTCAAAAATTGATAACTTTCGGAAACTAACACTGAAATATAAATCTTCGTCAAGATTATAGTTTATTGTGTTAAGTTTATAGGCTTTCACAAGTAATACTATCGAAAAATAAATTTTGAAGAATTATGATCTAAATTATTTAAAGAGAAATTTTGCATAGCCCATTGTATTAACCAGACTACTCCGGGACAACAGCAGTCAAGGTACATGACCGGATCTAGGATTTTCTTGAGGTGGAGACACAGGTTGAAAATGATTCTTTAATTGTATTAATATATGTTTTTTTTCTCATAAGTTTGTTAGGTTTCTATTTATCCAACTATTATCTGAGGATACTGGTCAATTTTCCATTAATTTATTAGATGATCGATTACTTGTATACTCTTTACTGTTATTTTTTTATCGATTGATACACTATACTCAAATTTTACTTATTTGCCTAAATCTTCCTCTATCACATTTATTAAGGGTCGAATTTTGTATCCGTTACGAAATTTATTGTGAATTGCTTCAGCATTAATTTGAAAATGTCAAAAGGACTTATCGTACATCCAAATATTCGTTTTCAGAGGGTTTTTCTGTGAGGCCTGTTTCTGGAAAAAATAAAGTACACTGCGCCACAAGCAAACGGGTCTGCTGCCTCGACGCAATAAGTTCCACGCTGACGTAATTCGCACTGTAGGACAGCTCTACTATTTAAATCGCGGGAACGAGTAGACCACGTAAAAAGCTGAAAGTATCATGTCGTTGATGACACAAAAATCCTGCCGGGAGAAAACGATATATTAAAACATAAAAAATACTTCATTTGCAGATCTACTTTTACCCTTCAAGTCACATAACAAACTAAAATATTTTACCCACGAAATGTTCATCCCTACAAAGTAATAAATCAAAGCACGAATTAAGTGGTTGTGGAAGGCGGATGAAAATGTAAACAAACGTGTTAGTAATGGGCCAATATAAAACTATGCACAATTTGTTTTCTGAATGTTATTTGTGGCATCTTCTAGTTTATTTTAGATTTTCTTGGGAATAATACCACATCAGAGTTCAAACTTGTGTATATTTTAAAACCAAACGTTTCAAAATCCTGTCGGATTTCGTTTTCAATGGATATAAATTTATAAAGTAAAATTGAAATATATGACAATTATTTTGACAAATATGTATACGTTACTATGGATAAATTTCTTTGATTTTAAATATACAGGGTGCACAAGAAATTCCAAAGATCATTATAAATCAAAAAAAAAAAATTTTCAAGTTGGAAGAACTTGAAAAATTGTCTTCAGAATTTATTTGTGGCGTTCCTAGGGACGACTTTCTTTTTAAGATAGTGCATTTGCCAAAAAATGCGATCAAAGAATTCTGATAATTCAGTGATCCCATTAAAGTCATAAGGGAAAAACCAACTTGAAAATTTTTTTTTGATTTATAATGATCTTTGGAATTTCTTGTGCACCCTCTATATTTAAAATCAAAGAAATTTATCCATAGTAACGTATACATATTTGTCAAAATAATTGTCATATATTTCAATTTTACTTTATAAATTTATATCCATTGAAAACGAAATCCGACAGGATTTTGAAACGTTTGGTTTTAAAATATACACAAGTTTGAACTCTGATGTGGTATTATTCCCAAGAAAATCTAAAATATGCACAATTTGTTGGGTACTTCCCTAAAAGGGCAGAATCCAGATTTACAGATCCACTGCGTTTTATAAACCCGTCCTAGCATAAGGAGATCAGGTAAATTATAGTGACCCTAACATATCAAACTATGAAGCACCTGCATTTACCTGCTAAACATTCTTAACCAAGCACAAGAGAATTCAATAATAACTAAAATGTATATTTCTCTAACGGAAGGACCTAGATGAGCAGCATCACTAATATGTCGTCTGTGAAAGAAGTAAATAGGCATTCTAGACCACAACAACCTGTGGTGAATTTGGGTAGTATGATCTGAAATACAGCGAATTCAAAGACACTAACAATAATAAACTCAAGAACATACTGGGCACATTGAAGACAACAAACTACCGAACACGTTACAAACTCAATAAATAGAGCCAAGAATGCTCCATTACACAAACTATCTGCCTTCTATATTATGTCGAATCAAAAAGCGCTAATCAGTCAGATGTTAATAACATACGGAGGAGTTGTTCAGAAGCCGAAACAATCACTTTCGAAAGACGTTCATATAAACACGCGCTGCTCATTGACAGTTTTCATGTGGCTTCTTCTTATGTTTGTGCCCTCTCCTTCATGGAAAGGTCACATCCGCCAAGGTCTTCCGATCTGTTACCGCTCTAATTAGGTTTCCAAAATTTAAGCCAATCCAGTTAGTGATATTCTGGATGCATGATACTTTTGCCGTGCCAATGCGCCGTCTACCTTCTAGTTTTCCATGGGTTATAACCTGCAGCGGTTAATACTTCTGCATTTCTTAGAACGTGCCCAAGGTAAGCGGTTTTTGGTATTTTACTATGTGGAACAATTCTTGATCTTTGCGTACTATTTTCAAAACTTGGAATTCTTAGGAGTCTTCGGTCTGTCCACAATTCCAATGCTTGTATACAGTTCATACTAAAAGTTTGCTCGTTCATGTCTCCACTCCGTATAGCGGTGTTAACCATACGTAACACCTTATAAGTCTTAGACGTAAATCCATATTTAGTTGTTTATCGTGCGATATGAGTTTAAAGTCATTTTGTCTTATTTTGTCAGCCCTTTACACTATTTCTGTCGTGGTCTAGTCTCGAGTTAATCCAACAGCCCAGATTCTTGATCCACTATATGCATAGGAACATTAAAAGCACCAGATATTAACATTATCTTCATTTTGCTAATTTTTATAGTCACTTTATAGTTTTTACATTTCATATTTATTCTGTTTATTGTATTTTGCAGCCCAATATATGTATTTGCAACTAAGACTGTATCATCTGCATAGCTTATGCTAACTATATTTATTAACGCTGATTATTTTTATAAAATTTAAGCATAATAACAGGTAGTAGTTAACCTACATGTTGAACTGTACAAGTTTAAGACAAACATGTTCGTAAGATGTTTTCTGACCTAATCTGACTTTCGCATTAGACAGTGTGCAACAAAATGGATACACCATTAGTCAAAGTCTAAGATTGTAAGACACTGATTGTTGGTTCAACGTCGTACAAAACTTACAAAAGTCAGACAGTTGTTGAAAAAATTATCCAAAAAGCTGGTTACTTATTTGTAGGTACTATGTCAATGCAAACTAATATTTTAAGATAACACCTTTGAAGGTGAACATTTTTTTGTGATAATTGTTATGAAAAAGTTGGTCAGGCCCACGATACTATTGAATAATTTGAAAGAAAAAAAAACATTTTTCAAAGCATTTCGGACATGACATCCGGATTTTTTTATAGTTGCTTTTAACATAAACATTTCTCTATAGTATATGTATGCACTACTAATTGATTGTTAGATGAAATACAAGAATGCGCCTAGTCGATATCTCAAGGTTAGCTATAGTTAGACCATTAGTAGATGATGTAAACAAGAAAGTGGGCAAAAGGTACATACGTCAAGTATGTCTCATCACAGTTAATGAAAACTAGTTAAATGGAATTTCATTATTTATATTGGTATTTGTTAGGATTCCGTATAAACAATTATACGAATAGCCTTATAATATCACTCCTGATTTCTCCGTCTTTCAAATTACTGCAATTTTTTCAGAAACTACTCGACGGAAAGTTTGAAATTTGGTATCTGTGTACAATTTGGGCCCGATCAGGAGTACATATAGCAAACGAAGAAATTTTTGTTTTAAGGGTATTTTCCCCCCTTAACACCGAAATGTCTAAAAAAAATCGAAATTTAACCGTTGCCCAAAGTTTACAAAAAAAAGATTTTGGAGGCTAATTGTAGAATTAAATGAAAAATTATTATTTTTAAAAAAACACATCATGTAAGTGATCAAATGAAAAGGCTTGTTCTGAGGAAAGCACATATATATTTTAAAATAATTAGTCTAAAAGATTTTAACAAAAATTTACCTACCCCCCCCCTTATTAAAGAAAATGGTGAATTTTACAAGAAAAATAAGAAGAAACCACTAATATTAATTTTTGGTGGGCAATTTACAGAATAAAATTGAAAATATAAAATTAGAGTTGTTTCTAACGCATCATGTATATATCAAATCAATGACGAATACAAATATATTTTTCTCATATTTTTAAAATAAATTATTTAAAAGATATTAACAAAATTATAAAAAATACCAATTCTCCCCTCTTCTTATCTCCGCAACTATAAGACGAAACATTTTGAAAGAAAAATATAGATACAGCCTCACCTGGATTTTAAAGAAAAGATAAGGAGAAAACCCTAATTTTAATTGATAACATATCAACAAAATGAATCATTAAATTCATATCAATAAAATTTTACTCATTCTTCCCTTTATCTTCCGAATTACTGAGCATAAAATTCAGACAGAAGAATATATAGGTCTTCACAGAAAGTTTATTGGTAAAATAAAGCGAAAATCCTAATCTTAATTATGGGGGCCAAATTAGAAAACTAAATAAATATTTATTGAAAAATCAAGAGAATCATGTAGCAGATAAAATAAAAAGTTTCTGCGTGAAAAATTAAACGTATATTTTTTATAAATATAAAACGTATATTTAAGAGATATTAAGTATAAGAAAATGCGTTAATTCCCTGCTTATCTGAAAATGGAATGATGCACCTACATTGTATCAAATCTCAAAGGTGGTATGGAACCCTTAGTATGTCCAACTCGCACTTGACCAAATTATTGTCTATAAAGGCCAGTGCCGCTGCTTAATATAGTAGATATTCTTATTACCGATCATAATTTTACGTTTACCATTAGAAACAATAGCGCATTCATACTTTCCCTAAGCGCATTCATACATTATCAATATCTATCATGCAATAATGAAATCAGCAACATATTTTTCTCCGTTCAATAGATGACTCTATTAACTATACTATGTTGAAAATAAGTGAATCATCACTTTCGTAGGGGTCGATGTTTTTGAGAATACAATAACCTTAACTGTGCTTAGCCGGAATAAAATAATCAAGCTACCACATGATAATAAGCTGTGTGAAAATAAAAAGTTTTTAACAGATTTTTTTAACTTATGTAGTTTAGAACCACAAAAAACATTTAACTATTTCTAAAAGAATTGAATTTTCCAGTTACTTATAATGGTCATTACTTGTATGCATTTGGTACATTAGTCATCAACAATTCTTCAATAATAGCTCAAGTATTCAGATTGCTTTCAAAGTTTTTGAAGAATACTTCTTGAATAGAACTATGTGTCTATACATATACTGCAGAACGTATTTCATTGAAAGCAGCTCCCAACCGAATGAAATCAATGAAGCATCTTGCCCTCTCTCTTTTTAGTCTTAGTAATATATTTGTGCACTGCAGGCTATCTTCAGAAGGTACAAGCTTTAAGCGTAATTGGGATAACTACTTTGTTATTAGGTGGTTTCCGGGAATTCATCCGCAGGGATCCCGGCAGGGATCAGTTATCAACCACGCGGATGAATTTCTGGAAACCACCTAAAACATTTAGTGGCCGCGAAAACTCAAAAACAAATATATATATATATATATATATATATATATATATATATATATATATATATATATGTTATATCACACTTCAATTAATTAACTTTTTAAAAAAGATTTTTTTATTAAAACAAATACAATTATAACTTTGAAATAAAAATGAAAAATAACAATGTAACTGACAAAAGTTCTGAGTAATAATGAATAACAAACAAGAGAGATTTTACAATATATAACCTAATGAATGCTGAATCGGCACTGCCGACACGGCGATTCCCACGGATGCTCGGCGGGGCTGTAATCTGACACTGCACGTGTTCGCTGAGTCAGCTGGGAACGATGAAATACAGTTGCTACATAAGTTCACCCAAAGTTCATGTTATAAACTTATATAACAACTCCCATCCATATAAAAAAGTTGATGGTATATCATCAACTTTTAGGGGAAGTTCTGAAGTTCCATACATTGGGCTGGATCTAGGAGGCTGTGCAGCTTTCCCGTGGACTTAGGCTTTGATGGGCCTGGAAGTGGAGCTGACTTGGCATCGAGGCTGGACTTAGTGGTTTTTCTGAACCTTCTCTTGATTGGTTTGATACAAAGGAACATAATCACAATTACTGTTAATGTGATTGTGGTAATTGTGAGCCATGATGTATGCTTCTCCAATGGTGGTTGATTCATGAGCTTTTCCAATTCCATTGAATATTGGGCAAGCTTATGGTTGGCAACATTTAGATCTGTTACATCTAAATCCTGCAATTGTAGGGGTTTTAATTTTGGAAGTTGATTTGCGACTGGCATGCCGTCACAGCAGCTATACGGGATGTTCACTGGATGATTTCTGAAGGTGATGTTCTGGATGTTCTTTGACGTTCTCGTAGCATGTACCCTGATGTTGTCAATAAAGGCATTGCAATCGGACTTGATTTGTAACAGCGAATTTGTCGTGATGGTCTGCGTTACGACATCTTGTCCCTTACATTTGATGGCTATAGGTAGTGGTCTGGAGATTGAGATCAACCAGAGGTTTATGTCGATCTCTTGTATATTATATTCTTCCGCATAGAATATAGAAGTTTTGCAGGTTGCTCGGAATGTGGCTGGCTGTCTGAGAAGCTGACTTTCGCAGATGGCATCTTTGTCTATTGGATGTGATATAGCTTTGGAACAAATCTTATGATGTTTAGTTAAAGGCTTGCAGTCACCCAGGTCTTCGAAGGATGTGTATAATAACGAATCGTCGTCTCTCGCGATAAATTTTGTCTTTATTGAAAGTATATGATGAAACCCTGTTCGATCATCCAAAATTGGGATCGGATAAAGGTGGTAAAGGGTGTAAATCTCAGGATCAACTAAAGGAATTTTGAGTACAAAAATGATTTTAGTGTTGATTTGAAAAGCTTCCAATTCTATCAAATCAATGTACTGAGCAACATTTGAACTGTAAATAGGAAGTGGTAAATTATTTTCATGTAGTGACTGAGAAATCTTTTGAAGGGAATCGACCAAATCTACTGGGGTTATGATCGAACTATGTAAAATTTTTAAGCGGGCGAAAGAGACTGCAGTTAAAACATCATCGAGAGTGTTTTCGATAAATATGTAACTCTCCATTAGGCTTTCACACAGATCCAAGATATTGATTTGAAATTCATGAAAATCAAGATCATTTGAAATGTATAAAATTGACTGCCTTATTTTTTCAATGTTATTCGAGAATAATTTCTCCTCGGATTGAAATTTTTGTAAAGTTTTGTTGAGGCTTGTAATGACTGAGGTTGTTACAGATATTTGTTTCTTTACTAAGTCTTGCATTTGGTGTTGGTCTTTAGTAATTTTAGTTATACAGTCATTTATGTATTCACCATCTGTTGCGTCTAAGTTTCCTGAAATAGCTTTCCAAACTGATCCCAGTCCGTTAATAAGTCCGCGTTTTTTTCTGTTAGTAGGATAAGTTTGAGTGTCAGCGAAGATGTCTGTATATTTAGAGTTAACGGATTTAGAAATTTGTTTCAAGAGGCTAACATGTGTTTGTATTTTTGGTTTAAATGATTTTGTATTAGTTGTGTTTTCGTTAATTGTCTCTAAAATTCGGTTTAGTATGGCGTCGTTATTTGAAATAGCACCTCTGAAAGGGCTGAGGTCTTTGAAGACAAGAAGTGACCATTTGTCGTTTGAAATTTTAAGTGTGCCTTCTTCATGGAAGAAAACTCCTATTGTATTGTTAACGGGTGTAAGAGAGTATTGTTGGAGGTTCACGACTGAAAACAGTCCACAGAATCTGAAAAGAAGGGATTCATTCAAAATATGGTTTTAGTCTGTCAAAGTTAATTTTACTGATTTGGTTAGTCTGTAAGTTTATAACTGTGGCAGAGTTTTTTCTGATCGCGGTAATTTCAAAAGGTCCATTGAATTTGTTTTCAGATTTGCTTTTAATCTGAGATTCTTTCACGTAAACTTTGTCGCCTACTTTGTATTCTGGTTGGTTAGTCGAAACATGTTTGTCAAATCTAACTTTAGATTTTTGTTTTTGTTGGTCGGTTTTTGCGCGGGCAAGTCTATAATAGTAGTTCATTCTGTTGTTAAGGTCCCTAACATATTTGGAAATGAGTTTTTCCTGATCGTATATTGTTTCGGGGGGTCTACTAGAAGTGTGCCCAAAGATGAGTTCGTAGGGCGTGAAACCAGTAGTCTTGTTTTTAGTGTTGTTGTAGCAGATAACTGCGTAAGGGAGGACGTTGAATGGATGTTCATCCGGATGTTCAGATGTATTTGCCCTTATCATTTCCGCTAAAGTCGCGTGAAACCTTTCGATAGAACCATTTGATTCTGGATGGTGGACACTTGAAAAGGATAGTTTTATGTCATATAGTTCGCACAGGTCCCTTATGAGAGTGTTATCAAATTCACGTCCATAATCACAATGGATGCGAAGAGGTGTACCGTAATGTTGGAAGAATATTAGGAGGGTGTTTACTACAGTTTTAGCTGTTTTGTCACCAATTGGGTAAGCCTGAGTAAATTTGGTGAGTTCATCCCTAATAGTCAGTGCGTAGTTTCTGGTTGGATATTCGAAAATATCAATGTTGATACGTTCGAAGGGCGTTTTTGGTGTTTCAGTTATGACAAAAGGAGCACTTAAGTTTTTTCTACAGAACTTTACCTTTTGGCAAGTTTCGCAAGACTTGATAAATTGCTCTACGCTTTTGATTAGTCCAGTCCAGTTATACTTTTCCCTAATACGTCGAATAGTCTCATTAGTTCCACGGTGTAGGTTATTTTTGCCGCAGTGGTACTGTTGCAGTATAATGGGAATTTCGTCTTGAGAAGGGATTGTTACAATGTTTTGACAAATCTTTAGTTTTATGTCTTTGTCTGCGAGTATGAAAGATAGTGTTTCGAGAATAGGTATTTCGACGTTGTTTTCAATGCAGAAGGTTTCTGATTCGTCGAACTGATCTTGGTTATTATAGAGGATGTTAAAAAGATGCGAGACAACAGTTTCGGGATCGAATGGTAAAGGGACAATTAAGTATTTTCTATGCCGGACAGATTTGCTGGCTAGAATGTTTAATGTGTCGGTAGTGAAATTTGGGTCTTCTTCGAAAATGTCTTCGATGATTTTGTCATGCAAGTCATTGAGTTTATTTTGCCAGAAGAAAGTGACTATTCGTTTGTGAGATTTGTCTAGGAGTTGGGCGTTAGAAATTTCTATTTTTGAGTAATCGATTATCGACTCGGTTTTATATAATTGAACAAATCGATTAAATTCTCTTGTCATTCGTTCGTCATGATCATCGGGTTCTTGATCATTATCAGAATCTGGTTGTTCTGGGTCGGTTTCGTTATTTGCAAAGATGTTGATTTTAGAAATAAAGTCGGTGCATTGTTTGAAGTGATTAATTTTGATACGGGAAAGAGCGTCTGCGTTCAAGTTTACTTTGCCGGGCTTGTATTCGATTTTATAGTTATACTCCTCTAGTTTGAGGCGCCATCTGGCTAGACGACTGCCAGGGTCTTTGATCGAAAAGAGCCAAGTAAGCGGACGGTGATCACACAGGAGTGTAAACTTTCTCCCAAAAAGATACGGTCTGTAGTGCTTGACTGCCCAAACAATGGCTAGCAGTTCCCGTTCGATAGTGGAATATCGAGTTTCTGCACCGCAGAGTGTACGGGAAGCATATGCTATAGGAAGATCTTTTCCTACAGGGTCTTGTGAGAGAACCGCTCCAATTGCAAAAGCACTAGCATCAGTAGTGAGCAGGAATGGTTCTTCGAAATTTGGGTAGATCAAGATAGGGTCAGATACAAGGGCTTGCTTCAGTTCGTTGAAGGAAGACTTGCAATCTGCGTCGAAGATGAATTTGACGTCTTTCTGCAGGAGTTTCGTTAGGGGCTTTGAGATCTTGGCGAAATTGGGAATAAAACGTCGGTAATAACCGGCGAGACCAAGAAAAGATTTAACATCTTTAGGAGTTTGGGGTTGAGGAAAATTCTGGATGCATTCAACCTTTGAAGGGTTTGGTTTTACTCCTTCTTGGGTGATCAGATGACCTAGGTAAGCGACTTCCTTACGGAGAAACTCACACTTGTCAGGTTGAATTTTCAAGTTTGACTGTCTAAGACGCTTAAAGACTTCTGTCAAACGGGACATATGCTCATGGATGGTTGGTGAATAAACGATAATGTCATCCATGTAAACAAGGCAACGTTCGTTCTGGATGCCCAGAAGAATGTTGTCCATGACCCTCTGAAAAGTAGAAGGTGCATTTTTCAAACCAAATGGCATACGAACGAATTCGTAATGGCCATTGTCAACAGAGAAACCGGTCTTGGGAATGTCTTCCTCAAGGATTTCCAACTGGTGGAACCCGGAAGCGAGATCCAGTGTCGAAAAGTATTGACACTTACCAAGTTGATCGAGGAGATCAGAAATGTTGGGCAGAGGATATTTATCGTCTACAGTTAGTTCGTTTAACTTCCTATAGTCGATAACAACTCGCCACTTTTGCTTACCAGAAGCATCGAGTTTCTTGGGGACGACCCATACGGGGGAGGACCAAGGTGAAGAAGAGTGCCTGATAATGCCTTGATCAAGCATTTTGGAAATTTGGGTTTTCACTTCCTCCTTATGGACTTGAGGATATCTGTACGATTTCGTGAAAACGGGCTTGGCATTATTGGTATCAATAGAGTGTTTGACGGCGTTAGTAAACGTCAAAACATCGCCTTCGAGATAGAAAATATCTTCGAATTCTAAGCAGAGATTCGTGATAAGTTCTCGCTCTTCGTCGTTAAGATGTTCTGTCCGAATTTGTTCCCTGATAGTTAAGTTTCTGTCCAAGTTTATAGGTTCAGAGTAATCGTGTGTATTCATATTTAAAAGGGGGTGTGTTTGGTCAAGGGGTTCTAAGTGAAGATCGGAAAAATTAACAGTTTTAGGCATCGCGTTCGCGTTTATTATTGAGGTCAGAAATTCTCCCTTTGAATCAACGCGTACAACTGCGTTGGGAAGTCGTACTTTGTCAATTACTTGTGTCGGTAAAATTGCGTCAGTATTAAAAAGGTCGCACTTGAGTTTGAAAATTTGTTCGGTTCTTGCTGGAATAGTTATTTGATTGTTATAAGTACAAGTTGGCATTTTAGTATTGGGAATGTCTGTCGGTTGTATGTTAGATTGATTGTGATCGGGCACTTTATGCAAGGGAATAGTTTTGAAGTTCGTAATTAACTGTTTTGATTTTAAGTCAACAATACATTCGTAATGCTCAAGAAAATCAAGACCTAATATTCCATCAAACTCAATATCTAGATTGTAGATAAAAACCTTATGGGGGTTACCTAAGGCAAATGGAATAAGGGTGGATTCTGAAATCGGGATTTTCTCGTGCGTAATACCTTGGATTGTCACTTTTTCGGGAAATCGTTGACGGAAATTCTTAATGGTGTTTTCTTTAAAAATGGAGATACCAGCTCCGGTATCGATGAGAAGTTTAAATTTTTCGGAAGCATCGTGAATGTAATAAAGATTTTTAGAGTTTACCGTTAAAAGAGGACTTAGAGAAATGCTTGTTCCGGGAAATTCGCATTTGGGTTGAAATCTTCCAGATTCAAATTCTGGATTTGGGTTTGGACTTCGGAAATGGTAGTTGTTGAATCCGGGGGCTGATCTAGGCTCGGGAGAGCTAGAAAATCCTGGTATTCATCGGTATTGAAAGGTTCAATGGGGGTATCGTCTGGTATTTCTTCGAAGTCGGGGCTTACATAATTTTGACTGATATCGTCAAAATAGTGTTGGTTATTATCAGTATAATAACCGTAATCGCTTTCAGGATGTTGAGAATATTCACCATTTTGATGGTGGTTAAAATGATGTGTCCTTTCTGGACGATAGTGAGGGTTGGTCTGTATTACAGACGGTCGGAATTGATTTGGTTTAAACGGGGGTCTTTGGAAATTTGTCGGTCGAAATGGTGGACCTTGATGGTTGGGATTATTTGTGGTTGGATTTGGCCTCGAAAATTGATTTGGCCCTACGAAATTTGGTCGGAAGTTTTGAGTTGAGGACTGAGAGTTATTTTGGTATCTTAAACGACAGTCTGTGGATATGTGGCCTAATCGTCCACAATTTAAACATTTGGGTGGCTGACTTGGTTTCCTAGCCGTAAATGAGGGCTTAGGAGGGGCAGATTTGTTTATCTTCTGTTCCTCGAAGTAAGACAACTGAAGCTCTCTTCTTATGCGAGAATGTGCCTCCAGAAGGTCTTTGGGATTGCTGGCACGAATTATTTGGCCTAGACGTGGTTCTAATCCTGTAAGGAGCGTGTTTAGAACCATGGTATCAACAAGTGTAGTCTGAGCATCTTTTTGCTCATTGCTTAGATTTCCTGATTTTTGAATGCATGAGTGCATTTTCGCACTCAAGACCTGAAGTCTGTTGTAAAATGTCAGGGGAGACTCATTGGCTAGTTGTTTTAAACCGTTGGAGATCGTGAATTAATGAAGAGAGATCACGAGAATCTCCGAAGTGTAGCGTGAGAAGCTGTTTAATCTCAAGGTACGACGCAGGGTTTCTAGAGTTTATTAACTGCGCCGCTTTGCCTCTTAATTTATTTTTAATGTGGATCACTAATAGGTATTTTTGATCCGCGGTAGACATGTTGTAAGCACAGTTACAAGCATGTATGAAGGTGGCCAAGGAGATTTGGTCTCCCTCAAATTCGGGAATGATTGAAAATATTTCCGATAACCGGTATTTTTCGGTTTCATCGGAAACAACGTTGTTTGTTGCTTGTGCCATTGTGATTTGTTAGATTTAAAATATGTACACAAATTGAAAGAAAAAACAATAAAACAAACGAGGGATTGTATAAAAATTAAAAAAATTATTAATAGAGTGTATGTAAATTGGGAATAAACGATATTTTGGATAATAGAACAGTAAAGAATGAAGTAATAAAATAAATATGTAAACGTAAATCAAAGTATCAAATAAATGTTTCAATTCAAATAATCAAATAATAAATCAATTCAAAATAGTGTATCAATATTATCAAATAAATAAAATATTCAATCAAATAAAAATCAAATTATCGAATATATCAATCAAATTAATCAAGTAAATTATTAAAATCTTAAACGCTAGACGATTCACTACTACTCACATCAACAGGAACATTGGAAGATCCGTGTTCTCCTTGTTATCGCAGTTGGGACTTCTTCCAGGTTCTTTGCTCCGTTGAGGGATAGGAATCCGCCGCTACCAGTTAGAAGTAAGCTCGTGTTCTAGTAACGTTGACGGATCCTACTGACTGCGCCATTTTGTTATATCACACTTCAATTAATTAACTTTTTAAAAAAGATTTTTTTATTAAAACAAATACAATTATAACTTTGAAATAAAAATGAAAAATAACAATGTAACTGACAAAAGTTCTGAGTAATAATGAATAACAAACAAGAGAGATTTTACAATATATAACCTAATGAATGCTGAATCGGCACTGCCGACACGGCGATTCCCACGGATGCTCGGCGGGGCTGTAATCTGACACTGCACGTGTTCGCTGAGTCAGCTGGGAACGATGAAATACAGTTGCTACATAAGTTCACCCAAAGTTCATGTTATAAACTTATATAACATATATATATATATATATATATATATATATATATATATATATATATATATAGGGTCCTCTCTCCAGCGCGGCTACAAATTTCAGTGACAATGTGTTACATTTAATATTAATCCACATTCTGGACGCAACGAACTCATACGATACTAAGACATTATGAAGGTAAAAACACATAATATTAATGAGCTGTCAAATCATAACCAACTGTCAACCTTTTTGTTAGGTACAAAATGATATATTTTCAACAAAAACAGTAAACTCGTTTTAAATCGAAAATGCGTTTATGCATTTTATACTAAAACTAAGTTATGTTTTAGTTGACTTAAAATTATTAGTGAGTAATTAATATATTAGTTGAAGAGCTATTTACTCATTTTTCATTAAGTGTTTGAATCACGTAAATATTTTACATAGCAGTATTAGATTGTATAGATGAGTCGGTAATCGATTGTTTGCCTTACCTACTTGGTAAGGATAGGCACTGCGCATACAAGAAAGTTGTACAGGGTATAGCAGATGAGCTGAGTCGATGTGTATATGGGAAACTACTCGAAGTGTAAATCTGAAAATTGGTATAGAGACTTTGTTGATGAGCCGGTTTTATGTAAAATATTTTCTGGTGTCTACGACTTCCGGTTCTATCGGAAGTAGAACCTAAACTTTTTTTTAATTATAACACCTTGTTTGGTACAGCATTTTTAAAATCTGCAGTGAAATTTAATACGACTTTATTGAAAACATCATTTGTCTGAAGAGCAGCGGCTGAACGTTATTCAAATTTTTTTGAAAATTTAAACAGCCCTTAACAAAAAAAAAAATTTTTTGGAAACAGAGGGCCAATCAAAAATATTTAGAATTTTCCTGAAGAAAGCTTGAAGCGTCCTAAATCTGTAAGAAATGTTAAAAAAATTATATTGGATGGTCAGATATTGACGCCGAATTCGGCTCTCTCGATAATCGTGCAACTAAATTTTTTCACATCGCTACCCCTTTGCCTCAACACCACTGGATTCTTCGCTAAAAAATAGGGGGAGTTATGCTTACAACAACATATCTATATTAAACAGTTTTTGCATAAACCTGGGAAAACTATAATTTCCGTGTGGTTATTTGTAATAAAGTTATTAAAACAGCTTTGGAAACCTTCCGTTTGCGGAACCCGGATATACCGAAACCCAATTATCACACCTTGACCCTGCTCATTCACCGTTACAAAACACAGGCATTTTGTGCAAAAGCTAGAAACAAGGAAACCCGTCATAAATAATGAAGAGAATTAAGTTACAGTTTTGGCATACTTCAGAGCCTATCCAGAAAATTCCTTAGTAGATGCAGAAAGAGCTATGGGAATACCGGTAATGAGGATTCTAAACATTAGCATCATTCGTATTCAATCGCATTAGTTCAGAATTTGAGAGTAGGTGACGCTCAATGAAAGAATGATTTCTGCGAACTCATATTAAACAAAACTCAGGAAGACGAACATTTTTTATACAAAATGATTTGGACGGATGAGGACAAATTTATAGAAATGGAATGTTCAACCGCCAGAACTCACATTACTGGAGTGATACTAATCCTCACGTATTTACAGAAAGATAGTTTCAAAGTTACTGAAGTTTTAATGTTTTTGCTACAATAAAAAATTACGATATTCTTGTGGTGCATTCATCCAGTGGCTACGACACATTAATTATGGTGTGCTTTTTAACAAAATGCCTGTGTGTTTCACAGTTGAGAATGATCTGCGTGATGCTGTCGTGAATATGTTTTGTTCTATCCAGATACTGCGAGGCAAAGGTTACACATACTCTTTCAGTATCAAATTCTGCATAAATGATTTCAAAAAAGCCTACTGGTAATTCGGATATCTCTAATAATCACATGGAAATTTTTGGTTTTACAAGTTTATACGAAAACTGTTTAATTTTGATATGGTGTTGTGAGCATAAACTTCCCCTATTTTTAACGTACATCCACTGGCGTTCAGAAAAAAAGCGGTTGTCACTTAAAAAATGAGTTCCTTAATTTTCGAGATAGCCGAATTCGGCGCCAATTTCTAAGCACTCAGTATAATTTTTTTGAAGAATTCAAAAGATCAAAAGATTTACCAAGCTTCAAGTTTTATTCAGACAAATTCTACCAATTTTTGACCTGGCCCTCTTTGTTTTCAAAAAAAACTTGAGATATCTTTCAACTGGAGCCCTTCAGACATATAATCTTGCGAATAACATTATTCTAAAAATTCTATAAAAACAGGGTATTCCATTGTAGAAACAAAGTTGGGGGGGGTCCTGTTTCAGTAGAACCACAAGTCGTCGACAACTGAAAATGTTTTTAACTGAAACCAGCTACTCGAAAAACCCCTGAACACCAATTTTCAGATTAATACACCCAGTAGCTTTCCATATTCATATACTACAGCGGTACCTACTGTCCTCACGTAGGTAAACCAAACGATCGATTATGCACTCATTTATCCTATCCATACTTAATAGAATTGTGGTACTATTCAAAACCATTAGTGGTAATGTGAACGAAAATTAGCAATTCACTTCAAATCTTTCACTACATTTTAACTATATTTATACCCAAAACAAATAGATTTTGAGCTTATGGCCTTCCTCCCACTTTCTTCCAGACAGTAAAATGGATGTTTGCACTAGAGACATGGTTAATTTTTGAACTATAAGATCCGAATTTGGTGAAAAACTAATATTAAAATTTGGCATTAATTGAAGAAAAATTGTACCAACGCAAACAAACGAAACGAGCCTAGTTTTTATACAATCTTATTCCAGTGAATCTTTTTCTTGGTAGAAGTCAATACCCAGTAAGGTGTAAAGCAAAGCTTAAAAAGTGTCGAGTTTTTTTACTTATAATAATAAACCGACCAGTTATAAAGTTGTTCAATATCTTTTAGCAGTTTTCTTCTAAAAAAAAAACAAGGATAGACCTTAGAAATTCCAAAAACAAAAGAGATCAAGTCCGATGTTACCCTAAATAACACTGAATTGTATTCCTCATGAACATGTTTAACTTATATCTGCTACACACTTATCTTACCGAACATTTATTACTAATAATCTTATAATACTATAGCTAGTATTTCATAACAACTTACTGCAGTTGGTAACTGATGAAAATTGATCAAGTTGTGAGCTAAAAACTGGTTATCAGTTCTCTATAAATTATAATGTAACTATATCCCTGTCTGTAGGAAACTTCAAAGGCAGAGTCTAAATTCTACAAAGCCAAGAGAATTTTCGATTTGCTGGAGTTTCGTTAGGGAGTTGATTCTCCTCCTATATATCTAATTTAAAGTTTAAGTTGCGAGAATTGCCTAATAAATTGAATAGTCACGTTTGAAATATTACAGTAGTATATCTCTCAGAAATACCGACTGGAAAAGGCCGGAAAGCGCTACTCGATGCATTTATAATTAAGGTTAATATACGAGTATAAATATTAAAGGCAGAAACATTAAAATCATAGCAAGAACATGGAAGGATAAATCCTAGTTTAGTGTTAGCTCTTCCGGATGGGATAACGTTAAATTGGCCTACATTTTATTAATCCTTTTAAAAGGGCGAGAGGTGTCCGTTCGCTTTCCGAATTGTATTAATATATTTCTCTAGAGCTATGAATAATTTTCATGAGTTGTCATTATAATACGAAAGGGTATATATATATATATATATATATATATATATATACCTAAACGGTTCAAGGCCTAAATCTAACTTTGTAGTCAATTAGATTATCTGCACTGTAATAAAACCTAAATTTGAAACGGTTGAGAGTTTTAAAATGACATACCTATCCACAATTTCAAAAAGGTTCTCATATTAATACTCATTATTTCCTAATCATAAGCAAAATTGTCTAATAGTGGAACCCAAACCATTGTTGAGTGAAGTTCACATAGTTTTTCTCCGGTTAGTATTTACGCTGGAAGCCTTGGTGAAATATCATATAGATTAGGATCTAAAATTTAAGCAAATTAAATTGATATTTTTCATTTGTATAAAAGAAAGAAAGTCGCAAATCCGCATCTGTAAAAGTGGCTTCAGTCAAATTAAACCAAATGTTGCAGGTCGTTCTCAATATGCTGATCAAAGCTTCTCAATACTAAGATATTCAGCTTACAAATTTACATTCTCGTCAATTTCCTCGATTTTGATTCAGTTCTTTTCACAGAAGAAAATCCTCGTGGAAAACAATGATTCAAATATAAGTTGTAGGGTTCTAAGGGGAAAATGGATTAGCAAACTCAAAAGTGACCTTTACCCAATGTACAAGGTTATTTCAGGTCTAGATAATGCAAGATAAATTTTGCGGAATATTCTTTCTCTTATTTTTTATGCAAAATTAAACAAAAACTTATTTTTCTGATGTGTCCCTATAATGCTTTTAGAACGCTACAACTTTTATCTAGTTTTTTTCCACAAGGATTTCCTTAAGTAATTTCGAAAAGATTGTTGAGGAGGTCTTGAATTATTTTGTCTATTCATGGGTTTTCTCTCCTCCAAATTTTTTCCTGTAACAGATAAGTATTTAAAAATTGTATATGTAGAACAAAGTGTAGTAAGGCAATTTCGTAAAATTGCCCGGATTACTGGCTGTCTGTACAGAGATTCTTCCTCACAGTTTTTCTGAGAGAAAGAGATGTCTATAAAATGATCAACCAGTATTCCTGTATATAAGTAATGTATTGTATATTGTGTAATACTTATCTGTGTATAGAGACGTTTCAACTCCGAGTCTGGAGTCGTTGTCAATCGTTTAGTGTTGTTTTCGAGGTTTTTTTCTAAAAAATTTTCGCTTTGATTTTAAATTTATTGTTTGTCAAAATGTCAGTGTCAAATTTTTTGACAAACAATAAATTCAAAATCAAAGCGAAAATTTTTTAGAAAAAAACCTCGAAAACAACACTAAACGATTGACAACGGCTCCAGACTCGGAGTTGAAACGTCTCCATACACAGATAAGTATTACACAATATACAATACATTACTTATATACAGGAATACTGGTTGATCATTTTATAGACATCTCTTTCTCTCAGAAAAACTGTGAGGAAGAATCTCTGTACAGACAGCCAGTAATCCGGGCAATTTTACGAAATTGCCTTACTACACTTTGTTCTACATATACAATTTTTAAATACTTATCTGTTACAGGAAAAAATTTGGAGGAGAGAAAACCCATGAATAGACAAAATAAGGATTTCCTTCTCGGAACACAGACTGCATCAAAATCATTGAAATTGACAAAAAACAAAACTTTGAATCTCAATATCAAAATTGGTAGGTACAGTGCTTCGAAGGTTAATGCCTTGAGGACTTTTGTTTAGATTGTTGAAATCTATATACCTATAAATGGTCGAATTTGACTGAAACCACTTTTACATGATTTGCGGAGTTGTTTGCGATGTAGTTACAAACAGGTCTCTGTCTCTATTTCTTTCTCTCTTTCTCACATACACACAGACATATTTTTTGACTTCATTTTTATTTTATTTAATATTGGGACTCTAATTCACTCCATATAACAACCACCTTTTATATGCTACTGTATATTGGTACCCCAGTATAACATATTGTCTGAACCAGGCTGTAAAACTATAATTCAACTCCACAAGATATTGTAACACCTCTCATATTTTTTTAACCAACCTCTAGGAGTATATATATATATATATATATATATATATATATATATATATATATATATATATATTCTATAAATATATATTCTCACCACGATATTGTATGTTTCTAATAGTATTTGAATCACCCTGTGTACCTATAATTTTATTTCGCCCTATATAGTTCGGGTATTCCATCCATGCAACTGCTCATGTTCTACCCTTTATAAAATTTTTTTCACATTTTTGAAAAATCTGTAATTTCACTCTACACTTTTTTTGAACCACCTTGTATATGCAACTGCACCTCGCATTTTTAAAACTTATCTCTATAACTGTAATTATATTCCGCCTTATAATTCAAATACCCTAACTGCTTATAGTTCATTTTACAAATTTTTGATCCACCTTGTATAACTAAATTATATACCACCCTGTCTTACTATAATTTTTATCCAGCTTATATTTAACTATCCTGTATATGCGACTACTTCTAAGATTTTTTTAATCCTTCTGTAACACAATGCTTGCTACTCGAATTTCAATAAATACACGTAAATGATCTGGATTTTTTGTAACTTTGAACTTTTTAAAGATAAAGCATGTTATTTCAAAATCTGAAAGTGCCTCAAATATATTAATTTCGAGAATTTGAAAATTCCAAAAAAAATATATATAATTTAAAAAATATGCGTGTCGGTCAATTTTTGCAACACTTGAGACAGTGATTTGGTGTGTACTTAGCTTTCAGAAAAATGTTTCAAAGTGCCTCAAACCCCTGTTCAAACATGCAACACACCAGATTTTATAGCTGTGTATTTACTGGTGAGTCATTGCTTTGTACATCGGTTTACAGTAAACTGTATGATTTACTGGTTGAACAAGATTTTTGCATATATATATATATATATATATATATATATATATATATATATATATACATCAAGAAATCTACATTTGTAACTGAAATGACTAATATTTTTATTGTTTTTGGTAAATTTGTTTTGTGGAGTTAAGCTATATCATAAGCCCCCGTAGTCAACAAATAACAAATTCTATACATAAATATAAACTAAGGGAATCCATATTTACACAATATCTTCGACTGGTCAAGTAGTGATTTTAGTGAATTAGTTTTTTTGGTGCGATGAGTATCCAACAGGTGGTGTTGTAATCAGTTTATTGACAAATTTCATATATTCCGATCAAGCTGTCGGGGCAGCCGCATGTTTGTGAGAGTCCTAGATAAAAATTTAAGGTTTAGTGCAAGTTCCCTGTTATTTATGAATCCTTGTATCCCCAACGTAATTTTTTCCTTGTCTATTTCTTCTTTTCATATCTCCAAAGACGCTTTGGAAGTGATTTAAAATGCTCTAAGAGTGTTTAGTGATATTTAGTATTCAGTGCGTGTTAAGCTGGAAGTCAAAAGCTGGCCCGATCCTGTACATAGTTTTTCGGCCTATAGTTAATCAAGTATACTCATAAGTAAGGTCGAGCTTATAAGTGAACTAGTCATAAAATTGATTGCGTAAGCCGTTACTTTGTGATACTCGATCATATTCATAATGAAAGAAAACAGAATTTAACTTATTTTTTATATCACTTTTTATTTTGACTTTACTGTGACTAGTTTCGACAAGAGGCTATGCCATTATCAAACAAGAGCGAACTGTAACATTGTAACAATCTGTAATTCATTCATCAGTCATATTTGGACGTTAGATTAGACAAGTGAGGAATTAAAAGGAAAAAGAGTTTAGTTTTTCTGGACAGATTAATATACACAATATTTTCGTGTGGTCAACAAAATGATCTCATTTGACATATGGCGTTAATTAATCTTGGTGACCACATCGAAAGGGCAGAACAACACTGACAAGTTAGCCAGTAAATACATAGTTTAATACTGAACTTACAATGACTACATACATTTTCCTGTCATCCAGAACAATTTATTGCAAACTCATAAAATTAAGCCATGTGTCATACTAAATAGTGAACTTTCAATTATTTCATACATTTTCCGGTTGCCACAAAAGTTTATGGTAAACTAGTAAAATTGAGACATATTTTTTAATATTACGAGACTGAATATTTCGATTCACAAAATGGAAAAACTATTAACGTGTATACCAATAAACTTACATTGATAACTAAATATTTCCGGGCGGTATTCTTCATGATGAAAATAACAATATCTATTACTTTGTACTGAACATAAACATCCAACTTTCTATCTTGACTGGTAGTGCTTTTCATGCACTGCCTTCGGCACTTTATTCTCCGATTAGACTTCAATACATTCGCGTGACGCCTCTTTTGTAAAGTTAATGGTCTTATTTAAATTTTACCTCATATTTGAATAGAAAATTGATTTCAGAATTGCTTTAAATAATCTGCATTACGTTTATGTTATGTGTAATAACATCATCACAGTTATAGTGTGTTAATGCAAGCAAAATGTAAAACTAGAAGTACATAGTTTGAGCTTTTAGTTTAAATCTTATAGTTATTAAGCAGTAACTTTTTATCGTAAAAAACAATTTAAAGTAACCCTTAATATTGGACTTTCTTAGTTGCTTAGTTGAATAAAAAAAAATAACGCCAAAATCGTAAACATTTCAACATAACCAGAATAAGTAATTTCTTAATTATTTGGGTTATGCATTTGGGTTTTCTCTCCTCTCAATGATTTCTGAAAAACAAATAAGGTGAATAGCTGGAAATTAAAGGGTAGTAAGAGCAACTGGTGGAAATTTCCCAGAGCACTAGTTTCTTTCTTCTATCAAAACTCTCTAATTTAAAGTAAACTGGTCTATCGATTTTTCAAAGAAGATTTCTACTACATGTATTTACAGGAAATCAACTCATAACAAGAGCTACTTAAATTTCTATTTAAAAATATTTAAAAGGGAATCATTAAACCCTTACATGATAGTGCAAACGTATTTTTATAAACTGATGAATTTTTTAACAAGGAGTTACGTTTCCTAATTAAAACAATGAATATCCAAGAAAATTTATAAACGCACCCATTAATGAAATCGACAAAAATAGGAAATACCAACAAACAACACAAAGTATTTTTAATTTAAATATTAACACATTAAGTGAAAACAATTATAACCGTTATACATTAGTTCCGGAAACATCAAGACCTTTCCAAGAATGTATAAAAACAATTAAGATACTACCTGGAGCCTGTTTCATAATCAACTTGTAACTTGTAGTTTTGTAACTTGTAGAAATAAATGTCAAAATTATTATACAAGTGACAACTTGTAAAATCCAAAATATTAGTATTCGAAATGTGCACGAGAATAGCACAGAACACAGATTATGCAAAAAATAGAGAGTAGCGCCCCCTAACATGCGGAACTATTGGCGAAAATGTCAAACGTTTATACAAGGACAATAAATAATAAATAATGTTTTTAGGTTAAGTTAAAAATGCTACATAGAAAAACAGGTTTTGAAAATATAAAACGGTATGTTTACAACCTTAAATTGTGATGAGAAATAAATAAGTTTTCACATATGTGATAAATGTTGAAGAGTTACGAAATACTGACAATAGATATTTAATAGGATCACTCCTCAAATACAGGTGACATTATCACCATTTAAAATAAATTTAAAGGTAAGTAATCTCATAACTTTAACTCTCATGAAGCACATATTAGTATTGGTAAATTTTACTTCTTAATTTATTTATTACAGGTTAATGATTATTGTGTTGTCACAGGAATAAAATGCAGCTGTGTTTATAATCAGAGGCAAATGCATGTTGCTGCTTTAATATGTCTTTCAAAAATAAGCAATATACAACAATGAGTAACAGCCATTGGTCAAATATTCAAAAAAAAAAATTCAAGCAAAATGTTTTCATCAGTATCCCAGACTGAATCTTGTCAAAGATGATAAATAACTCATAATGAATTATTCCAAGTGTCTTAAAACAAGTATTAGAGGCAGACACAAGATTTAAGTTTAATTGCAGAAGTAATACCTGAAATGTTTAAAAAATGAATTACATTTGCATTAATAACATATTTCTCTGTCTCCAGTCTGAAAAAAGAAGAGTAGCAGAAACAAATATAAATATTTGTTTCTGCTACTCATTTTTTACTTTGTGGCTTTATATTTAAATTTCAAAAAAAGTTGAATATGTTTCTTTTTGATAGAATATTTAATTTGAATAGCAATATTATCTGTTGTCAATGTAAAGCAGTTCAGATTGAAGTTAGGCATAGCATTGTGAATCTGCTTTGTGTTTGGTTGTGCATATTTAAAATAAATGTATTTAATATATTTAATCACATTTGTAATATATTTATTTACTTAGGAAATCTGATTTTTTTATATTTTCATTCAAACCAATGTAAAAAATAAATATAAATTTGCTACAGAATGTGAATGGCATGAGCTTAAATGTATTCTACTGGAAGCCTTTGTATAACTATTTAATTAATTTAAGCAAGTATCTTGAATATCTTCAAAACATTTTGAAGGCAGAATGAAACTGAT
This sequence comes from Octodonta nipae, assembly GCA_034190945.1. NCBI lineage: Eukaryota > Metazoa > Arthropoda > Insecta > Coleoptera > Chrysomelidae > Octodonta > Octodonta nipae. The sequence continues at coordinate 116,215,407 of CM067217.1, forward strand.
GGAAGCAGTAAAACATTATGAATATCATGAACAATTTTTGTTTCATAACTGATGAAAATATTAAACAACTTTAAGGTAATAACTACTGTTTCTTTAATTACGAACCCAAAGACATGTTGCAATCCTTACAAGCCAAATTCCTCCACAAAATGTGATAAAACTAAAACAGAATGTTCAAGTATTTTCTGATTAATATCTGGAGTATTTAGCGAATGGTTTGATTATCATGAAAATCAGGTTCTGAAATGTACAAAAATAAAAGTACATTTCATTTGATTATTGGGACAGTGAGTTTACAAGAACATATATGAGCAAAATACTTTTATCATATACCAAAAATTATTTAAAAATGCAAGAATTGTGAAACAATATGTGACAATCACAGTAATATCCCATTTCCATGAACAATAAAATTTCTTGTTCATTTTGTGTAATACCATTGACAACGGTGTCTGATTTAGACCTTGAAACGTTCATGTGGTGTTATTCCCTAAGAACTCAGAAAAAATAATAACCAGAGATGCCACAATTATCAGTCAGAAAACAACAACATGGTTATCATAATATGGTTTTAGAATTTCTCCTAATGTGTAATCACTTTGTTATAACTAAAATTAACTTTGGATTAGGTATAAAAAAATCAAACATGCATCTTCAAATGCAAATGTATTTCATCTTTTAAACATTTCAGGAATTACTTCTGCAATTAAACTTAAATATTGTGATTGTCTCTAATACTTGTTTTACGAGTTTTGGAATAATTCATTATGAGTTATTCATCATCTTTGAAGATTCAGTCTTGGACACTGATGAAAACATCTTGAATGAACTTCATTTTGAATATTTGACCAATGAATGTTACTCATTGTTGTTCATTGCTTATTTTTTAAAGATACATTATAGCAGCAACATGCATATGCCTCTGGTTATAAACAACACTGCATTTTACTCCTGTGACAATACAAGAATTATTAACCTGTAATAAATAAATTAAGATGTAAAATTTACTAATACTAATGTGTGTTTCATAAGATTTAAAGTTATGAGATTACTTACTTTTAAATTTGTTTTATATGGTGTTAATGTCACCTGTATTTGAGTAGTGATCCTATTAAATATCTATTGTCATTATTTCGTAGCTCTTCAACATTTATCACGTGTTAATAAAACTTATTTATTTCTCATCACAATTTAAGATTGGAAACATACCGTTTTATATTTTCAAAACCTGTGTTTATTTCCGTTTTTCTATGTATCATTTTCAACTTCATCTAAAAACATTATTTTATTTATTATTTATTGTCTTTGTATAAACGTCATTATTTAACATATTCGCCAATAGTTGCGCTACTCTCTGTTTATTGCATGATCTGTGTTCTGTGCTACTCTCGTGCACATTTCAAATACTAATATTTTTGATTTTACAAGTTCTCACTTGTATAATAATTTTGACGTTTAATTCTACAAGTTACAAAACTACAAGTTACAAGTTGATTATGAAACAGGCCCCTGCCATTACGGGTAGTTTAGAGATAAATTCGTAAAGTGATAAATAATTAATGAAATTGCTTTGGCAGAATTGATATTTTCGAATTCAGTTAACTTAATTTCTGGGGTTCCGTAAATTCAATATATCGAAATTCTTGCACAATCACTCCTACCTCAGTATGTCTTTTACAGCCAATTAAAACTGAAACAACTGGACGAATAAGGTTAAAATTTGTGATTAGCAGTATATACCGCAGATGAAGAAATTCTTACTTGGGGTACTTCTGGGGAAAAAATATTCAATATTCGGTAATATAATTTGCCCCCGTTTTAAAGTTTTGGAATAGTGGATACTTATAAGATAAGGCGAAAATCCTATTATTAACTTTGGAGGGCAAATTATAGAATTAAAACCATAAAACCTAAAAACAAAGAATAACAATATAAAGCCTTTACTGAAAAAATAAGGAACAGGCACCTATCTTATGGAAAAATGGACGTTGGTATTTTTTTTAAATGTTGGTAGGAGTTGTTGTTCTGACAAAAAGAGTCCATGGGCTCAATCAGATTCTATAACTAGTTTTCCAGAAACAGTTTGTTAAACACCGAATATGCCTTATCTTTGATATCACATTTCTCATGTAGACGTACTTTATTTCTGTTTATTATAGAAATCGTGGTTTGTACTTATTTGGCTTAAATAATTCACGTCACAGTTGCCATCAATTTTGGTGTAATCCACCAAAAATACAGAACGTGTTTTTTAGATAATTTTTGTATTATAGATATATATATATATATATATATATATATATATTGTATGTAATACAGGTTAATATGGTTGTCTATAGAAAGACAACACAAATAAGCAAGTTAAAGTCAGAAATTTGATATTTTGTGAGAATAAGTAATCTATAAAGTAAAATATAATAATTTAATAAAAAGAGATATATCTTGTTAGTAACTGAACTACTAATGGAATTCAATATTAATAATAAAATAATCCTTTTATAATTTAAAACTCATTTGAATTAAGATCCAAGTCTCGTCCAAACCAAGTAGCCAGAATTTTGATAAATCATTATCTAAAAAGTAAAAAGGTGGTCGTTATATAAAATTAACTTAACAGACAGTAATCAGGCTAAATAGTGTGTAGGTAGGACCAAAGGTAGGAAAAGAACAACAAGGAAATATGTTAAGAAGTAGGCTTTATTATTTAAAGAAAGAAATAACATTTCTAGACACTAAATTTCAGTAAGAGATATATAGTAAATTGGTTAGTAAAGTTACATATAGCTATAAATTAATTGAGGAGTAGAAAAGGGATAGAAATCAGTAAAAGGGAAAGTTTATAGATTAACACATGTAACATTGGAAGAGTTAAGTGATAAAAAAATTGAGATACTTACAGTTTCATAATAATAATAATACATCAATACAAAGAAAATGAGTCAATAAACATGATTTATTAGATAGAAAGACGAAAAACAACAGATTTTGAAATAAAGTTAAAAAGTAGATATTAATGTGACAGAAGAAACTTTGAAGTGTAATTACAATGTTAATACTGCATGAAAAGAAAAACCAAGTAGATAGAAATGTTTAATAGAAGTAGATTTATGAAATTAGTAGTAACAAATTTGTATGTATTAAAATTATTTTTAAAAATTTTATGTAAATACTAGGCGTTACCCGCGGTTTCACCCGCGTATGGAATGTTCAATTCTTCGACAAAAGAAATAGTTTATGATACATATGGGCAATCCAATGTAACAATTTTTTGTGCTCTATATGCATCTGCTTTGGGGCCACAAAATATAATATTTTTTAAACACTTAACTATAATTCTGATCCACTCTATATTTGAACTATGTTACCTAGGCAACTGCTTATGGACTACGCTAAATATAACCATTTTTGAGATATTTTTTAACCATCCTGGAAAATATAATTTGTCTCCACCTTATAGGTCAACGACCCCTTATATGCAACATTTTATAACATGTTTTTATCACACTTTATTACTATCTTACTTCGCCCCATGTTTCAGATATTGCATATTTGCAACAGCTCATGTTCTTTCTTCAAAAAAATTTCAACAATTTGGTATCCACACAGTTTAACTATAATTCCACAGCACCCTCTATTTCAACCAACTTGTATGTGCAACTACTTATCGGCCACCCAGTTTGACATTTTTTGTATCACCCTGTATAAATAAAAATCCATCAATTCACAATAAATATCACCAAAACTGCAACTGCTTATAGAGCACCTTATGTAACAATTTTTATATATTAAACTACGTAACTCTACTCTTCCCTATATTTCCAATATCCTATCTGTGCAACTAATTATGAGCTACGCTATTACCTCATAATTTTTTAGGCACATTATAAAATATAATTTCTCTCCACACTTCATTTAAACCATCCTCCATTCGCAACTTTTTTTAACCTTGTTTGAATCAACCTGTGTAACAAAAACTTTGCGCCATAATTCAGGTACTTACAAAATTTTTCTAATTTTTTTACCCACACTGTATATTTATTGTTCTACTCCACGCTATATTTTTATATGCAACTACTTATGGGCCACCCTATATAACATTTTTTCACTACCTTGTATACTTTTAGTTCACTCTATATTTCATCTATCAGGTATATGAAACAGGTTGTAGACCATAACATTTTTATAATATTTTTCAAACCCACCTGTAGATATAGCTGTAATTATACTCTGCTACATATTTTAACCATCCTATAATATACTACTTGTGAACTTGTGAACTACTGGTGGTTGTAAAACAATTTTTTTAACTATCCCATAAACTATAATTCCACTTCATCTTATATTTCAACAACCCTGTATAAACAACTGCTTCTCAAATTTGTTTAACCCATTTTATAAAATTTTTGTTACTCGAATAACTAGAAGCGAAAGCAGAAGGCTACGAGAATTATGCGAACCGACCTGAAGAGGGCAGATGTGACTCTGCCGAAACGTCGTTATTTTACCATCGATCCCGGCAGGGATCAGTTATCAACTACGCGGATGAATTCCCGGAAACCACCTAAAACATTTAGTGCCCGCGAAAACTTAAAAACAAATATATATATATATATATATATATATATATATATATATATATATATTATGTATTATTAAGATTATTAAGAGGGCAGATGTGACTCTGCCGAAACGTCGTCATTTTACCATCGATCTTTGGTGTATCCGGTGTACACCCGTTTCTAGGTTTATGCTCTGAAAAGAACATTTTACTGACGTTTCGCCAAAATCTCATTTGGCAAGTTGAAATCTGAAAAAGAATGAAGAAATTTAGAGATTGGCTTCTATTTATACCTTCGTTCGAGATCGTAAACTGTATGATCACTGTTCAGATGCGGTGCCGTTAGTGGTCTTTATTGCTTTACCTGTTAATCCCGTTGGGTTGTGACCACCCGTCGGGCTGTTTATTGTCCCTTGTGATTGTTTTTCATTTGGATTAGATTTATTACTTTTATGATGGGATTTTTCTAGAAGTGCCTTGTACATTTTTTAAATTTCGACTGCTTCCCGTATTTGCCTATTTCGGTGATTTTCTATGTTCGCTATTTCGTTGCGGTCTATTATGTGTCCTGTCTGAAGTTCCTGTTGGAATAAGGCCGATATCGTCTGTTTATTCCTGATGCTTAGTTTGTGCTCCTCTGCTCTTACGGAAATGCGTCGGTTAGTACTTCCCACGTATGACTTTTGACAGTCTCCGCAAGATATACTATAGACTCCGTGGTTCTCCACCTGGATTTTATCTTTTCTGTTACCGAGGGCTTTGCCTATGCTCATGTGTGACTAAAAGATTGGCTTTATATTGTATTTTCTCAGTAACCGTCCTATCCTGTCAGTAGTACCCTCTAACATAATTTAGGACAGCTGTATGTTTGTATTCCTCTATGTCTTTGTGGTTTTCTTCTCGTGTCTTGCGGTTAATTGCTTGTTTTATTGTATGATTTTTGTATCCGTTTTTCTTTAGTTCTTCTGTTATAATTTCAATAGCTTCGTTTTGGTGTTAGGGTCTATTAATCTAAATGATCTGGAAATAAGGGTGTTGTCTACTGCATGGATCTGCGCTGGGTGATGGTGTGACGTGGCGTTCACGTATCTATTGGTGTGTGTTGGTTTTCTGTAAACTGTAACTTGAAACTGTCTCTTTGGTGTTTTGGTAACGAGAACATCTAGAAATGGGAGACGGTTATCTTGATCTAATTTTATGGGGAACTGTATTTTAGTATGTAAGGTGTTGATATATGTCAGAAAATTTCCAATTCGGCTTCTCCATGTGGCCAGATGATAAAAATATTATCTACGTATCGAACCCATAACGTTGGTTTAAGCTTAGCATTCTGGAGAGCTTCTTCTTCGAAATAAATCATGGACAGATTGGCTATTACTGGTGACAGCGATGAGCCCATGGGAGCACCCTCTGTTTGTTTGTATATTTGTCCATTGTATGTAAAATATGTGTTGTTTAGGCAGTGCTGGCGAGCTCAAAAATGTGGGCTGGGAAATTTTCTTTCTTGGATATCTTCTCTATAGCTTTTGCTTTATATATATATATATATATATATATATATATATATATATATATATATATATACATATTTATATATATTATTTTGTTATATTTGGTTGTATTTATTTTAAATTTTACTGTATTTTATGAATTTATTAAATACCTAATGTTTAATAATTTATCATCCTACCTTATTACTGACTCTTATCTTCTCCCAATCTGGGGTTCTGGGAAAATTGTTTTCACTCTATTTGATAATTTTACTTTTTTGTCTCTATTATAATAAAATTTTATTATATTCTTTATTGTCAAAATTAATTTTTATTAATTTATATTTTTGAAATTGTAATGCAATGATAACCAAAAATTCATGTGATCTATAATCCAAGTTTAATGTTTTAACAAAATTACAAAACTAACATTATAATAAAATTCCATCAACCCACAGTCAGACATCGTTATTCTAATGGCACAAATCTCATTACTATCTTCTATTAAATGTATAGATAAATTCAAATTATGTCTTTCTACAAATATTCAAATCAAAGTACTCACAGTTTTTCTTTTCCCAACAGTATTGCTTTCTTCAAATATCTTTTCTGGCTAAATGTGTACATCTCCACTCTCCATATTAATATCCTTCTCTAATTTAAATTCGATTAATGGATATAATTTATGAATGACAAATTTGCAATTCTTCGTAACGTTTGTATATATTTCTACGTTCTAATTTATTATGTTCATAAGTCCTATGTTAATTTATCACTCATATAATAATTTTAAATTTTGTTTGTAGTCAACCGACTGACGTAGAATTAAAGTATTTCGAAAGCTTTCCCAAAGTAAAAGTTTATTTCACTGCTTTATAAAGCCGCTCATAAAAAGCCTGCTTCCCGAAACCTTTCTTACTATATATATATATATATATATATATATATATATATATATATATATATATATATATTTATATATATATATATATTAGTTTGTCGTTAAAGTAATAATTTCTTTGATGTCCTTCATATAATATCTGGTGTGAACTATACATATAACTAGAGAGGGCATATATTATTTATAACAATAAAGAGACAATTCTTTATACTCAACCTGATCTTAAAACGATTACAAAAACCGTACATATTAAAAAAGTAGTTTTTACCCCATACTGTAGATCTAGATTTTCTCTGTCAACTTTGTAATCTATTACATTTCTAAGTTAATGTTTAGTATTTAACTCGGCAGAGAATTATTAAAACTAGTGGTTGCCTAGTGGTTCGACCCTATTTCATGAAGTAAAAAGTATATTTTTATAAGAAACAGAGTTCTGGAGAAATTGGAGAAGTAGATGTAATGACAAAAAATTGTTCACTCATATTGACAAATCTATTGAAATAAAACGAAAATAATAAAGTAATCAAATATCGGTATTCGAAATATTAAAAAAAAAAATTCTCTATTATCCGCTGTCGGACAATTTTTTACACAACACCTGCGGGAAGATTGAAATAATAATATATTAATCAAATAATTAAATTGAAAACAGTGTTTAATAGCATCTAACGATGGCTACCTCCAAATATAATTACTCAATGTTTGTGTTTGACCGTCTGGCGGCGGCACTGTCAGTTGTTTGGCGTTGACAGATGGACGTAAATAATTAATTTTTATTATATTTTATTTAATGAATGAACCAATATTATAAATTAAGTAAGTAGCTACTAAACAACACAAAAATGAAGAAAATCGGTTGAGAGACATGGGAGAAAATGGTACCTAATCGTTTTGTCTTTGCCTATTTATATATAGATTCTATTACTAATTTTCGAGATATGGGGATTAAACATCGGAAGATTTCTCAAGTTAGACTACATTTTTAATTTGTACAGTTTTGCTATCCTGTTAATACACAAATTGCAGGACGAATGGTTTAAACAGGTTTATTATTAATGCCAATAAACAATATAAGTTCACTATAGCAATATTTACGACTCACAATGTAGGTATAACATATGAACACAGCTAAAAGTTAATTTCTTTAACATTATACCAATTATGCAATTAGATCTTCTTGCGTATTTTGCGTATTCAACGTTCTAATAAAAAAATGCGTTTCTTTAAAAAGCATGTCACATATATTGGAAACACCCAGTAATTAAAGATAATTAGTAGTAATTGATTTTTGAAATATTCATGTTAATAAATGTGACAAATCTGTTATCAAAAATAGCTGAGTTAAAATTAATACCGTTTAGAAACCGTGTGCATTCAATCACTATTTTCAGACATACCTTCTTCTCTCTCTCTCTCTCTCTCTCTCTCTCTCTCTCTCTCTCTCTCTCTCTCTCTCTCTCTCTCTCTCTCTCTCTCTCTGTCTCTCTCTCTCTGTCTCTCTCACTCTCTCTCGCTCTCTCTCTCTTTCTCCCTATCTAATTTGTATTCTTTTTTTATTTGTTTTATTATTTCGACCTCTTTTTACAAGTGTAAGTATTGCATCCACACTATATATGGTTCTGTGTATTGGTCACTCCTATATAACTTATTTGTCTATCATATTCTGAAGCTACTATAACTATAATTCAACTCCACACAATATTGCAAGGGTCTGGATGTCTAAAAACTACCCTGTATAAGTATAAATCCTCTCCACATTATTGACTGTTTCTATTTTTCTATTGTTTAAATTATTCCTTATACATATGATTTTACTTCGCCCTATATGTCTAATATTCTATTCTAGTCCAGCTGCTCATGGCCTACCTTATATAACAAATTTCACATTTTTGAACCACATTTTATGACTATAATTTTACTGTACCATTTACCACTCGGTTATGCAACTGCTTCTAAAATTTTTTCAACACATGTCTGTAATTATAATATGCCCCGTCCTATAATTCAAATATCCTAACTGCTTATGCTTATTTAACAAATTTTTGATACACCCTGAATAACAATAATTTTACTCCACCCATACTTCAAACACCTTGTATAAGCAACAACTTATGTTCCACAATATAACTTTTTTTAACCGCCCTGTGTAACTGTAATTCTACCCTACCTTATATTTCAACCATCATGCATATTCAACTGCTTCTAACATTTTTTAAGCCTAACTGTAATTATACTCCGTCCTAAAACACAAATATCCACTGTGTATAATCCACTCTTATTTCAACCACATTGTATACGTAACTACTTATGTGCCACCCAACACAATATGTTTTGAACCTCCCTGTATACCCAACTACTTATGTGCCACCGAATACAATATTTTTTGAACCACCTGGTATAACTAATTCAATTCTACCTTATATTTCAACCATCCTTTGTATACAAGTGCTTATGTACCACCTAATATCACATGCACGTACGCACAAACCTACACCCGTAAACCATTTAGAAGAGCTCGCCGGCATAACAAATTTGCGTTTCGATAAACTTATGGAATATTTTCTGCCATTTCAGGCAACTATAAGACCCGTAACTCAACTTCGTCTCTAAAAAAAATGACTTCAAATGAATCAACATGAAAACCATTGTAAACACTCTGTACGATATACTTTCATGGCATACCTTGACATTTAAACTAGATATTGATGATGAAAAATTGACATTTACATTTATGTTTACAGTTTCTTTGCACATATTTTTCCGATTTTCAGATAAATGGTATTTTTTGCGTTATACAAAAATATACGGAATCAAGCTGGAACATTTCTTTGTAGAATACAATTTATAATATTCAAATTGCTTGAATAGTTTTAGAGAAAACAACGAAGATTATTTTAAATTCACTGAAATGTAGTCCCTTATTTACTTTTTTTCTGATTTTTTGGGAAACTTAATTCTCATGTTATACACAATTATGTGGTAATGTTCCTTAAAATAATGCAGTTTAAATCAGCAAAATTTTCAAGCTGTTTTTGAATAATCTCTAGTCATACGAATGGATAAACTCCTCATTTTTGTAAGTCCGTTAATTAAGCATTGTTTCTACATTTCAAAAAAACTAACGGAAGGCCATTTTTCCATAAGAAAGGTACATGGTCCAAATTATAAAATTAAAAGAAAAGAAGAAAAAACAGGGGCAGCCATTTGAGACTGAACGATGGAAGCGAAAGCTTCGACGAATTACAATTCTCGTCTCTTCTTATCTCCTGTCGCTGTTTCTATTTCCTTGTGTTATCATTAGTAATGGTTGTAAATTTCCGGAAAATTAAAATAATTGTCACTATTTTGTTATGACTCAGGTATTAATCCAAATGTGTACTTTAATTCTTAATTTAAATTTCTATAAGTGCCAAATAAAATTTGTTGTATTGTATACTTACAAGTGGAAGCTCATATCCGATGTATTGTAAATGAATAAAAAAAATTAATAAAAGATGTATAAAATTAATAGCATTCTTTCTGACTTTTGACATATGTCATGTCCGTAACGCTATATATCGCAAAGAGAGAATTGTAGTTTTTATTAGCAGGGTTTTTATATTAATTAAATATTATATTAGTTTATTTCCTATATATTATTGATATTCTATAAAAGAAGAAACTTATAATTTATTTTGCCTGGTCTCTTTTTCTTACACAGTAAACGGAATAATATGGGCATTTCAAGATTAAGGTAGTGTGTGTTGTCGTTGTCGGTGTCGAAACAAATGAAATATCAAGTTATCCAATTCAGTCCCTTGCTCACCTATTTTTAACAGGCTTCCAAAAAGGAGGAGGTTATCAATTCGTCGCGTATTTTTTCGCTTTTTTTTGTATGTATGTTAATTTGGCACCGACTTCAAAAGTATACTAGATAGGTAGGTAATTAATTTGTACAGAATGAGCACCTTTTAATGTTTACATTTTTTACTTCCTGGGTAGGTACCTTACAACATTGAATGTGTTATTTATTTGCTAGATTGTATTTTGATATAATTATTTTTAGCTTTTTAGTTATAGGTAGAAGTCGGTTATATTTTTTTTAAAACTGTTTTATTTACTTCCTAGGTAGGTACCTAACAACATTGAATGTTTGAAGACGCGAGATGTAAGGCCGACATCTAGGATTTATTTATTTTCTATAGTTGTATTTTGTTATAATCATTTTTAGCTTTTTTGTTATAGGTAGAAGTCGGTTATATATATTTTTTAAATGTTTTATTATATGTGTAAATGTGGGCCTCCGTTAAGAAGCTTTCGCTTCAACAAATTTTTATCGAATGATAAAAATTTACATGTTTTATAAATTTAAAACCCATAATCTAAAATATATTAAGAAAATCCACTCATTTCCTGCTTGTCTGAAACTAGAAAATTAGATAAATAGATATCATCATTTCCCTACATTATAGTAATTCCCTTGTGGAACGGCACCATTATCTGAGTCCAACTTGCTTTTGCCCAAGTTAGTCATTGAAACTAGAGGTGGTTTATGGCGTGAAGAATGGTTATGGTGGTAAAAAAAATTGTTAAAATATATGAAAAAAAATATGGTATTGTCAGAACTTAATTTTTGAGAATGTCTAAACTAGGAGAATCGCTGACATTGGGGGTGAGTTTGGTTTGAAAAGGCATCGCCAGATTTGATTTCTTTTAAATTATGCTAGCTTAATGTATAAACCATCACATTCGGTGCTATTAGGGGGTGAAAATTATACGGTGGTACAAATTTGTGAAAATATGGGAGAAAATATGGCATCTCCAGAATTGATTTTTTTTAATTTCTGCTTTCTTAAATTTTAAGCTAGCATAATGGCTGTCATCAGGTATGCGTTAGGGGTGAAAAATTATTAGGGTGGTAAAAAAATTGTCAAAAATATGTAATCGCCAAAACTGAAAGTTTTCAATTTTGCTAGCTTAGGTTAGAGATGATGAATTATTAAGGCCGTAAAAATTAATAAAAAACGGATAGTAAACAATAGTGAAAAAGGGGTAAAAAAATATGGTATCACCAGTATTTAAGTTTTTTGAATTCTGCTAGCTTAGGGAGTAAGATAGTAGGATCATTGGCACTAGGAGTGGGTTATAGGTAAAAAAGTATTAGGTTGGTAAAAAAATAGCGAAAAAACTGTGAAAAATTGTGACACAAGACAAATTAAATTAAAAGTTCTGGACAATGAAGTTATCCTCAATCTCAAAGTATGCACTCAACTCATCAGTTCAACTTATATATGCTAATTGAATCCCATTATAGAAGGTAGTTCATAGGAATTTCTTATTTAGTATTTCTTAGTACTAAAATAGTTATTAACTTTACTTTACACTATAATTACAAAACACATCTGCTGAGTAACAAATTTTTTTATATAGGCTAGCTTGACTATTCATTTTGGAGAAAATTGATTATCCAAACAGGTCGTAGAAACAGATTCAAAACAATAACCACATACTCAATTATTATTCTTAATAAGCCGTTTGAAGGCTAGCCAAATTTCGTAATATAGAAGTAATTGATCCAAATGTATGTGTTGTCGATAAAAACTCTAATAGATATTAACACAAACTTTATTTTAAATTAATAAAATCGTCTAAATCAAGTTCGATCTGTGTTAAATGAATTTTCTGATATTATTTTTCCCTTCAGCGCCTATCATTTTCATAGGAATTCCTCACTCACTCAAAACAAAAGCTGTCTCCAACTCAAATCACCGCACACTGATTCAATTTTGTCGTGCACCGTTTTTTAAAATAGCTTTACATCGGTCTCGATGAATTCGACAGGCACATTAATTGGCAGGGATGTGGTCCGAAACTGGATGCAGTATTAGAAATTGAATTATCCTTAATGGCATTTCGTCGGCACTGCAGAAAAAATCTCCAAATATTCAAACCAACAACGTATATACACGACTGAATTATAATGATTCGTGCTGTACGCGATGGCCGTATTGAACGGACATGTCGACGGTCAATACGCCTGGTTATTAGAAAACAATTGCATGTCTATTTTCACTATAATTTACTAGTAAACATAATGGACAAATACATAATATTTTGAAAATTAAACTATGTTACAAGAAATTATACACTGGGAAGACATCCACTAATTGGCCAAGACATGCTATATTTGAAATGTTGATAAACATACTCGGTATTTGCTGTGACGGATCAAGACCAGCGTAAGCTAAAACGCTAAATGAATCTCTAACGCAACGTTCAAAATAATATTATTTATTTAATATACTATGTCACTTCTTGCTGTTCAAATTCTATTCTAAAAAGCGTCAAATCTTTAAGCAACATGCAGTTCTATTTAAGTTTCGCCCCATGAGTAGAATGTTGTTGCTTTCTCATTGGCTAGTTGTGACGTCCTAATTTACTTGTTTGGTACTAACCTTGATATTTTATTTCCAGTGTAACAAATTTCATATTTTTAGGAATTCGAGTGGAATATATATTTAGCGATTCAGTGATAGAAGGTTGTGACACTTCCATGAAATTTCGACAAAGATATTTATGATAACCAAAAAATAGGGAAAATATATTTGTAAGAAATAATGTAGTTAAACGTAAACAATAAGTAATATGAAAAGATAAGAGAAATAAGAGATTTTATGAGTTGTTTCCGATTCGATAATCAATTCAATGAACCCTCTAGATCCAATCCTTCGATATGGAAATATTTAGATTAGAAATATGGGGAAGTTTCACCCATAGTGAAGAACTAGGCCGTATTATTAAAACCATAAATTCAATGCAGTTATTTCTTTCTCTTCAAAAGCAGAAACAATTTGTCTGCGTAAAAGAAAAAATATTTTTGTCCTGGTAACATATCGTCTATAATAAATGATCGAATAATAAGGTTTTTGGGAAGTCGTTTCTAGAAACAATAGTCTGTTGATTATACTGTATGCGAAATTCTGATCCCTAAAAATCGCCATCATTTCTTCACAAAACTCGAAACTGCTGTCAAAATCATTACGAAATTGTTACGAAAATTTTATACACAAAATGCTTTAGATAATATTCGTGTTACTAAATAGAGACTAATATTATTTAACATCTAATTTTAATGCAAAATTTTTGGCAACATCCTTATGTGGCACTCTTCGGTCGTCCACTTTTACCTCTATGAAGTTTCATCTATAACATAGGGAGATAAGGAACTACCTACGGTTTGGATGTCAATTGTTAATCAAATGACAAACGTATTCATAACTTCTAATCCAACCATCAAAGGGAAACACCATTATACATCCTATACACTTACATTCTGCCAATTCAGATTTTTTAATGACATGTTGATTTATTAAACTGTAGAAGGCTAATAATTACATTAAAACTACACCTATTTTCGTAGCTTACTACTTTAAAAAATGTTGTGGATTATTGGTGGTAAATTTGTTTTTTTTTGTAATCTTTTATTGATTCCCTCTCAAGAATAGCTAAAGAAAAACTCCACAGTAATACCCAAAATTACAGTGTGTTAATAAAAGAGACTATAAATAAAATATTTACATGCACCCATACTTTTACCCAACCGTGTATATTAAAGCAGAAAATAATGTTTCAATGTTATTTATATTAAATTGTATCCTTCATTTGAGAACAAAAATAAAACAGCTAAATATGGAACTTCGGATTAATGGCCAAACAACAATATTATTTCGCAAGCTATGTCTGTCCAAATAGAAAGTAATTGAAGATAATCGAGTGCTCCCATCTGGATCTTGGAGAACGATGAGCCGTTCTTACGAAGAAAGTGTAAAACATCTTGCTTAAAGAACTGATAGGTTCTGATGAAAACTGTTATATATAAATGAACGTGTTAGACACGATCTCATTAATTTGAGAAATATTCCAATTTGGTTGTCCAAATCGCTTAGTTAATCTCGGGTTTGCTGTTTGTACAATATAAGGTTTTAAGGCGCAGAAATTGGCACCGAATTCGGCTATCTCGAAAATCGTGTAACTCATTTTTATGAAGTGGCAACCCCTTTTTTCTCAATGCCAGTGTGTTCAGGCTAAAAACAGGGGTAGTTTATGCTTACAACCCCATACCTTCATTAAACGGTTTTTGTATAAACTTGGAAAACTAATATTTCCGTGCTGTTATTAGAGATATCTGAATTAGGAGTTTTTGAAAGAATCGACAAGAAACAAATGAACATTACTTTAATTTGTTAATCATTTATGGAGAATTTGATACTTAAAGAGTCTCTGTAACTTTTCTTCCGCGATCCAAATAGACCATAACGGTCTGATGACACCATCACGTAGATCATTCCCAAGTGTAAAATACACAGACAATTTGTTAAAAAGTACAATAAAATTAATCTGTCGTAGACAATACATGAATGTACCACAAGCACACCGCACAAATTGAAGTAATATCCTCATTAAATCCTAATCAGCACATGATAAATTCTTTCCAGGTATTATGCTTTAACGTCAAATTATTAGCAAATATTGTTTGTTAACACTAAGCATTTGTTTCTTGTCAATTCTGTCAAAAAAGGCTAATGATAATTCAGATATATCTAATAACCACACGGATTTTGCAGTTTTTACAAGTTTACACAAAAACCATTTAATTTAGGTATGTCTGAGCACGTAGTATAATTTTTTTGAACAGTTGCCAAAGATTTCGGACGCTTCAAGTTTTATTTAGGCTAATTCTGAATATTTTTGACCTGGGGCTCTTTATTTCCAAAAAATTATTATTTTTGTGAAGGGCTCTCAAAATTTTCAAAAAATTTTAAATAATGTTTAACTGGAGCCCTTCAGACATATGATGTTGTGAATAAATTCATTATAAATTTTAAAAATGCTATAAAAAACACTGTGGTCTATTTAAAAAAATAAAGTTGGAGTCCGCTCCGGTAGAACCGGAAGCCATAGTTAACTGAAAATATGTCAACTGAATCCAGCTCCTCGAAAATTTTCACATTAATACTCCCAGTAGTTTCCCATATATATATAGAGACTTAACTCATCGTGGTATACCCTGTACAACTTTCTTGCATGTATTTCACAGGATCCATCAAGGTTTAAAAGAAAATGGTTCATTCCAACCAAGAGTAAATGATCGGGGTTTTTAGGGAACATATGGAGTTTTTGGCTTATTCTAATAAGTTCTAAACAAAGCAGCAGTTTGGAACCCTATTTTGGAATTACCCTGCATAGCCATTTAAATTGTCATAAATTTATATTTTACTCGCCGTACCGCGCCCGCTTTGCCGGCGATATACAAATCGGTGCAATATTAAATAACAATAAAATGTATTGATATGCCAAATACATGTTTATTTCGATACTAAACATGACGGATACGTCATGCTCTCTCATGTAACGGTCACCGAGAGAGTATAGCAGTGATGCGATCATTGAACAATTATCATCATGTTTAAATAAATTAACCGTAATCAGTTTTAAACTACAGGTATAACCCTTCGTATGTCCTCACTTGTGATGAAAAGCGTTAACTGGTTTAAAAAAATTCTGAACATACACAGGACAAACGTCGGAACGACTATGTTACGATCCTAATGCCAATGACAACGAAGTAAAAATAAGCATTTGATACGTTTGGAATTTTTGAATATACAATGATTTTGTATTCTAAATTGGGGTTGACTTCAATTGTTTGATTTTATAGAGAATATCATTATATATTTATTCCTTGCAAGCTTGCTTCAAAGTGAAGCAACTATATTTTCATTTTAATATTCGTCGTGATAAGTCCTGCATCATTTAACAAGGTCACTACCATTTTAGTAATTTTTAAATTTTCGAGGTTTACACCTATGGTCAGGTCAGGAAGATTTTTCTTGTCTAAATTTACCTACACTCAAGCTTTTTCACAACGAATGTTTGTACTCTTGTTGGTAATTAAATATATTTATATATCTTTCGTTTTTTACTATTAATCGTGAGGCGCGGGCCTTGGTCGTTTGCCCTATCAGTCCCATTTTCACAGCCCTGGTTAACCTTATTAGATCATTCATTATGCACTACTGACTCCTTTCTTTTTTAGTCTATGCCTAAATGCCCGATGTTTACTCAACTGCTGTTGTTTGCTTTAAACAATGATCATAACGTTATATCCAACAGATCAGATATCTGGGAATGGGAAAGCTGTGGAATCCTCGGTGTATATACACAAATTTTTGTACCCTAGCATCTAACCTATCTTTTTTTACTCAACTCACGTTTCAACAGCGAAGCTTTCATCATCAAGGAGTAAACCAAAACTGAAAATATTAACAAATATTCCTTAATATATATTTAAAAACTAACGGTAAATTAGTGGGAAAAATCCTAATGTTAATGCACTAATCCCTAAGTAACCTTTATACATAAAACCTTTGGTAATGGATTCGTTAAATACTTAAGTTCTTAAAACGCAAACATTCTAGGGATTCATAGGTAATAAATTATACAATGGGCTATTTGGGATTGGACCCTTATCGGAATTTATAAGGTGGTTAGTTTTATATAACATTATTTATTTCTTACAATTATTGACTTGTCTAACTATACCTAATGAAAACATGATGTGCTACACTAGATTTGTCAAATCTTATTTTAGATCACAGTCATTACATTTGATCGCATATATTCCAGACTTTTCGAAATCGTTAAGTTTATCTTTGGGAATGCCCAATAGTTTTTGCAAAGTTTTCAGTGTTCTATATACTACCGTTATAGCAAGTTCTCTAAAAATTTTTTTAAGCTCTTAGTATAATCATTATATGGGAAAGAGATAAACTTATATTCTTGTTTCTCGTTTCGAAAAGTTGACATTTCATTTATTCTTAGGCTAAGTTTTTTCTGTCTAATCAGCTTATTTACAATATTTACTAAATAACTATTACATGTAGCTATTTCCATAATTGTTTTCTTTTCTCTCTCAGACCTCTTTTTGGTAATAGGGAATGTCAACAAACGATGTACCAGGAAATTGATCCCCGCCATTTTGTGTTGTTGACAGTAAAAGAATTATTAGATAAATATCTAAATGTGCTGGTATCCTCCCTCTATACTTCAAATTCTAAACCGTTATTAGTGCTTCTAAAAATGGGAGGTTACCTTTATTTTCTAATTCTTAGGTAAAATTAATAGTAGGAAATTTATTATTAAGATATAAGACAAAATCATTAATATTAAACTTGTTTGTGTCAAAACAGCAAATATATCGTCCACATAACTTAGCCATATACTAAGAAAATATTTTTTGTTTATTCACAAAAATTCTCGATTTTTTTTGTCAAACACATTGCTAACTTATATGTGGGGGCGTCAATCGCTGAAACGATAGGACCTGTCGTTTTTCCCGTTTGTGAATTTTTGGCTAACTATATAATTTAGGGATTGTACCATAAGAAACATGAATCTATGTGTCAACTTAGGACACGTTTTACATGTTTTAAGGACGTTATTACTTCTATTGTCATTTTTAAGAACGGATTTCGAGCTAATTTTGAATAAGGACCACTTGCAATTACGTAATTAATTCTACCAAAATAATCGGATTTGTCCAGGAATACTAGTGCCTTTATCGGCTTTTAGGTAGAAAACGTCTTTGTTTCTCAATCGTTTAATAACATTAGTTTGTATGTGTTTTTCATTTGTTGTTTACATACTATTCAATGACAAATTCGATTATTTTGATAGAATTAATATGGTAATTCCATATGGTCCATATTCTAAATTAGCTCGAAGTCCATTATTAAAAATGATAACAGAAGTAAATAACGTCCTTAAAACATCTAAAGCGATTGTCAGTCCTGAGCTGAAACGTAGATTACATGTTTCTAATCCTAGAATACCGAAATTATATGGTTTGCAGAAAATTGACAAACCGGGAAAAACAGTACGTCCTATTGTTTCAGCGATTGACGCCCCCACATATAAGTTACCAAAGTGGTTGATAAAACAATTCGAGAATTTACCTTATCCACAATGAAACTTTATTGTTAAAAACTCTTTAGAATTCACTAAATCAGAACGAAATGTGTCACTTCAGCCAGGGATAATCTAGTATCGTTTGATGTTACCGCTATGTATCCTAGTGTACAGACTTTGAAGTACCTTGAGGATTTTTTACGTGAAAACTTTTTGAGGGCCGGAAATAAATGATTTTATTTGATTCACAAAAAATAATTAAATAGTCTCCCATTTTAACAGTACTTGTTCTAAAAAATACTACTAACCGTTTAGAATTTGACGTATATAGGAAGTATACCAGCATATTTAAATATTTACCTAATAACTCCTTTCACTGTCAACAACACAAAATGGTGGGGATCAGTTTCCTTGTACATCGTTGGTTGACATTTCCTCTCACCAAAGAGAGGTTTGAGGGAGAAAAGAAAACAATTAAGGAAATAGCTACATGTAATGGTTATCCAGTAAATATTGTAGATGAGCTGATTAGAAAGAAACAACTTAGGCTAAGAATAACTGAAGTGTCAACTTTTCGAAACGAGAAACAACAATATAAGTTTATCTCTGT
Organism: Octodonta nipae; assembly: GCA_034190945.1. Classification (NCBI taxonomy): domain Eukaryota; kingdom Metazoa; phylum Arthropoda; class Insecta; order Coleoptera; family Chrysomelidae; genus Octodonta; species Octodonta nipae. The sequence goes on from CM067217.1 coordinate 116,234,912, forward strand.
TCCAGATAATGATTATACTAAGTGTTGTAAAAGTATTTTTAGGGAACTTGGTATAACGGTACCTAGTATACATAAAAATGAAAACTTTACAAAAACTATTGGGCATTCCCAAATATAAACTTGAGAAATTCGTAAGTCTGAAATATATGAGATCAAATGTAATGACTGTGATCTAAAAATTAAGGGCAAACACGTAGAGCTATTAGAACTCGATTTAAAGAACACTTTGCACATATAAAATACGGTAAATCTGACAAATCTAGTAGCACATCATATTTTGGAACATAGTCAATCTATAGATTTAAATTTGCTATGTTTAGTTAGACAAGTTAATAATTTTAAGAAATTGGACTCGTACAAAAGCATAGTGTTATATAAAAATAATAACCTTATGAATTCCGACAAAAGTCCAATCCCAAATAGCCCATTGTATAATTTATTAACTATAATCCCTAAAAATTTGCATTTTAAGAACTTAAATATTTAATAACTTAATTACCGGCGGTATTATGTTTGAAAGTTAGTTACTTAACATTAGGAGTTTCCCACTAATTTACCGTTAGTATATATTAAGGAATATTTGTAAATATTTTCAGTTTTAGTTTACTGCTTGATGATGACAGCTTCGTGTTGAAACGTGCGTTGAGTGCAAAAAGAAAGGTTTGGTGTTAGGGTACATAACTTTGTGTTTATACTTCAGATCAGATATATCATCAATGTTTTCTGAAAGGGTTCATATACCGTTCAATGGAGTAAAATTGAAGGCATGTTTGAACACAAATATCGACAGCAATTCGCTTGCCACCACTTCAGAAATGAACAATCCGTATGTATTCGTTACTAAGTAACGAATACTCAATAAGACCTGAAGTGCCGAATCGTTACTTTTACATTGGTCTCGTTACTTGAATCGCATGTTTGCTTCAGCACAACTCATGCAGAGATCATACAAATCTATGTCGACTGCCACATAATACCGAAAGGTTCGACTCGCACATCTTTAATTTCGTTACTTCGTTAGATACGGTATGATTTCCTATGTTTCGTACATACCGCATTCAGTATGTTTCGTACATAAGAATACTTCGAAGCTACCGTATTTCGGGCTTTCTACCTAAATGGTGCCTGTCCTGCCGAACTACCGAATTGTTATGACACTAAGATAAATAAGTCGTCGTTCATAACTGATTATATCTTTATATAGTTAATTACTAAATTATATACTATGATTTTATATTTTGAACTCTATTCACTGTCTTTCTTTACTTTAAAGATTTCATAAACCATCTATAAAAGTATATTATTGTATAAGGCATAATTTCGAAAACAGCTGTATAAAATAAAATATTTACTAAGGATATTCTATTTGGGATTGAATGAATTTATTGAATGCAGATTCCATATGGAGTTTGATGCATGTTATAACAAAATCGAGTACTACAAAGTCGCGAATAACTACTAGTATCATTATGCAAAGACAAAATATGGAAGAAAAGTTTGTTTATAATACAGATAACGTACTTAAATTTTGGCAGGCACGAACTTTGTTAAATCCACGTTGAAGTAGAAATTAGAAAAAAATACTTATGCATGTTGATAAAGTCAGTACCAGGAGAACGAATTTTGTCAAAATCGGGTAAATATTGTCGGAAAAACGTGCCTAATGAAAACCCAAACGGATGAAAAAACATATTTCTGAATCTGAGTGACACATTTTCGGCGTGAAATAACATGCGGTAATTTTCATTGTGATGAGTAGTTTAGGAGAACTCTCACATTAATATAAGAATATATATATTTTTCTATTTCGTTATTGAAAATAGTATCTATGGTTATATTACTTTCTACTCACTAAGGAAACTGATATACAAAATAAAAATATGTGTTTAGTTGCATTGCTTAAGGGTATAATTATTTTTTTCTTTATTAATTTTATAAGTATCATTGAATAAAAATCTTATTTAATAAAATCCGTTCATTATTCATTAATATTATTTTTTTAATTGCTCTAATAAGTATGCCACTCGTTAATACTCTATATTTACTTGTTAGTAGTCAGATTACCACTAAAGAAAGTAGTGAGTAACGCATACTGATACGAGTATTCAATAATTTATATTTAAAAAGGAACCGACTTCAGCTGATTTAAAATAAAAACCGTTTAGAAACTGTGTGCAATTAATCACTATTTTCACACTTGTCTTCTTTTTTATCTGATTTAATGTACAATACCATTGAAAAATTTAGCGTATTCTTATCTCTCACTCTCTTTCTTCCCTATATCAGAAAAGTATTTTAACTTTTCTTATTTTTTTTAATATATATATACAGGGTGTCCCATGGTTCTGGTCTCGGATGATTGCGCAGTTATGATAGAAGATAGATTTTTCAAAATTTAGGGGTATAACTTCTCGATTGGGATCTATCCAGCTAAAATATTTTCAAGGATGTATCACTTCCGGTTATAGCGGAAGTTGATACCAACTTGCTTATTTCAAATGGAACACCCTGTACATTATTGTATTTCTGAATTCTACGAGTAATTTTAATACTAATTCATGTATAATACCCTATACTTAAATTCAGCCCTTTTCGAGTTATTCCAAAATCTTTTTTGAAATTCACATTTTAAGGTCTTCAGATAATTGCAAATTATACAACAACGAAGAGGAATTTAGGAAAACCATTCGTTGAGAGGGTAGAATAAACTTAGTGCTTCCAGAATCTGTGAAAAAAGTATGGACATTATCTACAGAGTGTGTACAAAAAAATCCCGAAAATTGAAATTCAAAATCTGGAAAAACTCAATTTTTTCAAATGGAAACCACTATTTTTTATATCATAATCAGATTGAGCATTGAAAATCAGAGGTACTTTGTGAATAAGTACCTATACGAAATTCTGATAGTTTTCGACTTATTAAAAAAAATAAAACATTTTCAGCATCTTTAATAAAAAGTAAGCTTAAGAACATAAGTTGGCCATGACGGTTGCTAAGGACTCTACGAAAATGTCATTTTAACAAATGTTCGAAATTCTTTTAATAAATCAATTTCAAATTTTATTTAATAGTTCGTAAATAATGGTTGCAAATGCATTTCTTATTCTTAGTCTCATATGTGAAAATTAACCAAAGGATTGATTCTCAAATATTACTAGTTAAATTATTAATATGTTATAATCATTTCAGTATATTCTTACGTCAGTTCAGAATCTTGATATAAATAATTATCCTTAAACAAAATGAATTTTACGAAAGAAGAAATGGTGGACATGATATTTGCATTAGGTGAATGTCAACGTAATAGCTTGCTCGCGTCAAGAGTGTATTACACGCAATATCCAGATCGAAGGCATCCAACTTTATGAAAAATTTGTTGATTCTGGAAATGTTTCTTATGGTAAACGTAATGTTCCAAATAGAGTAACTACTGAAGAAAACGAATTTATTATAATGCAATCTGTGATAGAAAATCCACTATGTAGCGTTAGAACTATAAGCTATTAGTAAAAGTGCCGTTCATAGGGTTATAAAGAGGTACAAGTTTCACCCCTATAAAATACAAATGCACCAAGAATTGCTTGATACAGATTATGAAAAAAGAGCAGAATTTTGTAATTGGTTTAGAATTAAAATGCAGACTGAAGCTGACTTTTCAACACATGTTTTGCTTTCAGACGAAGCCACCTTCCATAAAAATGGCTTCGTAAATAGACACAATTTTCATTACTATTGTGATGAAAACCCGAAAGGTTTTAAAACAACATCTCAGACTAAATGGTCCTTAACGTGTGGGCTGGTATTGTTGGAGGTAACGTTATTGGACCTTTCTTTTTTGATGGGACAATGAATGGAGCCAAATTCCTTGAGTTCTAAAGAAACCAATTACAGCCGTTATTAGAAGACGTTCCATTAAACATAAGAAGTAAAAATGTGGCTTTAACTAGACGGCTCTTCAATTCATTATGACAGAAGAGTTCGGCGATATTTAAATAGAAAGTTTAGTGATCGTTGGATTGGACGAAACGGATCAGTTGCTTGGCCTCCACGTTCACCTTGTTTAATCCCAATGGATTTTTTTCTCTGGGGTTACAGAAAAGATATTGTGTATAAGGAGGAAGTAACGAGTAAAGAGAATATGAAAGAAAGAATAAGAAATGCATTTGCAATAATTGCACCAGAACTATTAAATAATGTTCGTAATTCATTTATTAAAAGAATAAATAAGTGCTTAGAAGTGAACATTTGTTAAAATGACATTTTCGTAGAGTCCTTAGCAACCGCCATGGCCAACTTATGTTCTTAAGCTTACTTTTTATTAAAGATGCTGAAAATGTTTTATTTTTTTTTTTAATAAGTCGAAAACTATCAGAATTTCGTATAGGTACTTATTCACAAAGTACCTCTTATTTTCGATGCTCAATCTGATTATGATATAAAAAATAGTGGTTTCCATTTGAAAAAATTGAGTTTTTCCAGATTTTGAATTTCAATTTTCGGGATTTTTTTGTACACACTCTGAAGATAATGTCCATACTTTTTTCACAGATTCTGGAAGCACTAAGTTTATTCTACCCTCTCAACGAATGGTTTTTCTAAATTCCTCTTCGTTGTTGTATAATTTGCAATTATCTAAAGGCCTTAAAATGTGAATTTCAAAAAACATTTTGGAATAACTCGAAAAGGGCTGAATTTAAGTATAGGGTATTATACATGAATTAGTATTAAAATTACTCGTAGAATTCAGAAATATAATAATTTACAGGGTGTTCCATTTGAAATAAGCAAGTTGGTATCAACTTCCGCTATAACCGGAAGTGGTACATGCGTGAAAATATTTTAGCTGGATAGATCCCAATCGAGAAGTTATACCCCTAAATTTTGAAAATTCTATCTTCTATCAAAACTGCGCAATCGTCCGAGACCAGAACCATGGGACACCCTGTATATATATATATATATATATATATATATTTTGTTAGGAGATTTCCGGGAATTCATCCGCGTAGTTGATAACTGATCCCTGCCGGGATCGATGGTAAAATGACGTCGTTTCGGCAGAGTCATATCTGCCTTCTTCAGTTCGGTTCGCATAATTCTCGTAGCCTTCTGCTTTCGCTTCTAGTTACTCGAATACTAAGATTTTCAGAAGCGCGCGCGCTCTTACATAGTCGCGTCTCGGCTTAAAAACTCAATATCTATAAATTATTGGTCTACCATTTTCTGAATCACCCTTTACGACAATAATTGAACTCAATACAACATCACAACGGTACTGAAATCTGTAAAACCACCCTGTATAAGTTCAATCCTCTCCACACTATTGACTCTTTCTGTTTTTCTATTGTTTAAATTATTTCTGTATACCAATGATTATATTTCGCCCCATATGTCTAGTATGCCATTTATGTAACTGCTCATGGTCTACCCTATATAACAAAATTCACCTTTTTGAGTCACACTTTATGACTATAATTTTACTATACAATTTATTTCAACCACCCGGTATATGCAACTGCTTCTAAAATTTTTTGAACCCATGTCTATAATTATAAGCTGTCCTACGTTCTATAATTGAAATATCCTAACTGCTTATGCTTATATAACAAATTCAAATTTTTGATGCACCCTTAATAAAAATAATTTTACCCTTACTTCAAACACCCTGTATAAGTAACTACTTATGTTCCAAACTATATAACTATTTTAAACCGCCCTGTATAACTGTAATTTATATTTCAACCATCCTGTATATTCAACTACTTCTGACAATTTTTAAAGCGTTTTGTATAACTGTAATTATTTTCCGTCCTATAATGCAAATATCCGTTCTGTATAACTCTAGTTTTGCACCACTTTTATTTCAGCCACCTTGTATACGCAACTACTTATGTGCCACCCGATACAATATTTTTAGAAACACCCTGCAAAACTAATTCAATTCCAGCTTATATTTCAACCATCCTCTGTATACAACGGCTTATGTACCACCTAATATTACATGCACGCACGGACCATATACCGTATACCATATAGAAGAGTTCGCCGACATATCTAACAAATTTTCGTTTCGAGAAATCAACGGAATATTTTCTGCCATTTCACGCGACTATAACTTCGTTTCTAACAAAAAGTAACTTTCAAATGCATCAAATTGAAAACCATTAAAACACCCTGTACGATATACTTTCATGGTATGTGATACAAATTTGATATTTACCATGATGATTACAGTTTTTTTTTCATATATTTTTTCCGATTTTCAGAAAAATGAAATGTTCTGCGTTATAGAAAAATGTACGGAATCAAGCTGGAACATCTCTTTGTATAATAGAATTTATAATATTCAAATTGCGTGAGCACTTTTAGAGAAAACAGTGAAAATTCATTGAAAATCGCTGAAATCTAGTCCGTTATTTACTTTTTTTTCTGATTTTCTAGAAAACCCTAAATCTCATGTTATAGACAATTATATGTTACTTAATATAATGCAGTTTAAATCATGAAAATTGCATAATCGCCCCACATTCATAAAAAAAAGTTTCATACTAATTGATAACTTCCTCCTTTTTGGTAGTCCGTTAAAAACTTAACTTTTACAGCACTTATCGGTAATAGTTACAACCTACCTTAGTTATCAATAATTATATAGTTTTATATAGACGTTTCAATTTCATTATTTACTGTTTTCTGTATTTTTTATGATTGTGTGAAATTCGGTATATATTACTGTTTCACGTTATAAAAAAATATATGAAATCTCCTCTGTTCAAAGTGTTTTAGCGGTATCAGAGATATTAGTTCAAATTCATTAACAAATCATAACCATGGAATGTATATTCAATAGAATTGAACGAAATGTTTTTAGAAAATTATGATAGCGTTTTGGGAAATTATTACTAAAGTAATTAAGTTAGCCTGTTAGTATTTAATATTCCATATTCACTGAATTACAAAATGCATGATAATTCGATGAACGGGTAGTTCATCAAAGTATTCCGCATCAATCCAACGTACACTTCAGTTCCAACACGGTCGTATATAATCGTAAAATGTTGTTGGTTGCAAGCCTAGCAAATTCAATATCATTGGAATATTATCGCTAATATCAGTATCCCAATGCATAACGATATCCACCAGCGATTATAAATTCAGGATAGTGTGTTGGTTGGCCTACTATGATGACTGATGCATTGGATGTGTGCGTTCCGGAAATCCTATGACAGCAGTAATATCACGTCGGTTGAATATGTGTGTTGCAATGCTAGTTTGTGGTAAATAACAGCAAGCACTTTTATAAAAATATTTAGTAAACCATTGATGTTTCAATTTCTACATTAATCTATACTATTATAAAATTATAAGTTTGTCTGTTTGTCTGTTTGTATGTTTGTTTGTTTTATTTGTTTGTTTGTTCGGGCATTACGTAAGAACTACTTAACTGATTTTGCTGAATCTTTTTTTGTTGCGAAGCCTATAGTTTGACTTGACATAAAAGGTAGATATAGCGAAAACACTTCTACCATGTTGGGTAATTCTATTACTCAATTGTCTCCACCGCATGCACAAAATATTAGATACTGGCATTAGCTTAGCTTTTATTCAAAATTCGGAATGTGCAAATGTAAAATGTTTAACAAAAATCAACATATATCAAGCGTAATTTTACAGAGTTTTCTGTATATAGGAAACTTAGAGCGGAGTAGAATTACATGAATTTAAAAAATCTAAAAAAAAGTTATATTTGGTGTCCTATAAGCAGCTGGATATATGCGATGTGGTTGGAAATAAGGGGGAGTGGAATTAATTATACGGGGTGTTCCAATAAAGTTATATTGAGTGCACCATAAACATTTACATATAACAAGTGGTTGAAAAGGGTAGAATATCTATACAGTGAATAAAAAAACTTAAAAAATGTCTTAGGTAAGCAGTTAGGATCTTTGAATTATTTTAAAAAAATATTATATTATAAAATTATAAATGTTCATTGATTGAGCATACAAAAAAATGCGGGTTTAACAACAAATGATGCGCTTTTGTAAACACAAAAGAAACAAAATGAAAGCGGTTTAGCGGTCGTTACGAACGAAGCTACTAACTCGCGAAATCGTAACGCAAAAAACAACAATAAGCGTCGTCTCTTCAGACGGAATCAAAGCGACCGAAAACTTCGGAGAACATACGAACCTCCCAAGCGTCTCAATAGCTAGGGATCCGAACCACGAATGTCAATACTGTCTATATTTTACACGCAAAAAAACAATTACAATTAGCATTAGCGCGACGGAATGTTTTAGAAAAGGTGCAGAAGTTTAAAAATCAATGAAGTAATTCAATCAAATTGAAAACAATACACTAAACAAATTGCGGGAACGCACCAGGGTTAAAGAAATGTTAGAAGCCGTTGTTTATACAGGGTGTTTGAAATATAAGATGGAGTGGAATTATAGTTTATGTTGTGGTTAAAAACTTGTTTTATATCCACAAATAGTTACATATATAAGATGGTTGAAATATGTAGCGGAGTATAATTACAGCTATACAGGTGGGTTAAAAAATATTTTAAAGTAATGGTATGATCTGCGAGCTGTTCCATTTACCGGATTGTTGAAATATAGGGTGGAGTCGGATTCTAAGGATACAGGTTCGTACAAAAATGTTATATTTGGTGGCAAATAAGTAGTTGCATATAAAAGGTTGTTGAGATATAGGGTGGCTTACAATTAGAATTATACAGGATGGGTAAAAAATGCTAGAAAAATTTTGTTATATAGCACTTGCATATATGTATGGTGCGCAGTAAAGTTATAGTTATACAGTGTCATTCAAACAAGGATAAAAAAAGTTGTAAATGAAGGGTGGTTTAAATGAAGTGTGGATAGAAATTATACTTTGATTTATCTTGAAAAATATATAAGGGAAAATGTGCAATAGCGTAGTTCATAATAAGTTGCAAAGATAGGATAGTTGAAACATAGGGTGAAGAAGTGTTATGCTAATTATTTAAAAAATGTTACATTGGTTGACCAATAAGCAGGAGCGTCTACAGGGTAGTTGTAATACATACAAGGTGATTCGAAAACATGCTGAACCAAATTGTTACTTTCAGTGCCTCATTAGCAGTTGGGTTTTGGTGAAATATACTTGGCACTGATGTATTTATAGTTATACAGGGTCGTAGAAAAAATTTTATACTGGGTGGCCAAGTAGTTGTAAATACAAGGTGGTTGAAATAGCGGGTGGAGTAGATTTATAGTCAAACAGGTTGGATATATTTTTTTGTAGGATAGAACATGAGCTGTTGCATATCTGCAATATCTGAAACATGGATCGAAGTAAAATTATAGTTCATACAGTGGGATTAGAAGTATTAAAAAAAATTATATTTGGTTGCCCCTAAGCAGATGCACATACAGGGAGGTTGAAATATTTTGTAGAGTAAAATTATGGTTATACAGGGTGGTTACAAAATAAGTTGTAATGTTTGACAAATTGGCAGCGGTGAATACAAGATGGTTTTAATGTATATGGAAGTAGAGTTAGTTATACAAAGCGCTTAAACATTTTTTAGAATAAAATTGTTATACAGGGTGGCCAATAAGTAGTTGCGGTTTGGGTGAGGGTTTAAAGAGAAGTTTGGTGTTAGGGTGCAAAACTGTGTTTTTTATATTTGTGGCTCACGAAGGGATCCACATCATTTCCATTAGGATGAATCAAAAAAGTTTAAAAAAATTGTTATATAGGGTAGACCATAAACAGTTGCATTCTACTATATGGAATATCTGAAATATGGGGAGAAGCAAGATTATAGTTGTAGAGTGTGTAACACAATGTTAGAAAAAGCTCATATAAATTTTGATTAATATATATAGTAAAGAGAAATTTTACTTTAAAAAGTGGTTAAAAAAATATCAGAAATAATTGTTATACAAGGTACACCATAAGCAGTTGCATAGCTGAAATATAGGGTAGTGAAAAGTTATTAGTCAGGTGTTCAAAAAATTATAAAACAGCAGCATATACAGAATGGTTGCAATATAGGGTGAAGTAGAGTTACAGTTATTCAAGGTGATTCAAAAAATGTCGAATAAAATAGTTATGTAGGGTGGCCCATAAGTACTTGCAGTTTGGGTGAAATATATTCGGGATTGGTGGATTTATGGTTAAATAAGGTGGTTCAAACAAGTTCTTTTATATAGGATAACCCATATATTTCATAAGTTATTTCTTTTTGCGAAGGCTTGAACATTCCGTACGCGGGTGAAACCGCGGGTAACGGATAGTACTATTATAAAATTGTAGTTGTCCGTTTATTGTTTGTTTGTTACCTCATCACGTAAGAACTACTGAACTGATTTTGCTAAATCTTTTTTTGTTGCAAAGCTTATAGATTGACTTAAAATCTGGTATACATTTTATCTACCTACATTGACAGAAACGGTAGATATAAGGAAAAATCTACTACCATATTCCGTAATACGTAGGTACACAATTAGTCAATTGGTTCCACCGCATGCACCAAATTTTAGATACTTGCACCAGCTTAGCTTTTATTCAAAATTCGAACATGCCAATGTAACATGTTTCGGTTTTAAAAAAATTCGAACTGATATATCAAATGTAATTTTACAGGGTGTTCCATATATAAGATATGTAGAATTAAATGGGTATAAAAAATCTAAAAAAAATGTATATTAGGCCCGTAAGGAGTTATAAACAATATTGTTGAAATAAGGGCTAAGTTATACGGGGTGGTTCAAAAAAGATATATTGAGTGGACCATAAACAGTTGCATATACCGGGTGGTTGAAAAAGGGCTGAAGTTGAATTATATTTATTCATGGCGGATAAGAAAATGTTATAATTGTTTGGATCATAAGTGGTTGCATATATAATGTCGGTGAAATAATGGTAAAATAGAATTATATTTATACCGGGTGGATAAAAAAATATATTACGTAAGCAGTTAGGATATTTGAATTTTGAATATTTTGAATATAATAATAGCTCAATATTATTATAGTTACGAAATGGGTTGAAAAAATTTTTAGAAACAGTTGTTTATACAGGATGGTTGAAATATAATCTGGAGGGGAATTATAGTTTTTAGGGTAGTTTATAACCACAAATAGTTCACAAGTTCACAAGTAGCATATCAAAGGATGGTTAAAATATGTAGCAGAGTATAATTACACCTATATCTACAGGTGGGTTTAAAAAATATTGTAAAATTGTTATGATCTACAACCAGTTTCATATACCGAATAGATGCAATATAGGGTGGACTAGAATTCTAAGTATACAGGGTGGTAAAAAGATATTATATAGGGTGGCCCATAAGTAATTGAAATGTACTGTGCAGTACAACAATAATTATACAGTAAGTGTAAAGAAAGTTAGAAAAAGTTTCAAATGAACGATAGTTTTGATGAAGTGTGGAGAGAAATTACATTTTATACTATGCTTTAAAAATTGTGAGGTAATAGCGTAGCCCATAATTAGTTGCACAGATAGGATATTTGAAATATAGAGAAGAGCAGAGTTAAGTTGTTTAATATTTAAAAATTGTTGCAGTTTTGGTGAAATTTATGAAGGATTTACATTTATACAGGGTGTTACAAAAACTGTCAAATTGGGTGGCCGCCGATAAGTAGTTGCACATATAATGTGGTTAAAATAGAGAGTGGAGTAGGATTATAATTAACCAGTGTGGATAAAAAATTGTTGGAATTTTGTTTAAGAACATGAGCTGTTGCAAATATGCAATATCTGAAACATGGGCGAAGTAAAATAGTTATTTAGTGTGATTGAAACATGTTAGAAAAAGTTGCATATAAGGGGTGGTTGATCCATAAGGTGGAGACAAATTATATTTTCCATGATGGTTAAAAAATATCTCAAAAATGGTTATATTTAGCCCAGTCCTTAAGCAGTTGCATAGATAAGATGGTTGAAATATAGAGTGGAACAAAGGTTTAAAAAATTTTATCTTTGGTGGCCTCAAAGCAGACGCATAAAAAGCGTAATTGAAATATTTTGCAATGTTTTAATTATGGTTTAACAGGATGGTTCAAAAACTGATAGACACATAAGTTATAATGGTTGACTAATTGGCAGCAGTATATACAAGATAGTTTAAATATAGATGGAAGTAGAGTTATAGCTATAGAAGGCAGTTCTCAAAATGTTGAAAAAAATTGTTACATAGGGTGGCCATGTACAGTTGCGGTTTTGTGAAATATGTTGGGGATTGGTGAATTTAGTTTTACAGAGTGGTTACAAACAGTGTTATATTGCGTGGCGCATAAGTAGTTCTATATATAAAGTGGTTGAGATTGGGGACTTAGTAGAATTATAGTTTTACAGGGTGGATTAAAACATGTTAAAAAAATTGTTATATAAGATAGACCAAGAGCAGTTGCACCCTCCCATATGGAATACCTGAAATATGTAGCGAAGCAAAATTATATTTACATATTGTGTTTAACACAATGCTAGAAAAGTTGCATATAAAGCCCGGTTAAAATGATAGTTTAAGAAGTAACCCAAAAATTATCAGAAATAATAGTTATATAACGTATAGGGTGGAGTAGAACTATAGTTAGGTAATTAAAAAATGTTATATTTGGTAACAAATATACATCAGCATATACAGGATGGTTGCACTACAGGGTGAAGCAAGGTTACAGTTATACAAAGTGGTTCCAAAAAATGTTGAGTAAAATTGTTATATTGGATGGCCTATATAATTCATACATTATTTCTTTTTGAAAAGAATTGTACATTCCATACGCGGGTGAAACCGCGGGTAACGGCTAATAATTTAATAATATTGAAATAGCCACAATGATAGGATTTGTTCATTTCTGAGATTACTTTTGCTACTATTCCTAACTTTCCACTTATTTAGTAACTATGACGCCTTAGCCATTTTTGTGGTTCTAGATTAGTTAGAATTTGTTTAATTTAATTTAAACCTCAAATTGTTGAATATTGTTCAGTCTTAGAACAACGGCTTTCACAGCCGGAGTCTAATTGAGAGATTTTGTTTTCCGTGCTATTGAACCGTCGTCAGTTGAAATATCCTATACCTGACATAAATGACAGGAATCTCTCAAATCTTCACATACATATAGCGAATTGCATGCACTGGAGTGTTTAGAATAATATAGAATACTTAACAAACAAGAAATTTGAGGAAACCGTCTTGTCGGCAACATGCAAACAGACGAAGACTCGCAAAAAGTTATTTGTCAACAAAAAGAGTGATAAACCTTAATAAAAGGCAAAAAACTTGCATTGAGTCAGTTAGTAGAAACATTTCTCAAAATGCCGCAGTTGAAGTTAGATTTAAAACTGTCAGAATGTTAGGAAGCGCCAAGGCACCCAAAAGTAACAAAACTGTAGCTGAAAAGAAAGCCAGAAGGAGACAAAAGTAATGCCCCGGTAGTAATAGGAACAAAACAATATACGACAATAATAGACTACATACTGGATCCCGACCCGTACAATAAATTCAAGGAGGGTCCCATCGGCCACCGAGGATTTATGAATTGCAACAAGACAAATATTGCATTCAGACCGATCATCGGCGCCATAAATTCACCAACATATACAGCACTTGGCAGCATTATTACGATTTCTGTTGGGAAAATCCGATACCTACATTAGAGACTTCAAGCATTTTGGTAGAGAAGATAACACATTTATTATTCTAATCTAATAACATGTTTGTAAGTTTAGATATAGAATCACTGTTCACTATAGTACCAATAAACGATACAATCCTGTACTTAAACGATCACCTCCCAGAAGACATTGCTGATCTGCTTTACCGCTGTTTGAAAATAACGTGCTTCTTGTACAAAAGGAAGTTTTAGGAACACAAGGGCAGGGTGGCTATGGGCAGCCCTTTGAGTCAGGTGACAATAGTACTGAACTCGACAGAAAAATAACCTACCTTGTTGACGATATTTTTTTCACATTGAGCCACTTAAGGAAAGAGCTAAACAACTTCTAGATGGGACAGACCGATAAGTCAGCGGCCACCGAACATACACTGTTTTAGCATTAATTAACCATTCCTACTCGAGTATTTAAAGAGAAGCAATTGTGATACAGAAACAATGAATGTCAACAGAGTCATCAACCAATCAGAACCACTGCCACACCGTCGCCTTTGAAAATCTCTAGCGTAGTTGTAGACCATACGATATTTAAACCGCCCACAAAGCTCTCAGGACATTTACGGAGAAAAAGCCCTCTTGGGGGCAAAATTATTAGTAGAACAAAACCAACATCAGTGCGTCTTTGTGTAAAAGGTAAAAAACTAAATTGTTATCGATTTATTGAGGTTTTTTTGTAAAAAAACAAAACCCCATTGATAAAAAAATGTTAAATTTTATATCAATTAGTCATCATTAGAACAAGTTAATGTCGGTTTTGTTCTACTATTAATTTTGTCACGTATTTTTGTAACTGACTTGGGCTAACAGCTCAATGACCCGGAAAACAGAATCTCTCAATATTTTATTCTATTCGACAAAATGTCTGTTAAAATTTTAATAATGAACATTTTGCTTGATGTTTCAATACTCGATCAGAATGATAACTAATATTTTTTTTATTGATTCCCGGTAACTAATTAATCGAGTTCAATGGTTTAAACTTTATACTATGAAGTGAAGTGCTCTGATATGACCTGATACCTAAAGCCTTTCACAAAAACCGGAAAAAATAACTGATGAATGCAGCAGCTTCAACAATACTGAAACGCTGTGAGATCAAAGAAATGATGGCAACTCCTTGCATAGAAAACATGATTTTGCGATTGTTTGTGAAGTGAGTTTTTTACAAGTCCCCCCCAGATTTTGTAGCACTTGTCAAAAATGTCGATTTATATTATTATACAAAACTATTTTTATAGATACTATATTTTTTATTGAATTGTTTGAAAGAAAGCTTAAGGGAAATTTCTATTAAAAAATAATATACTAATTTTATCACGGATAGTATTAAATTAATCACAACCCTCAACAAATCATTACTGTCTCTTTTCATCTACATCCAAATTTAAAAGTCAATATAGATCAGGGCTACCCACCTGTTGAGCCACGGTTGGCGTCACTCAAGGATTGATTTGAGAAATTCACTTATGCCCAAACAGTTTATTAATATTTATATTTGTAATCAAATTATTAAATATTTATGTGTATTAATATGGAATTAATTACTAAGTAATCTTTATTTATAGCTGTAGTACTTACTAGTAATACTTTAAAAATACACAGTACCGTCTTTCTCAAATAATGAAGAGCACAAACAAACGACAAAGCAATCGGCACGTGCCATTGCCTAGCGTTTAACACGTCGAAGTCACAGGTCATAATATTATTATTGAATGCATTTATGAGAGGAAGCCACTATATCACTATTTATTTTTTTACATAGATTTGTTGAAATATTACGATAATTGTCTTAAAAATTCAAGCCAGTTGTGGTCGTTCATCTAAAGCGCTGCTTAATCGCTGTGAATTATAGCAGAACAATCCTGGGTGGGATATTTCTCCTTTATATATCCACAAAAATAGTACTATACTCATTCTATCTTTGGGAAGCTAACCAGACGGATACAATATTAATCCTTATCAATTTATATACGTTAGTAACCTCAACCATTTCATGCATCTTGTTATAATTTTTTATATCATCTTTACCTAGTATAAAAAATAATTATAGTTTAAAAAAACTAAAAACATACCCTTTAGTAGCAAACCGAACTAAAAAGCAGAAAATAATTAGAGTTCCATATATAAAATATACGGATACCCTTATATATCACTCCGGATTTCTGCCCCTGTCACATCACAGCAATTTTCTCCTAAACTACTAGACGGAAGAGGTTGAAATTTGGTATTAATGTATAGTTTGGTGACCCGATCAGGAGTACATATCTTAAAAAAACTAAAAAAAATCGACCGTTCCCCCCCTGATCTCCGAAACTACTGAGCCTAAAATTTTGAAAAAAATAGGAAATATAGAACGCTGCCCGAACTTTACAGAAAAAATAAGGAGAAACCATTAATATTAATTTTGGGGGGCAAATTATAGAATTAAATGAAAATTAAAAAAAAATTCTAACTCATAATGTAATACATCAAATGAAAGGTCCCATTCTGAAGAACACAAATATATTTTTTTCATATTTAAAAAAATTGGTTAAAAAGATATAACGAAAATATACCAAAATTTACCCATTCCCCCACTTTATCTCCGAAACTATTAAACGTAAAGTTTTGAATAAGAATAGAAGTATAGGGTCTGACCTGAAGTTTACTGGAAAAATAAGAAGAAACCTCTACTTTTTTATTTTGGGGGGCAAATTACAGAATTAAGTGGAAAATATAAAATTAAAATTGTTTCTAACCCATAATGTTATATATCAAATTAAAGGGGCTCATTATGTCGAAAACAAATATAATTTTTTTATATTTTTAAAATAAAAATAAAAGATATTAACAAAAATATAAAAAAAATTACCCATCCCCCTTATCTCCGAAACCATAAGCTGTAAAATTTTGAAAAAAAAAATTGAGGTATAGCCCCTCACTTGAACTTTACTGGCAAAAAAGGGAGAAATCCCTAATATTCATTTTGGGGAGAAAATTATAGGATGAAATGGAAAATAAAAAATTATAACTGTTTCTAACGGATCGTGTAATATATCAAATTACCGTGCTCATTTTGACGAATACAAATACATTTTTTTATATTTTTTTAATGAATATTTTAAAGTATATTAAAAAATATTTTAAAAAATGCCTATTCCCCCCGTTATTCCTTAAACTATAAGAACTAAATGTTTTTTGTTTACAGGAAAAATATGAAACGGAAAATAAAAAAATATTTTTTTAATGCATCATGCAATACATCAAATGGAAGGGTTCATTATGAGGAATACAAATATATATTTTTCATATTTTTTAAATTAATTGTTTACAAGATATTAACATAAATATATAAAAAAATTCATTTATCGCTTTATTTCCGAAACCATACTGCCTAAAATTTTGAAAATAATTAGGTGTACTGGGGCACACTTGAAATTTATAAGAAAAATTATTAGAAAACCCTTATAGTAATTTTAGGGACAAATTATACAATTAAATGGAAAATAAAAATTCAATTTTCAAATGCATCATGTAATATATAAGTTAAAAGGCTCATTTTGTGAATTACAAATATATCATATTTTTAAATCATTTTTTTAAAACTTTAGAAACTACACTATTTAAATTTTTAAAAATATATTTTATTTGTATTTTCAAATAATTTGAATAACAGATTTAATAATATATAATTTAAAACTTGACCTATTTTGCCCTTTATCTTCCAATCTACAGAGCCTCAAAACTCAGACAGTAGATTATAATAGGCTTCTCTGAAAGTTTATTAGTAAAATAAAACTCTAATGTTAATTTTTGGGGGCCAAATTAGAAAACTAAATACATATTCTGATAAAAATGAAGCGAATCCTTAAGCAGATAAAATAAAAAGTCTATGTGTGGAAAATCAAAGTGTATATTTTTTATAAATTTAAAACGCTTCCTTTAAAAGATATAAGGGTAAATATAAGAAAATGCACTCATTCCTTGCTTGTCTGAAACTGGAATATTAGAATCTTGAAGGTGGTACGGAACCCTTAGTATGCGAGTCCAACTCGCACTTGACCAAATTATTTTTTTGATAAACTAAATTAAATTTCCACAAGCTTGGCACCACGTTAATCGCTCAATTTTGCATGACCTACTTTACGCTAAAGTAGTGTTGTTTACCAGTCTCAAAGCCATGATCAAGAAAATCGTAGCATGAAATCTTACACCAGTTCAGATTTTTACTATTTCTGATAGTTCGTAATTTCTGTGTATTGAAATTTTTCAATTATTTTCTAACAAACTCAGTGTTTGTTCTCCATCCAGTTATTAAGTATTTTGTCAAAACAATTTATATTATGTGTCACCCAGTGTTAGTAATAGAATTTTAAGTATAACTTCACAGAGTCCTTTTCAAGCACACAAACACAGACTTACATCCGAAACTTGAAGCATATCAATTCTGAAAACAAGTGTAGTAGTTATTCACTTGGTCATCCCAATCATTTATTATTAAAGAAATATATCTTTCTAGTAGCCATTCATTATTATTGGAGAAGTATTTAACAATAGAGCGAATATCCAGAACAATGGTACCTATCTGTAATGGATTTACAGACATTGAACTCAAATAAAACGAAAAGCTTCTCTGTTAATAAATTATCAAATTGTATAAACACTGAATGGTTTAGATTTAGATCGAAATGTTCCTGTTAGAAAAATGACAAATGTAAAAAAAAACTTTTGAGCTGTTCATAAAGTATATTTAAATGTAAAAATGTTTCACTATTTATATGACTTATAAATTTGAGCTGGTTATAAAGCTTTTAATGTGGACTAACTATTTAATTGGTTTAATATTTTAAGACATTTTTGACAAAAGTCTTTTTGAATCTTTTTTTATTTAATCAAGAGAATCTTAGTCGAAAAAAGTGTAATATAGCGATATATTGAAATGTTATATTTGAAATGTGAAAAGAGGTAGGTATATGTCCCTAACGCAATTTAAAATCTTCCAAATTGGTTACTTCTGATATATTTACAGGTTGGATTCTGGGAAACGTTGTACTACCCGAAATGTCACAATGAATCAATTTCAGCTTACATTTGCACAACTGTTTTTATTTCGCTCTGAAAAATGGAAAAGGTGTTTCAGAAACTTGAAAAGTCAATATAAGCCTTCCTTTTAGGAAGGTATATTTTGAAAGTAGGGTAATGAAACGTATACCATTTTAAAGGTAATTTGTCGTAGATGTGCAGAATATATAAAGAATCTTTATTTATTTCTTTT
Source organism: Octodonta nipae (assembly GCA_034190945.1). NCBI lineage: Eukaryota > Metazoa > Arthropoda > Insecta > Coleoptera > Chrysomelidae > Octodonta > Octodonta nipae. Next base: position 116,253,858 of record CM067217.1, read on the forward strand.
AAAATAAGTAAATTAAACTTAAATTATTTGACGAGGCGCCATCTATGCACAAGTAGTTGAAACCTTAATCTATTCCAAATTTGACATAGAGATAGTTGAGAGCAGTCGACAGTAAAAACGCAATCGTCTCTTAAGAATAATAAAATAGTTTAAATAATCGACTCTGATTTAATAAGATTATGCTCCAAAACTTTCTTTTCCATTCATCTGCGACGGTATTTTTTTTTCGATGACAACAGCTAATATTAAGGCTTGATCCATATCATAGTGCCGGTCACAGTCCGTTCCCGGTCTGATCTCGGTCTGGTATAATATTATCAAACGAGAAACAATGTGTGCATTCTGACTTACGTGCCAGTCAAGGTCTACTCCATTCCCGGTCCAGTACCGATCCGATCAGTAGATTCAAACATAGTGCCGATCACGATCCGTTCTTGGTCCGTTCCATGTCTGGCAAAATATTCGCAAATGAGAAACAATGTTTGTATTCACACTTCTATGCCAGTCAAGGTCCGGTCGAGTCCCGCTCCCTTAAAAATATATTTAAAAGATATTTTGAACAAATCTAGATCGAACGCAGGGTCGGAACTGGGATTTTTTGAGGAATAGGTGCGAAATGAAAACTGAAATAATAAACTTTTACCAAGAGCAAATTAAGCAAATTGAAAATATGATTTTTATTAAGCTTATAACTCAGATTTTCTGTTACAGAAAACTACTGTTATGTGTATGAAAAGAAATATATTTATTTCTTTGATTACTGAACTTTATGAAAGGATATCTTCTATACTATTATAAAATTGTAACTTTGTCTGTTTGTATGTTTGTTTCTTTGTTCGGGCATCACGTAAGAACTACGGAACTGATTTTACTGAATCTTGTTTTGTTTCAAAGCCTACATGTAGTTTGACTTAAAATCGGATATACATTTTATCTCCCTACATTGACAGAAACGGTAGATATATATACATGTACCACCGCATGTACCAAATATTAGATACTGGCACTCCCTTAGCTTTTATTCAAAATTTGGAATATGCCAATTTAACCTTTTTCGATTAAAAAAAATCAACTGATATACCTAGCCTAATTCTACAGGGTGTTCTGTATATAGGATACGAGAAATAAAACGCGGTTATAGAATTACATGGGTTTAAAAAGTCTTTTAAAAAAGTTATATTAGGTTGTTCTTAAGCAGCTGAATATATACAATTTGGGGAGTGTAATTAGCTGTAGGGGGTGGTTCAAAAGAGTTCAACTAGGTGGGCCAGAAATAGTTGCTTATACCAGACAGTTGAAAAAAGGACGGAGAAAAATTATATTTATACAGGGTGAATAACAAAATGTTATATTCTTTGGCTCATAAATAGTTGCATATAAAATATGGTTGAAATAAGGGTAAAAAGAATTGTATTTATAAAAATCTTAGAAAAATGTGTTATGTAAGTAATTAGGATATTTGATTTATATTCTCGAGTTATTATATTATATTATAGTTATGAAACGGGTTGAAAAAATGTTAGAAGCAGTTGTTTGTAAAGTGTTGTTGAAATTTAAGGTGGAGTGGAATTATAGTTTATAGGGTGCTAAACAAAGGTTGAAAGGATGGTTGAAATATGTGGCGGAGTATAATTACAGTTATACAGGTGGGTTAAAGAAATATTAAAAAGAAATGTTATGATCTATAAGCTGTTTCATATACAGGATAGTTGTATAGGGTGGAGTAGAGTTCTAAGTATACAGGGTTGTAGAGTTATATTTGTACAAGGCCGTTCAAAAAAAGTTGATAAACATTGTTATATAGGGTGCCCAATAAGCAGTTGCAATTTAGGAGAAATTTGTTGGGGATTGGTGAATTTATAGTTATACAGGGTGGTACAAAAATTGTTATATTGGGTAGTTGTATATACAAGCTGATTGAGATCGAGGGCGGAATGGAATAGTTTTACAGCGTCGATCTAAATATGTTTAAAAAAATTTGTTATATAGGATAGACCATGAACAGTTGCATCATACTATGTGGAATACCTAAAATAAGAAGCGAAGCAAAATTTTAGTTACACAGAGAATTAACACAATGTTAGAAAAAGTTGCATATAAAGGGTGGTTAAAAAACACGGTGAAGAGAAATTATACTTTACAAGGTGGCTCAAAATTTCTCAGAAATAATTGTTATTTAGCGTAGACCATAAGCAGTTACATGGCTGAAATATAGGGTGGAGTAAAGGTATAGTTAGGTGTTCAAAAAAAAGTTATATTGGGTGACAAATAAATAGCAGCATATACAGGATGGTTGCAATATAGGGTGAATTAGAGTTACAGTTATACAATGTTGTTCAAAAAAAGGTTGAAGAAAACTGTTATATAGGGTGGCCCATAAGCACTTGAAGTTTGGGTGAAATATATTCACGATTGGTAGATTTATTGTTATGTAGGGTGGTTCACAAAAGTTAGTTAAAGTTTTTATTTAGGTTAGCCCACATGCTTCATAAGTTATTTCTTTTTGCGCCGAATTCTATATTCCGTACGAGGGTGAAACCGCGAGTAACGGCTAGTTACCGATATATCTATACTATTATAAAATTGTAGTATGTCTATTTGTTTGTTTGTTTGTTTGGGCATCACGTCAGAACTACTGAACTGACTGCTGATTTTTTTTTGTTGCGATGCCTATAGTTTGACTTAAAATCTTGTATACATTTTATTTCCCTACATTGATAATAATGGTAGATATAGCGGAAAAGCTACTATGTCCGGTAACACATAATTAGTCAGTTTTTTCCACCGCATGCACCAAATATTAAATACTTGCATCAGCTTAGCTTTTATTCAAAATTCCAAATATGCCAATGTAACATAACAAGTGTAATTTTACAGGGTGTTCCATCTATAGGATAGGTGAAAGTTAGAGCGGAGTAGAATTACATGGATTTAAAAAATCTTGAAAAAAAAAGTATATTAGGTGACCCGTAACCAGCTGCATAGGTATATATAATGTGGTTGAAATAGGAGGGAAGTTATACGGGGTGGTTCAAAAAAGGTATATGGAGTGGACCGTAAATAGTAGCATATAAAGGGGTTAAAAAATTGGTGGAGTTGTAATATATCTATATAGAATACAGGGTGGATAACAAAATGTTGTATTGTTAGGCAGTTTCACATACAATGTGATTGAAATAAGGGTAGAATTGAATTATATTTATACAGGGTGAATATGTTATGAAAGCAGTTAGGATATTTGCATGTTTTATTTGAGGTATTATTAAACTTATGAAATGGGTTGAAAAAAATGTTAGAAGCAGTTGTTCATTCACGGTGCTGGAGCTATAAAATAGAGTTGAATTGTAGTCTATAGGGTGGTTAAAGTTTTTTTTATATTCACAAGTAGTTCACAAGTAGCATATATTGGATGGCTGAAATATGAAGCAGACAGAGCTTAACAGGTGGGTTGAAAAAATAATTTTATATTTTCCATTTAATTCTGTAATGTGCCCCCAAAAAAATGAAGATTAGGGGTTTCTCCTTATTTTTCCTGTAAAGTTCAGGTGAGGCCCTATATCTCTATTTTTACGTCTTATTGTTTCGGAGAAAAGGGAGGATGGGTAATTATTTGAATATTTTTGGTAATATCTTTTAAACAACATATTTTTAAAATATAAAAAATATTTATTTGTTTTCCTCAGAATGAGCCCATTCATTTGATTCATTACATGATGGTTTGAAACTTTTTTAATTTTTAATTTTTCATTTAATGCTATCATTTGCTCCCTAAAATTAAAATTAGGGGTTTCTCCTTAGTTTTCCTGTAAACTTTGAGCAACGTCCTACCTTCCATTTTTTTTTTCAAAATTTTAGGCTCAATAGTTTTCCCCTAAATCAAAATTTCTCCGTTTACGATATTTATTCATAGTCGGGTCATCAAACTCTACATTGATACCAAATTTCAACATTTTCCCTCAAGTAGTTTCGGAGAAAATTGCTGTGATGTGATAGTGGGAGAAATCAGGAGTGATATGTATAAGCAATCCTAAACAATGGTATATCTAAATATTGTCTAGTTCCAGTAAAATTAAAATCTGTAATATAAAAACCCTTTGGATTTACCCATGATAATCTCTTTAGGGTTTAAACAGATTTAATTTGTTAAGATATTGAATGTACAAAGTTCTGGACATTCCAGTTCTATGACGTATATTAAGCATACCGCCCCTTTTTGGGTACATGTAGTTATGGCAAAATTGTATTAGCTCGGAATTCCAGGTTTAACCTGGAATATTTATTTCCCTTTAATTTTCTATTTGTCTAAATATTTTAATATACCTGTTTCAGTAATTATTTGGTTAACGCCCATAACTAAAATTCAGATATGTGATTTGGTACCCCCAAAAATAATTTTTCGTTCTTATGGATTTTGGTAGAAATATACAGATATTAGTGAAGAGGTCTACAGCTTTGGAATTTTGATGTTAGAGAGTATTTATTGCCTCGCAGTCAGTTATTAATAGTGAAATTGAGAAGTATATCAGATACTTGAAATCCCTAGTTGATAGTTATTGTATATATTTAACATAACTAAATTATTCTTTGTGCAAAAGGTGGCTTCAAATTCGTGAAAAAAAAATGTAAATTCAAAATACAGTTTTACAAAAGAAATAACTGACCTATTTTATTGTTGTATATGATGTAAACTGAAATGAAATGTTGTGTTTTCTTTTTGTATTTTTGACCTAATTTTCTTTAAAATACATTGTTAGAAAAAATAATTATATAGTGTAGGCCATTAGCGGTTGAATTTACAGGGTTCTTGGTAAAAAAGGGCGGTGGAAATATGTGCTGGAGTAGAGTAATACAGTGTGGTTTAAAAAATATTACAATAAAAATGCAACATGTCGTAGCCCATAAGCAGATGCATATAAAGGGCTGATGGAATATAGGCTGAAAGGAATTATAATTATACAGAGTTACTATAAAAAATGAAAGGAAATGATTTATTGTGTAGCCCACTATAAGTAGCATATATATGATGGTTGAAATATAGGGCGAAGAAGAATTCTAGTTACAAAAGATAGTTTAAAAAATTCACAAACAAAAAAACTAAATACGGTGGTTCTTAGGCAGTCGAATATAGAATGGTTAGAGTGGAAAAGAATTTAAAGGGGCTCAAAAAATGTTAAAATACATGATGCTTGGTCCATGAGCAGTTGCATATACAAGGTAGCTAAATTATAGTCCAGCATAAAAGTATAGTTACATAGGGTAGTTAAAAAAATGGTAGCAAAAATGTTTATATTGGGTTCATTAGCAATTACATAGAAAGGGTGGTAGAAATATATTTTGTAGTGGAATTATTATAATGAGTATTTTAATAAATGTAATAGAAATGAAATTAAACTGAATCATTGCATCTTGAGAAAAATTTGTTTATACAGCATGTCCGATTATGTGGTTATATCTAGTAACATTTTTCAAGAATCTTTGAATTTACGATTCAAGCTCGATCACCCATGTACTTAATTTATTAAATGTACAAATGGAAATTGAATAAGTATTAGTAATAGATTAAAACAGAATATTTTGAAATTTCTAGGTATATGAGTTCTACATCGTAACTATTCAATTCTTTCAATTGGAATTGTCATTTACCTTATTCTATATTATTCTACCGGTTAATAGCTGAATTATTTAATTTTAAGAAATTTCCTGGTAACTAAATTATTGTATTTAATTTCCATTTACTGTCTCTGTGATATTAAATTAAGAATTACGAATTTTAACACAAATAAATCTATTAATTCTATATGAAAAAATACAGGCGATTCTAGTCTTATTAAAAACGAGAACTCGTGTTTTAAAAGGTTTCTCCTGCGATTTCAACAGTAAAGTCAAATGCAAAAATATGGTTAGCTTATCATAACAATAATATATTGTCGTCTGGGTAATCATTATTAGATATAGACCTGAAGTCAGGACATGCCTGACGGTATAATTTTACGCTCATACCAAATCTGCGATAATCAATGAAGGTTTCCATTTAGACGGAATTTAAAGCCCTAGCCATGATCATATCGTATGTTATCAATAAATATCCTGGAAAAATCATGCAGCTTTTTCTTTAAAATGCACTCTTGCTCAGTTATTTAACTGTCCACTTACTTTTTGGGCACCAGGTAAATTCACTGCATTTTTTAAAATGAACATAATATAGTAAAATTTAACTACAACAAAACATTTGAAGACGCGAGATGTAAGACCGACATCTAGGATTTTCGAGAGAATTAGCACACAGAGGTTCCGAATCTGGAGCCGTTCCTTGTAATTGTTCTTCTCCCTTAACTCCTAGCACAGAATGTCACGATAAAATTTTCAGGTTACTTCACCTGTCAGAGATATTGAATACTCTCTTCGAGGTGTCATTCCTTTGTACGCAAGACAATATATATTATATATTATATATAACATACATTGTTTTTGGTCAGGGAACCTTCATCAGTTGCGCTTCCCACAATTGAGTGTCCTTTCGAACACTTCTTTATGTATTTCGTACATTTCGTTAAATTTGAAGACGCGAGACGTAAGACCGACATCTATGATTTTCGAGAGAATTAGCACAAAGAGGTTCCGAATCTGGAGCTGTTCCGTGTAATTGCTGTTCTCCCTTAACTCCTAGGACAAAATGTCAGGATAAAATTTTCAGGTTACTTCACCTGTCGGAGATATTGAGGACATTCAATTGTGGGAAGCGCAACTGATGAAGGTTCCCGGACCAGAAACAATGTATGTTATATATAATATATAATATATATTGCCTTGCGTACAAAGGAATGAGACCTCGAAGAGAGTATTCAATATCTCTGACAGGTGAAGTAATCTGAAAATTTTATCGTGACATTCTGTCCTAGGGAGAACAGCAAATGCTGTATGTATCAAATACATAAAAAAGTGTTCGAGAGGACATTCAATTGTAGGAAGCGCAACTGATGAATGTTCCATGACCAGAAACAATGTATGTTATATATAATATATATAGTCTTGCGTACAAAGGAATGACACCTCGAAGAGAGTATACAACAAAACATCTTGCATACTAAATATTTAAAAGTCAGTTACAAATTTATATATATATATATATATATATATATATATATATATATATGTTTTAGGTGGTTTCCGGGAATTCATCCGCGTAGTTGATAACTGATCCCTGCCGGGATCGATAGTAAAATGACGACGTTTCGGCAGAGTCACATCTGCCCTTTTCAGGTCGGTTCGCATAATTCTTGTAGCCTTCTGCTTTCACTTCTAGTTACTTGAATACTTGATACTTCTATAATACGAGAAAGATTGGTTTTTAGCTATCGCGGTACTGACACATGATATAAAAAATGATGGATAATTACTACTTGATGGCCGGCACAATGATATAACATTAAACCCCGAATAACGTCTTATGAGTCAATAATAAATGTTTTGGTTTCTGCTGATTTAACATAAGTAACAGCCTTCGTTAAATATGTCCTGCATTTTAAGTTTATTGACATAACTAATTCCTAAATACTCCAGGTGTTACGCAAATTTAGTGTAATTATGATCTCGATAAGTAATTTTATTAATTATTAAAAAATTACCATGAAATATATTGACAAAACAAAAAATGGGAAGATTTCGAAGCCCTTCAACTAAAATGTGTTTTAATGAGAAATCTATGAATTTGACAGAAATTTTTTTCATTCAGAGGTTAATCCTACTATTTTTATTGTTCTTTTGTGATACTATTTAAGTTTTATCTGTAAATTGTCTTCAAAGAGAAATCATTTTTTATCTCTTAAGATATATTTATTGTACGAACTCAATTAACACTCCAATTTTTCAATTACCAGAAACAATTTAGAAATTGAATTGTAACTGAAATATTGAAACTTGCTGACAACATTGATCTAACATTTATTCTCAAGATTTGCATATATCACATGGAAGTTTGGGATCTCTCCAATTAGTGCCACAAACTGCAAGAGCAATTACTAGACATAATTGCATTCCTCATACTTCAAAATTGTTTAAGCAATATTTGTTAATGAACTTTCAGTGCAAACTAGAAAGCCTAATAAGCTAAGTTAGACTTTGGAAATAATTTTGCTGTAACACAGTATTAAATTAATTTTAATCTAAAACATGTTAAAGAATTTTGTTGATGAATATAATCGGTCGCCCTATGTTATGGCTTATATTTTAAGAACCCCAACAAATGAAGAAATATGAATATGGTTAATCGCAAATATAATTTTATCATGAAACCAAATGAAGAATTTTCAAATTTGTCCCTGGTTTTGGGCTATTATAATAACAAGTCAAAATGTTTTAATAATATCATATATTAACAGAATATCTTAGGATAAAGCTCATTACTGTAGAATTTATTACCTCAACCAGCAAATTGAAATTAATACTGCCAATTTAGATAGAAGCAGTGAAACAGGTACTGGCTGTAATTGAAGTATTAATATGCTGTTCATATTGCGTCAAACTGAGATTCAAGAATGTAACTTTAATTAAGTAACTGTACTTAACTTTAACATATAATTTATTTCGAAAAACGATACGCCAAAATCGACCTATACCATAGCTTAATTTAATTCACACAAGTAAACTACAATTTCCGACCGTACCGTGAGTACTTTATGGCGCCGGTAGACTCTAAAAGTTACCTCTGTAGTTAATTTCTTTACATGGTTAACTAATTACCGCTCGTGCATCCCTGTCGAAATCTTCCTTGCAGTGGTGTTACTATATCCAAAAGTATCCTTAGTAACAATGACTCCACTGTTGATTCTGATTTAGATCGGTATCTTTACCGTAGTTTGTCTGCAACACTAATATTTATTTATGGAGGTTATCACCCGCTCTTGAGCCAAATTCATTCCAATTTTCTTTTCTCTGTGATGTATTTTCCTGTCAACTATTCTTAACGTTAGTCATTCTGCATATTCTCAACTCATTCTCTGAATCCGGTTCAACACTGGAAGGCTCGTCTTAGTTATTTTAGAATTTATTTGATGCAAAAGCTCCATATTCGACTATAAGGCATCGTAAATTTTTAGAGTTGCATTTTTATCCCTCCAATCAGTTAATCTGACAAATTATTCAAGCCTGTCTCTTCTAAACGGCGAAACTCTATTTGAAATCGTTATGGAAATTTTCGCCGTAATTCTTTCTGCAGTGATACCGCTGCTGGCAACAGAAGATCTTCTTCCGAAAATCTTATCACCTTGCAACTCAGTTCAGACATGAACCAATGATGTTGAATGAGGACAATATCAAGTACGAAGTAATTTAGCTCTCTATAACTAAGAGCCTATGACGGATACGGCTTAACGTCCCGAACTCCTACCTACTTTTTCTTCATTTTATGTTGATATCAATTTGATAGGTCGGAGCTATACGTTGCCACTATTTGGCTGCATTTTGGATTGTAAAAATATGTGTTTAATCCTAGCCGCAGGATCATTGTTGATTATGATTTGGGCATCATTACCATTGGTTGTACACTGAATGACCAATGTTCCACTTTTTTCGTAGCCATCCCATCTGACTACTGTCCTGATAGCTGGGACTGGTTAATATTTAATTCCCAGTTTTGGGATGGCAAGCGTAATAGCAGCATAACCAGCGTTGGCTCAAATGTCTTCCTAATTACTTGACCGAGGTAAGAATAATTATGTTCATTACTATCTCATCTAATGGTAGGAGGACCTGCTTACCCTCAGACATTGACCAGGAACATCTGCAATCTTAATTTTCACGAGACAGCTATTTGTAACAGTTAAGCTTAGGGAGTTGGTGCTCCGGATGTATGTCTGAACCTAAACTATTGTAATTTAGGCCGTAGGTTGGTCCAATTTTTGTATTTTTTATTAGATACTGTTTATCATCGACAGAGTTCATCATTTCCCGCAGACCGTCTACGATGCTTGTCCGGCTATCTGGAAACTTCGGGTCGTGTAACGGCACTGTTTTGTGTTAGAACTTACAGTAACTCTGGTACGAACGCGACATGGATTTGGTCAGTTTTACCATCCACTGTCTCGATCCGAATTTACTTTTAATTTTTGACATTCTGCGTTTAGAGGAATTGCTCTACCATAGAATACCAAAGCATTCTTTGATGTTTAGCCTTCATACTGATCCTTCGATCATCTACTTTTGCTGCCTATAGCGCTCACTAAAGTAGGCTGTTCATTATTTTTGGAGAACCCCGGTACAATTGTTACAAATTGGATGAGACCTAACCTTTATAATTGTTTGGTTCAAGGTGAAGAATTGATTGTTTAATATAAGCGTTCCTCACAATTTTAATTTCGATATTTCTAGAAATTTGGCTACATAAATATGCATGCTGTTGTGTGTTTCCTTGTCGCTGCAAGCCATATGTTATACGTTTGAATCGAAATACAAGTGCAAATCAGTATTTATAATTTAGATTTTGGGACTATATGCGCCACAAAACTGTATTCGTCATATAATAATTATACAGTCATATAGAAGGTAAACGTTATTGTCAATGTATCTCTTATGAAACCGCTGTAAATCGTTTTTTCAAATCCCTTCAGTATTTTAAAATAATATTCTAATAATATTTAGTATGGCACAAAGTTTACCAAAGGTTCCCGAGGTTAGAATAGCTAACAGGGCGCTCCCAGAGTATCATCTAATTATTTTCAATAAATAAAGATTAAATGCTATTACTTTAGTCTAAATTATAGCAAATGTTTTAATTCTGCCATGCGCTCAACAATATTTAATATATACTTCTATATTTTTAAGCACGTTTCCTCATTTCACATGATATTTGTTGAATATTATAAACTCCTAAAAGTTTCTTTTTATGCTCATCCACATACACTCTACGTTTCAAATAACCCTAGAAAAAAAGTCCATAGGGGTTAGATCGGGTGACCTAGTAAGCCGTACCCCCAAACAGGAAAATAGTTCTATTTTATTTTATGTGGCTTATGACATGAAACATACATATATATCAAATTTATAATCACAAGAAAAACTGAAAAAAAAACACTCAGTGTATAAATAAAAGTATAGAAGTATTTATAAATATTATCACTATTATCACAGCTCCATATTTAGTCGGTTAAGCCATTGGAGGGCCTTGGGATGTTGCTTGCAGGAAATCGTTAATTGAAGCAGAAAGGGCCCTTTTCGGACATTCGTAGGCAATGAGGCAATGTGATGCAGTATCTAAGAAGCGGCACCGCAATCCCATTCTGGACTGGGGCGCATCCCCCATTTGTATAAGGCCGATCCACTTCTACCATGGTCAGTACGAAATCTGTTTAACCGGCCCCAGGTTTCAGGATTTCTCGAGTCTAACAGGGAGTGCCAGGCTGGACTAAAATGTTATGCCAGTTTGATGTCTATTCGGTATGTCCGTTAAAGTCATCAATAATAAGCTGTTGGACAGTTTTAATGGGTCGATTCGTAGATTTCAGTCGATTGAGTCGTATTATGTATTGATGGATTTGCTGTCTACGAATTTTCGGTAACGTAAGGGCTGTTTAACCAGACCTATACGCAATATTCACCGTAGAAAAGACCAAATTGAGTGCAGACGTGCGTATTATTTAAGTCTCAGCTCCCCAGGTCGATCCTGCTCGTTTGTACAGAATATTGTTTCGGGTTCTTAACTTCGCAGCTAAGTTTGTTAAATTTTTGTTAAAAGAGAGGTTGCGATCTAATGTAATACAAAAGTACTTAGGGTGCTGGTTATGGCGTAAAATACTATCATTGAAAATGATATTTAAGTTGTTCGATGCCATTCTATTATTATGGTGAAAAGAACAAGTCTCCGTTTTGTAATACTTGGTATGAGTCACCATCTCTGAAATCAACTAGATATCATGTTCATTTCATCAAGTTTATTTCTAAGTCATCCATGTTGGCATGTTGTTTTGCGAGAGCTATTCGTCAGCATACATAAGTATACGACTAGAAGTAGGCGATAAGTCTGATGTATATAAGTTGAAAAGGAGTGGCGCTAACACTGATACCTGAGAAAGGCCATTATTAAGTAACTTTTGTTTGCTCAGCGTAGATCCAATAGATATTTGCAGGATTATTTTGAAAAACACTTTGTTTACCACTGATGTTAAATGCACCTTGTGGCGCTCAGAATTTTATATATTTACCCATCTCTCCAGACCGCATCGTAAGCAGCCGTACGATCTATGAAGACCACTCCCGTTTTTCTGCGTTCTTCAAATCCTCTTTCGATAAATGTTGTTAGCGCAAGTCCCAGGTCTTTGCAACTGACCAGCTCGGAAACCAGCCTGTTCTATTGGTAGGGTCTCTGAAATTAGTGGACTTCTTTGGTTGTAAATAATACGCTCTAGATAAGTAACACTTAAAAGAGAAATTAGCCGAAAACTTTCGGGTAAATCAGCAGGTTTACCAAATTTCAGAATGGCAAATTATTTTCAATTTTTTCAATTCGTTTGGCAGTTGTTTGGATTTGAGGATATTCGTGAAGAACTTTGTATTTTTTTCACAGTGTGTAAGGAATTCTGGATCTATGTTTTCGAGACCAGGTGACTTGCATTTTTATGTTTTGGAGTGCCCTTGCCACCTTGTCAAAGGTAAATTCGCTGGATGGTTCATCTTATCTCCTAGATGAATGTTTTAGCGCTGTGAAATCTTTCTTGATAATGGTAATTTTCCTATTTCCTTCTTTGTTCTATATAGGTGACCTACATGACTGACATTTCGTCAACTGTTGCACCTGCCGAATTCGTAGCACTATGGGAATCGGCTCTGAACTTTTTAAGCAGATTCCATGCTTTGCTATTTGATTGTCTAAAGTTTAAATTCATAGTTGTATCATTCCATTTTTTTTTTTCGTGCTTCATCCAAGTTGTGTAGTAAGGAGTCTGGAATGTGCGATTTACCATTTTCTACATACTCTTCACAGAGAGAAGTAAATTAGCTTCTATTACCTTCTTATGCGTTATGGCATGAATTTTTTGACGGTGGAAATAACCATTTTCATAAATCTGTTGCGAAGAGGAGCAATGACTCTCACATTTGTATCAGCAGCATGTATCTGTCTTTTGTATGAGAATCACATCAAGTATACGACCTAAGACGAATTTAGATAGTTATTCAGTTTTAGATTAGCTAATACCTTTGATGTTGAGTTGCCAGAGTCTGATAAAGGGGCAAAAGTCTTTTTCTGTTGGTTCTGAAAAGAACCATCTCTTGTGTTTTGTGTGTTGTAGTATTCATTTTTCATCTTCTAGCCCTTTATTTTATCCAGGGTACATCAAGTGAAGGCGAGCTAAATTTGCACACTACTGCTTCGATTATAAATGGTTACACTTCTCGACTAAAGTCTGAAGGTGCACCAACATGTTAAAACCAAGTAGAATCTTCTGAAATGTTGTGTTTTTTTGCATTATGTGATGTAAATTGGTTATCAGTTTGTTCCATCCAAATGTTAATAGACTAAGCAATTTGATCATGAAATTCAATCACAAAAGTTCTTCGTATATAAGTATTTTTACTGACATATTCATTGAAGTTTCGCAAAATCGACGAACTTTATCATCCTTGTTAAGCCCATGAATTAGTTTGACTCTTCATGGGTGAAACTTCTTTCTTACTGAAGATCCCCATCGATATCCAGCGCTATCTTTTTAATTAGGTTATGAGTACTTTCTCCAATAGACAAAACTACGTGTAATTCCTCTTCTCGATAATTGTGGGTTAACTAGACCTAGGAAGTCTTTTACGTTTAAGTTTGAATTGCCGTCGACTAAGATAAACTAGAATCATGATATTTAATAATAAACATTTAGCAACTTCGTTTTGAGTTTTCATGAGATCACCATATCCTATAATTGAAATAACTACTCTCTAAATTGCACTTAACTTGTTCTTATTCTTTTTGGCCATTTGCTCTCATCTTTAAAAATGATGTAACAATGACTTTGCAACTATTGACAGGAATGCAAAAACCACAGAAACCACAACAACATAGAAGAATATTTGGGAGTTCAGTATAAGCTATTCAATCGTAAATTTCTCGGTAACCTTTGACTTTATTTATGTTTTATCACGGAATTATATGAAAAATAGTTAAAAAATGAAATAAGTAAATTATAAATCCTATTTTTTTTATAAGTAAACATCTTTAGCTTAGTAATCGAAGACCTTCAAAAAATCCTTTCGAAATCATGAATATGTTTGTCAAGTTCGAGCGAAGTGTACCATTGTGTCAACCCTTCTATATAAAATGTCCAATGTTAAAATTTATTTTCTGATATTCGGGTAAGAAACTTAAAACTGCTCCAGATATTTTAAGCTGCAAACACTGCAGACTCCATGCGTATGCACTACAAAATTATGCTTTTGTTGTAAGAAGTAGCCAAATTCACAAATTGATATATAAAACTACTAATATTCTTCTCGGTATAGCGGTTAACGGATCGTCAATCTAAATTATCAATATTATTAATCTTTTTGCCATAATTTAGTAATAGTATTATTGCCTATTAAATTACACTCTCCTTATTTTAGATAAACGGCTTCCATGGTATATTGAAATTTGTGGATATAAATAGTTTATAAACCGTATACATTCCATTTCATTACTGTTGCTTGGTTGATAACTATTAATTTAAACTTCCATAAACTTTATTTTTGTTAGTGAGAAAATAAATGTAATTTTTGTGATTAATTAATGCAATAAAAAGTTTTTACAATTTACACCTGCTGCTTTGTTTCAAAAAATAAATAATTTTGTTTTTAATTTTGTAAATTGATTATGCAAAACTTTCTCAAACTAATCAACAATCCAGCTTTGTAAAACCATTATTACGAAAAGCGTTATATATAATGAACAAATTTTCCTGAAAATTTCGAATAGTCTTGAATAAAAACGTAATACTGTGAAAATAAATAATTTGGCAATTAGGTTATTATCTAAACTAACATGTAATTGAGTTGTGGAAAACGGCTCTAACGACTTCGATGAAACTTTCCCATTTGGAAGATTCGATGGATAGAAATCGATTGGCGAGGGTCTCATATTTGGGGAAAGTCGTTTTACTGAGAAATTAAATTATTAAAAAATTTAGTGACAGTTTGTGACAATCAAGGCAGCGACTTTGTAATTTCAAGGCGTTGAAAACAGGGAGATTTGGTAACCTACTTTAAAGTGACTCCTGTTGTAAAAATTCTTTTAATACAGGGTTTCACTCTCAATTAGGTCACCACTATTTGAGAGTGAAACTTTTTTTAAACATTTTGTCAATAAAAATTGTATTTGTTCCGAACATGTAAGTATTTTATGCCTTCGTCGTATTTTCCTACCATTATATTTTTATACCTAGACATTTCAAGTTTTCAAGGGAAATAACTTGGCACGGTAGGCAATTTTTGGATGAGTAAGATCCCATGATTTCGCATGTTAATTTGATGCATATAATGTGTATTGGTGGTGTAAAATTTTAGTTATACAGGTTCTTTCAAAATATGTTAGATGTTCCAAAAGAGTTGATATGCAGGATGGTTTAAATATAGAGTCAAATTGAATTATAGTATGGTTAGAAGAAAGCGAGAAAAAATAATTTTATAGGGTACCCCATAAGCAGTTGGAAGTTGGAAATTAATGATAGCTAACATACAGGGCGAAGTAAAAGTATTGTTATGCAGGGTCGCTAAAAATGTTAATAGAATGTTATACCTGTAGTGTAGCATATGAACATTTGCATTTACAGGATAGTTGCAATATAGGATGTACTGGAATTATAATATTGTATTTGTATGTTCAGAATTGCCTACCGTGCCAAGTTATTTCCCTTGAAAACTTGAAATGTCTAGGTATAAAAATATAATGGTAGGAAAATATGACGGAGGCATAAAATACTTACATGTTCGGAACAAATACAATTTTTATTGACAAAATGTTTAAAAAAAGTTTCACTCTCAAATAGTGGTGACCTAATTGAGAGTGAAACCCTGTATTAAAAGAATTTTTACAACAGGAGTCACTTTAACGTAGGTTACCAAATCTCCCTGTTTTGAACGCCTTGAAATTACAAAGTCGCCGCCTTGATTAACACAAACTGTCACTAAATTTTTTAATAATTTAATTTCTCAGTAAAACGACTTTTCCCAAATATGAGACCCTCGCCAATCGATTTCTATCCATCGAATCTTCCAAATGGGAAAGTTTCATCGAAATCGTTAGAGCCGTTTTCCACAACTCAATTACATGCTAGTTTAGATAATAACCTAATACGCTAGTAAAGTATCTTCGACAATAGACATTTGCGCCATTTCGTGTTTTATTTGTGGAACGCTGGTTCTGTCAAGGCCGTAATTTATGTTTGCTGTGTTATAGATTAAAATTTAGTTATCCCATAAAATGGAAAGAAAAACATCAAACCGAAAGTGTGGTGTAGTTGATTTTCAAAATACATCAAGGAAAAATCAAAAATTACAATTCTACCGTTTCTCTGGATTTATATAGGAGAGGAAGGAAAAAATGAATTACAGCAGTTCGTCGTCAAGGGCAATTAAATTAAATTTCCACTTTTTTAGTCAATACCACGGGTCAATACTAAATACATAAAATTAATCACAATTGTTGTTCTGTTAACAAAAACAAGATTCAATAACTCTTGTAAACAAAAAAGTTAATCATGTACTTTTCTTTCCAAAATAAATTGAAATTTAAAGTTAACATAATTTTTAATTTTTTAATGAATAATATTTTCTTTTAGGAATAAAGAAAAAAAGTAACTTTTTAGTTACAGGAGGGAATAAAAGCCATGGCAACCAGGAACATATTCAAGAATTTGCTGTGCTTATTTCGATGGAGCAAAAAAATCATACAATGTAGATACATAACAAAGTTTACAATTCAACTATCTTTCCTGTAATATATCAATATTTATACTCTTTTAAATAAATAACACTTCTTATTCTCATTCTTTTAATTTTTTAATGAGCTCTTCTTTATTATTAGTTATTACAAAAGCTATAAATAATATATAATCAATATTTATTTCTTTGTGAATTAACATGTATATTTGCATCTGTTGTTGCTTTATCCTTGTTCCAACTTCAAAATGTTTATCTTGATCCATTAATACTTCATCGTCAGTGAAATCTACCAATAAATTATATATAATGAATAAAGTTAATTTGTTTTTTTCTTATATTATTTACTTACTATTGTTAATCTCAATTGGAGCTTCATTGACTCCCGAAGATGCAATTTTTTCTTGTCCTAGGTACTCGTAATCTTTCAGCCCACAAACTAACATGAAGATTTTGCTTTTTTATATACATATTGCAGGAAATATAATTGGATTATAACTTTTGTTATGTGCATTGTTTACTTTTTCCCCAAACAATTTGACCACTGCAAATCATTGAATTTGTTTCTGGTTGAGATGGATTGCCCCACTGCTGTAATTATGATTAATTTTATATATACAATAATGACTAACAACGTGGAAATCAAATTTATTTACCCATGATATCGAACTGCTGCAATTCACTTTTTCTTCATCTCTAATTGATATGCACATCCATAAAAGTGGTATAATTGTAATTTTGGGTTTTTTCTTGGTGTATTTTCACAATCAACTACACCGCACTTTCGGTTTGATGTTTTTCTTTCCATTTTATGAGATATCTAAATTTTAATCTATAATAGAGCAAACATAAATTACAGCCTTGACAGAACCAGCGTTCCACAAATAAAACACGAGATGCCGCAAATGTCTATTGTCAAAGATACTTTACTAGCGTATTGCCAAATTATTTATTTTCATAGTATTACGTTTTTATACAAGACTATTCGAAATTTTCAGGAAAATTTGTTCATTATATATAACGCTTTTCGTAATAATGGTTTTACAAAGCTGGATTGTTGATTAGTTTGAGAAAGTTTTGCATATTCAATTTACAAAATTAAAAACAAAATTATTTATTTTTTGAAACAAAGCAGCAGGTGTAAATTGTAAAAACTTTTTATTGAATTAATTAATCACGAAAATTACATTTATTTTCTCACTAACAAAAATAAAGTTTATGGAAGTTTAAATTAAGAGTTATCAACCAAGCAACAGTAATGAAATGGAATGTATACGGTTTATAAACTATTTATATCCACAAATTTCAATATACCATGGAAGCCGTTTATCTAAAATAAGGAGAGTGTAATTTAATAGGCAATAATACTATTACTAAATTATGGCAAAAAGATTAATAATATTGATAATTTAGATTGACGATCCGTTAACCGCTATACCGAGAAGAATATTAGTAGTTTTATATATCAATTTGTGAATTTGGCTACTTCTTACAACAAAAGCATAATTTTGTAGTGCATACGCATGGAGTCTGCAGTGTTTGCAGCTTAAAATATCTGGAGCAGTTTTAAGTTTCTTATCCGAATATCAGAAAATAAATTTTAACATTGGACATTTTATATAGAAGGGTTGACACAATGGTACACTTCGCTCGAACTTGACAAACATATTCATGATTTCGAAAGGATTTTTTGAAGGTCTTCGATTAGTAAGCTAAAGATGTTTACTTATAAAAAAAAATAGGATTTATAATTTACTTATTTCATTTTTTAACTATTTTTCATATGATTCCGTGATAAAACATAAATAATTCAAAGGTTACCGAGAAATTTACGATTGAATAGCTTATACTGAACTCCCAAATATTCTTCTATGTTGTTGTGGTTTCTGTGGTTTTTCCTGTCAATAGTTGCAAAGTCATTGTTACATCATTTTTAAAAAATGGCCAAAAAGAATAAGAACAAGTTAAGTGCAATTTAGAGAGTAGTTATTTCAATTATCCTGATTCTAGTTTATCTTAGTCAACGGCAATTCAAACTTAAACGTAAAAGACTTCCTAGGTCTAGTTAAAACACAATTATCGAGAAGAGGAATTACACGTAGTTTTGTCTATTGGAGAAAGTACTCATAACCTAATTAAAAAGATAGCGCTGGATATCGATGGGGATCTTCAGTAAGAAAGAAGTTTCACCCATGAAGAGTCAAACTAATTCATGGGCTTAACAAGGATGATAAAGTTCGTCGATTTTGCGAAACTTCAATGAATATGTCAGTAAAAATACTTATATACGAAGAACTTTTGTGATTGAATTTCATGCTCAAATTGCTTAGTCTATTAACATTTGGATGGAACAAACTGATAACCAATTTATATCACATAATGCAAAAAATCCCAACATTTCAGAAGATTCTACTTGGTTTTAACATGTTGGTGCACCTTCAGACTTTAGTCGAGAAGTGTAACCATTTATAATCGAAGCAGTAGGGTGCAAATTTAGCTCGCCTTCACTTGATGTACCCTGGATAAAATAAAGGGCTAGAAGATGAAAAATGAATACTACAACACACAAAACACAAGAGATGGTTCTTTTCAGAACCAACAGAAAAAGACTTTTGGCCCCTTTATCAGACTCTGGCAACTCAACATCAAAGGTATTAGCTGAATAACTATCTAAATTCGTCTTAGGTCATATACTTGATGTGATTCTCATACAAGAGACAGATACATGCTGCTGATACAAATGTGAGAGTCATTGCTCCTCTTCGCAACAGATTTATGAAAATGGTTATTTCCACCGTCAAAAAATTCATGCCATAACGCCTAAGAAGGGAATAGAAGCTGATTAACTTCTCTCTGTGAAGAGTATGTAGAAAATGGTAAATCGCACATTCCAGACTCCTTAATACACAACTTGGATGAAGCACGAAAAAAAAATGGAATGATACAACTATGAATCTAAACTTGTTTTGACTTTAGGGCTCTTTGAATATGTCGGTCTGTAAATCCGTTTAGTCTCAGATCTGTTTTTAAACTGTCCAATTCCTGTCTGATATTGTCCTGGTCAGCTAGTCTTTGTGATCTGGTTACTAAAGTTTTGACGACGGCTTGTAGTTGGGCTGGGTGGTGATGAGAATTAGCATGACGGTATCTGTTGATGTGAGTTGCTTTCCTATATACTGTTTGGCCAAGGGTTCCATCTTCCTTCCTATTTATGAGAACATCAAGGAATGGCAGTTGATTATTGGCTTCAACCTCTATGGTGAATTTTATTTTGTGATGTATTTTTCTATTATGATATCCAAGGCTTCATCGATAGGGATGTTGGTGTAAAGGGACACTACGTCAAAACTGACAAGAAGACACTAAGGTTGTAAAACCGTTTTTCCAAGTATTTCGATGAAATGTGTCGAATTTTTGACATATGAGTCTGAACCCTCTGCAAACGGTTGAAGTTGTTGGGCTAGGTATTTGGCTAGCTGTTGTGATGGGGATCCAATTGAACTTACTATTGGCCTCAAAGGTGCACCTTCTTTATGTACTTTTGGCAACCCATAGAATTTCGGACATCTCAATGACTTTTCCCGCGGAATGACTTGCAGTTGGAGATTTTTGTCGATCCTACTTGCTTGGATTTTGGCCTTGGTTGTTTTCTCCAGATAAGTTGTTGGGTCAGTAGTAATTTGTTTATATGCTGGATCTTGTAGCAATGTTTGTATTTTGTTTGAATAATCCGCTGTATCTAAAATTACAGTCGCATTTCCTTTATCAACAGGTAGAATGACAATGTCCTTGTTGAGGCGAAGTTGTTTCAACGCCTCATTTTCTTCTATAGATAGGTTCCTTTTGGGTGGTTTAGACTTTCTTAGAAAATGTGACACATCTTGTCTAATTATTTCAGCGGTGTTCGCATCTAATTTTGAAACTGCTGTTTCCACGCCACATATGATGCTCTCTATTGGTATGTGAGAGGTAGCAAGAGCGTAATTGAATCCCTTAGTCAACATGTCAATCGAGGTAGAGTTCAATTGGACCGAAGATAAGTTATAAACGGTTCTATTCGTTTCCAATTGCCTTGAGGTTAGACTGAGACCGTTATTTTCCGAGAAAAAATCGTTTTTGGGCTTCTGTTGGAGCTTCAATTTGT
Source organism: Octodonta nipae (assembly GCA_034190945.1). Classification (NCBI taxonomy): domain Eukaryota; kingdom Metazoa; phylum Arthropoda; class Insecta; order Coleoptera; family Chrysomelidae; genus Octodonta; species Octodonta nipae. The sequence goes on from CM067217.1 coordinate 116,274,892, forward strand.
TAACTTTTGTCTGTTGTTGCATTGTTGTCAACTCTGCATTCGTTTCGGTCCTAAATTTGCTAATTTCATCGAATTTATCCCATATTATCGGGTGGAGTGTATTGCTTACCTGTAGGTGGATATCGAAGAGTTTAGTATTAAGAACATCCAAATCTCTTCTGACATCACGAATGGCTTCCCTAAGTAGGGCACAACTAGCTTTCCATAAGATATTTTGTGTTTTTCTGTTGTTCTTCCAGAACTTTACCGTCATGTTTTTCGGAATAACTCCTTCATCACGGCATCGTTGTAAAAAATGTAGATCGCACAAAAGTTTGCTTCTTTTCGCGCATAATTTCTCAAATGTTTTACACAAATGAAAAGTATTCTCCCCGTAGAGATTCACTATATATTTTTTTAAGTTTTCGCGGGCACTAGATGGTTTCCGGGAATTCTTCCGCGTAGTTGATAACTGATCCCTGCCGGGATCGATGGTAAAATGACGACGTTTCGGCAGACTCATATCTGCCCTCTTCAGGTCGGTTCGCATAATTCTCGTAGGCTTCTGCTTTCGCTTCTAGTTACTCGAATGCTGATATTTTCAGGAGCGCGCACGGTGTTATATAGTCGCGGCTCGACGCCTATTGGTTGGCACCGTGAACGGCTGCGTGTGATTGGCCCTGGGCGCTCAGTGGGCACGCCTCCCGCCTGCTCATTTGTTATTTCCGGTTGAGTTGTTAATAACTCAACTACGCGGATGAATTCTCGGAAACCATCTAATACATTTAGTGCCCGCGAAAACTTAAAAAGAAATATATATTGAAATGGAAAGAAACATATCCAAGTCAAAAGGGAATCAAATCAATAATAAGTTCTGATCAATAAATGAATAGTATATAAAATAATAAATGATGAATTGAAACAAAAGGCCAATGAGAATTTTGTAAAACGATTCTAAGACATGTAAAAGTAAAATGAAAACATCAAATGCAATTTAGAGATCAAAACATGAATAAAAATGAATGAAACTAGAGTGTAAACTGGTCATGTATAGATGATATACATAACAAAATTCAAGCAGTAAATGCATTTTTTGAAAATTCGCAAATGTGACAGTTTAAACTAAATTTATTAAAAAGAGAGTAGGAAATCAAATTATGATATCAAAATATTCTATTGACTTATTATGTTACAGTAACATCATTTAATGAAATGAAAATATAAAACATACCTTTATTTTCAGACATCAAATTTCAATCTGACAGCAGAAAAAAATTATTGTAATTTCATATTTTGAGTAGATATTGGCCAATAATTAGAAACTTTAGACACTTATTAAATTATTTCGAATTAATTAATACGCTACTGCGACAACAACAGGCAGTCACAGAAAACATGTTACAAAATGGAGTTATTGAGCTCTCCATCAACCTATGGTCTGCTCTCGTTGTGTTAGATAAGAAAAAGGATGGAACCACCCGAATTTGCGTGGATTACAGAGAATTGAAAGACGTTACGAAGAAAGACAGCTATCGACTTCTCCTAAATGACGATACTCTGACCACACTAGGAGGGTGTCGTTGGTTCTCCAGACCTTAAGAGTGGATATTGGCAAGTTAAACTGCATGAAAACAACAGAGAAAAGACAGCGTTCTCCACCAGTAAAGGACTATTTTAGTTTACGGTAATGCCCTTTGGATTACGTATTGCTCTAGCTACATTTTATATGCTAATGGAGCGGCTTGACCTGGAAAACATGATTAGTATACCTCGACGACATTCTGGTCATGGGTCACAAATTTGCCGATCAATCTAAAAAAAAACCTTAAGAAGTATTTTCCAAAATTAAGAATGCCAACCTGAAACTCAACCCAAAAAAGGATTCCATGTTCCAAAAAGGACTAGAGTTTTTGGCCAACGTCGTTTCCGAGTCAGGGATCCGCAGAAAGACAGGATAGAAGCCATTCGTGATTAGCAGGTCCTAAGAGATAAGCATGAACTACGATGCTATTTAAGGCTCAGTTTGGACTACAGACGACTTCTTGAGGGAAACCAGAAATGAACTTTTTGCAATAATCAGGGCTGTGATATCTCTATGGTCGTCATTTCATACTCCCAACCGATCATTCCGCCCTCAAATGGCTGTTGGACATGCATACACCGACAGGACAACTGGCCAGGTGGATGGAGAAATTACAACAATACGATTTCAAGGTTTAACACCGTGCTGTCTGCATAATAATGCCAATGCCTTCTCCAGAACACCCTGTAGAGAGGAATGTGGACATTGTCTGAAGACAGAAGAGCGAGATGATATCTCCATCCGACAGTTTCTCGTACATATGAATGATGACTCGACAACGAAACAATGTATCCAGAATGAAATGGCTGACTCAGACATTGAACCAATCCTTTTACTCAAGAATATAGGGGCACCCAGGCTCCAATGGGACTAAGTACCTAGATACTCGGGCGTCCTGAAATCATTATGGGCCCAATGGGACTTTCTAACAATAGAGAATGGAATGTTATAGAGAATTTGGGAAAGCAATGACGGCCGAGAAACCAAGCCACAACTGTTAGTCCCAAAGAAAAAGGTACCCGCCATCCTGACCGAAGTACATTATGGGATTACCGGAGGTTATTTGGGCATAAATAAAACATTGGATAAAATTCGCTAACGGGACTAATGGATAAATTACTTCGAGAACCCGGACCAAGGGTAGAATCCCGCATTAAAATGTGGGCATCTCATGGATGTCGCCAATCCATTTCCCGAGTCTGAGTGGGGGAACAAATACAGTCTGGTCGCAATGTATTATTTAAGCAAATGGCCTGAGGCATATGCTATATCCAAATCAAGAGGTAACCACGGTAGGGACGATGCTAGTAGAACAGCTATTCACCAGGTTTGATGTCTCGTTGTTGGAGTTACTTTCGGACCAAGGCCGTAACTTTGAATTCAATGTCTTCCAGAAGGTCTGTACGATTGTGGGAAGTTAATGATTATGTCGACGGACCTCGACAGAATATACGTATAACACACGAAATAGCCCAAACACAGATGTTGGCCACCAGCGATCGGATGAAGACACAATATGACTTCAATGCAAATTCAGTTAGATTCCAAGATAGAGACAAGGTCTAGTTGTACATGACCCAGAGGAGCAAACGCAAATCTTCAAAGCTCACACCAGCCCGGGATGGTCCATATGAATGTGGTTCATTTTGATCGACTCTCTCCCTACCATGGAGAGAATGCCTTATGATGTTCTATTTTGGCGTTTATGTCAGATATTGGGGATATGTGCAACTTCAAGTACTGGCATTTAGAGACTTTCCTAGGAGTTCCTGTTTTCCAGCATTTTGCATTTGTACAGCAGCAACAAATCCGAAATAAAATGATGAATGAAATTTGATTTGTACTTTATGATAATCTACTTGGTTGTGGCTACAGCATTTTTGCAGCCATTTAATAATCTACATTTAGCTTCAATTACATTAAAAAATTGTAATCTACAGAGATTAATAACAAGTTTGTTTAAATTAAAAAAAAATAGACAACATAAACAACATTGCGCAATAAGCACTTATGTAGCTGACATTTACTGATTATCTAGGTACAATATAACATCAAGTAATAATTGTACAACTACAGTTACCTTTACAAAATAAAATCTAGTATCTAATGTGTTTTTGAAGTCGGTGTCAAGCAAGCACTAAATTTGATCAAATAATATACATGTAAGAAAACGATGGAAGATTTTAGGCTAGCTTGGCACCGACTTCAAAAATTTACCAGATTAATTTTTGATTTGTACATAAGAAGCACTTGTTATTGCTGTTATTTATTATTTAGTGTGCAGGTATCATTAATCAAAAAATCGGACATTTTTAGAGCTTTTTAACGATATAATACACGATATAGTTATTCATAAAAATAACGGAGTTATGGATGCTTTTCTCTCTTATTTTCACTTTTAACGTAGGTAGCCATGAAAAAGATTGTTTTCACTTTGACGTTTCCTCATTTGAGAGTAATTCCATTAGTAGTGCTGAACTGATAGTCGATATTGACAAGTTTTCTTGATAAAATGGAATATCCTAACGAAGAAAAACTGAATACGGTGGAATGTTATATCATATGCCATAAAACTTCATCTCGTGCAGCTGAGGAATACTTTCATAGATATTTTAATCGTCATCAACCTGATCTATGTACATTTAAGATAGTTTTTACTAAACCACCTACGGAACATAATCAAATTATCGAAGCAGCACAAATAAATGTTTTGGCAATGGTAAATCAAAATCGATCTACATCAACTCCTGAGATTGCGGCAGAAGCTGGCACATCTCAGCGAACTGTAGTTAAGGTACTGAAAGCGCAGAAGTTCCACCCGTACAAACTTTCAGTTTCTCAAACTTTGCATGCAGGTGACGAAGATCGACGTATTTTGTTTTGTACATGGTTTAGAGACATGTGCCTTGACAATCCACAGTTTCCATTAAAGGTGTTATGGTCAGATGAAATTAGATTTACTAACTGCGGTATGTTCAATAGACACAATGAGCATATCTGGGCTGAAGAAACCCTTTCCATGTAGAACAAAGACGACCTCAGATAAAATTTGGTGTTAATGTTTGCTGTGGTATCATAGGGTCTATTATTCTGGGGCCTTTTTTCTATGACGAATCACTTACTTGGGAGCGCTACTTGCATTTCTTGCAATACACTTTTAAAGACATGTTGCGTAATTTTAATTTGAGAACTCGTTTAGAAATTGAGTGGTTCAAACATGATGGAGCACTTGCTCATAACTCGTTATTAGTAAGGCAACACTTAGATAATATCTATCCAAACTCTTGGATAGGAAGAACTGGCCCACGTCTATTTATGGGGTGCGCTAAAAACTAAGTAGACAAAAGAAAGTATGAGACAGTTGGTGACCTAAGGGGGCGGTATTACAAGTAATTAAAGAAATTGATAGGCGGTCTGTGAGGAAAGCGGTAATGTCAATCTTAAAAAGATGCAATTTTTGTCTAAATAACAATGGTGAACTTTTCGAACATAAATTGTAACCATTATAATGTAATTTAATTTCTTAAGTTTCTAGTAAGTACCTACTTATTTAGTTTTTTCGTTATATCTAATAAAAAATCATTCAATGTTTTTTGGAATAGTTATTAATAAATCAATCTATTTCATGGCTAACTACGTTAATTTGAAAATAAGAGAGAAAAGCATCCTTAACTCCGTTATTTTTATGAATAACTTTATCAAGTATTATATCGTTGAAAATCTCTAAAAATGTCCCATTTTTGGGGTCTTAGCCAACTATAATTTCCATTCAAAAAGAAAAGTTTACTTTTATGTTTTTTGGGGCAATAACACCACAATAGAAATTAAACGACGTATGTTGCAGGAATACCAAACGTTTCAAAGTCTATTCTGACTTCGTTGTCAATAGCTTTATATTTATTGATGTAGATTGCAAAATGAAAGTTTGTGTCATATCTCGATAACGAGAGCTATCACGCAATCGAGGACATGACAATCATATTCGGGATACAATTCCCTTCAATTTTGATATTTACACTTTTTTTATAAAATCAAAAACAAAGGAGCTAGAGGGATTTGACTAAATCGACAGAAATTCGTTTTTTCAAAATATCTAGTAAGCCATGACTTTTCACGAAAATCCGAAAGTGTCATTAAATTGGGCCAGTAAAACTGCAAATCTTTCCCAATTTAACCATTGCTCTATCTCCGCTAGTTTCCGAGATCCTGATACTGATCATAAAAAAAACTCACCCTGTATATCTCATTTTAGAAATATCGCATGTTACTTATGTAAACTGATCATTAATATGATCATCAAGGAAATATTATGTTTCAGTTCGTTTATAAGTTATTGGTTTTTCTGATCTTTCACTCCGGTATCTATTCTTATATAGACCAGCTTTTACTATCCAAATCGTTAAACTTCGCTTAAAGAAATCTGTGACCGAACAAAAAAAAATAATCAAACCTCTTTTTCGAAGTCTGTGAATGAGAACTCGAGTCAGGGGCAATTAACATTTGTCGGTGATAATTTATGGAAACTACATGTAGTAACTCTTAAAAAATCATAACACTATTATGACACAAATTGGAAAATTAGAAATATCAGATACTTTAGTGTTAAGTCGGTATTATTTATTGATAACTAAATTAAATACACCCGGTTTCTGGAAAAGTATAACACAAATTCGGGTCGCCTTTTTTAGTTTTCAGCGGTGCCTACTCAATTTCGTAATACTCAATTCTCCTACCATTTATTTGTTGTTGCGTTAAATAAGATTGTTTATTCGACCTATACATTAAATTAGATCAGCAGATGTGTGTCAGTGCTAAAATGTGTTGGAAACAATGTCTTGTACATGCTGTACCACAGTAACTTTTTTTCTCTCAAAAGAAGTTATTTGCATCACGGGCATCTTAAATTTAACCGAAATAATAATCCAAGTACATAGAAATCCTTCAATTTGTATTAGTGACACTGAGGTCACTATCTCCAGGAATAAATTTTAATTTAGATATTTATGTTGACATGTCAATTTGACCCTTCGTTGATTTTCATGATGTATTGGTGTTTTCCTGTCCAAAGTATCCAAATCGATTAAGTTGTTTTAGAGAAGTCAATAAGTAAACTCAAATATATCTGAATATCGTGATACTTCCAAGTTATCTGAAAGACTGTCAGCTACACATCATGGAAAAATACGCGAGACCAACTAGAGAACTTCACTAATATAATACAGTTTACATTATCCAAATTGCTTAGGCTTTTGTCGAAGATTCTATCAACAAACCTATAAAAATATAACAAAACCTACATGTCGAATATACATAAACACAATGCACTGTTAGTGATTTTTTTTTGTTTTCAATTAATCTAAAAACATATACAGTGAGGACGCGTGGGTTAGAACAAATTCACTTAAAGTTCAGGTTCTGTTTTCTTGGAAAAATGCTCGGAACGTCCATTTTTTTTGGACTGCGGTTTTTGTGATATAAACTCATTTATACAGGGTGGACCAGAAATAAATTTCGAAAATCGACTTCATTGTTTCAAATGGAAACATTTGCTTTTTATTTTATTTTTGAATTCTGCATTGAATTCAAAGAATTTTTCATGTAAAATGTCCTACACCGAAAATTAACAGTTATTAAAAAAATAGAATTATTTCAAAATTGAAGAAAAAACAACATCAACATATCAAATTATGTGTTCAAATTGTTGACCATTAACTTCCGGCAATACCTAAGACGATTTTCAAATTCTCGGAACATTCATTTACCGTTTGTAGCAGGATTCGTTGTATTTAGGCCCTAAATCTATTCTTTAATTCCTCGATATTTTCCGGCTTATTAAAGTAGATTTTCGATTTCACGTAACCCCAAAGATAAAAATCTGACGGGCTTAGATCTGGAGACCTAGCTGGCCATTCGATATTACCTCTCCTTTCGATCCATCTATTTGGGAAAATTTTGTCAAGATAATCTCGCACTGTTCAGAAATATTGCGGGGGCGCTCGATCCTGTTTAAACCATACCGAATCTGCGCGTATATTGGGGTTCTCACCATGTGGGTAAAGTTCTGGTTAAATAGGGTATTATGTCATTTTGCAATAGGTCTAAATACTTTTCCGAGTTAAGTGTTCCCTCAATAAAAAAGAACCCACAATTGAAATACCCACAATTCCGGCCCACACCTTAACTTTCTTGGAATACTGTGTATGCCTTTCCATAATCCAATGTGGGTTTTTTGATGCCCAATATCAAAGATTTTGCCTGTTTACTGAACCTTTTAAACAAAACAAAATGTTGCCTCGTCGGAAAAAACTATCATACTTGAAAAGTGCGGGTTGGCATTACATCTATTTATCATTATTTCGCAAAATCTTACTTTCCAGTCCAAATCATCTTCAGTAAGTTTTTTGAACTAAATTAACTCTGTATGGGTGCCATTTATTTTTATGCAAACATTTTTGAATAGAAGATTTACTTATTGACTGTTCTGCGGCTATATGTCTAGTGGATTTGTGAGGACTTTCTTGTAAATCGAGCAAACCATTTAACTGTATATCTTCTGGAAGATGTTTGGTTTTGTAATTGTCTCTTACGTGGCCAAGTTCTATAAACTTTTTTTTCAATATTACTAACTACCGATCGTGTAGTAGGCCGCTCCGGGTACTTCATATTAACAATTCGGAAACTTCAGCTTGTGTTGGAGTCCTGTCACCGTATCCTACCATCGTCAAAATTTTTAGTCGCTGCTTTTCAGTTAAACGTGCCAGACTTTGCAACTTTGCAACTGCGCTTGACAACTACTTATTTGAAGTAAAATTATAGTACCGTTTCTATGGAAATAAACAAGTGTTAAAAACTCCAGCATTCAAAAAGAGGGTTTCCATTCATGCGACTAAAATACCGCTAACAATCATAAAAACTAGACGTAGATAAATGGGGCAAACTAACAAACACCTTATTTTTAGGGTTTTTTTCTTAATGTTCGAAATAAATGTAATTTTTTTAATAACTGCTAATTTTCGATATAGGACATTGTAAATGAAAAATACTTAGAATTCAATGCAGAATTCCAAAAAACCAACACCTGAATTTTAAATGAATTTGTTTCAACCCACGCGTCCTCACTGTATAGTCTCTGTTAACAATGTCAAATAATAATTTAATCGGGTTAGTTTTTACCTCAATTATCCATTTATTATTGGTTATGCAGCCGCATTATTTTACAACCTGTTTAGATTTCTGTGTCTATAAATCTAGGTCCGTAAATCTACTTGACTTTTTCTTCGGAGTAAAATTCACATTCACATTTTAGCCGATACATTCGCCTATATTTTAGTAAATGTCTAACAAAATCTCTACTATTTCCTCAAATGTAGCTGAGGATAACTCGGTATTTGCTTTGCTGAGGTACCTTATCAAGAGAGATCAAAGAGCATTATCGAAAACAAGAAACCATTACACAAAACCCTTTATTTGAAAAGCTCTATAAATTCTGAGAGTTCTCAAACCCACTACTTTCCAGGCATATAGGAATTATGTCCGCTCTTCATACATATATAAATAGCTTATTAAAACACACCTTCATATGCACACATGTACAGCTTTACATAGCATGGAGGATATTTGAACATTTATAACATGCTTTACCTAAATTACATATACCAACTAGGTGGCCACTGTTCGGATAAAACAAACACAAAGCGCAACCTCAATTCCACTACTTAGACCAAATTAGCTTCCATATCATTGTGTTTTGTATACCCTCTCGAACATCTAGCCTGGGGTCTGATTTCCCTTATGACTTCATAAGTGCACCGAAGGGGATACTTTCTGCTTGAACTCTCATCCCTACTACATCGGCGAATGCTCTGATATATGATAGGTTTTATCATACAAACGCTTGCAAGCCAAGTTTACTGTTTGCTGGTATTTGTTTTGGAAAAAAACACACGGAGTTTATCTGTGCTTGAAGAAACAGTTGTGAATTCACAAGTACTTCAAATCCCAAGTGTCTTTAATATCACATTGTTTTCTAAAGGTAGAGTAAGTCAATGTGTAATAATTTTGTTAATATTTTTTTACACAAATAATTAAAAAGTTTGAAAAAAATACATTTGAAATTTTCCTATTGAGCCTTTTATTTCATATATTACATAATTATTTTCCATTTAATGCTATAATTTGTCTCAAAATTTAATATTGGTGTTTTCTACTAATTTTTCTTATATATTTCAAGTGAGACATAGTACCCCTAATTATTTTCAAAATTTGAGGTAGTATGGTTTCGAAAATAAAGCAGGAAATGAGAATTTTTTATATTTTATTTCTTAATATCTTGTAAACAATTAAATTTAAAAAATATCAAAAATATATATTTGTATTCCTCCATTTGAAATATTGCATGATATTTTTTATTGTTCGTTTAATTCTATAATGTTTCCTCCAAGATTTATATTAGGGGTATCTCCTTATTTTTTCTGTAAAATTCAAGGAAGGCCATATAAGCCTATTTTTTATATATATCGGAAATAAAACGGGAGAATGAGTAATTTTCTTATATTTTTGTTAATATCCTTTAAACAATTTACTTAAAAATATGAAGAAAATGCATTTTGTATTCCTCATAATAACCTCTTTATTTTCCGTTTAATTCTATAATTTGACCAAAATTAATATTGGGGATTTCTGCGTATTTTTCTTGTAAATAAGAAAAAGTCTTATAGTTTGGGAAATAAAGGGGAAATGGGTAATTTTTTTAAATATTTTTGTTAATATATTTTAAAATATTCATTTTAAAATAATGAAAAAAGTAAATTTGTATTCGTCATAATGAGCCCTTTGATTTCATATATTACATGATGCGTTGGAAATAATTTTAATTTTGTATTTTCCATTTAATGCTGTAAATTACCTCCGAAAATTAGGGTTTTCTCCTTATTTTCCAGTAAAGTTCAGGTGAGTTCCTATGTTCCTAAATTGTTTTAAATGTTTACGTCATATAGTTTTGGGGATAAGGGGGGAGGAATGGGTAATTTTTTATATTTTTGTTAATATCTGTAAATAATTTATTTTAAAAATAGGAAAAAATTTGTTTGTATTTGTCATAATTAGGCCTTTGATTTGATGTAATGCGTTAAAAATAATTTTAATTTTATATTTTTCATTTAATTCTGTAATTTGTCCCCTAAAATTAAAACTAGTGGTTTCTGTTTATTTTGCCGATAAAATTCAGGTGAGGCTCTATATCTTTATTTTTTTTTTGAAATTTTACGGCTTAGAGTTTGGGAGATAATGGGGGAACAGGTAAAATTTTGTGTATTTATGTTAATATCTTTTAAATAATTTATTTTAAAAATTAGAAAAAAATATATTTGGTTTTGCCATAATGCGCCCTTTCATTCGATATATTACATAATGGGTTAAAAAACAATTTAATTTTGTATTTTCCATTTAATTCTGTAATGGGCCCCCTAAAATTAATAGTAGAGGTTTCTTCGCTAAAATTGAGATGAAGCCCTATATCTCTATTTTTTTTTCAAAATTTTATGTCTCATAGTTTCGGAGATAAGGTATTGGGAATGGGTAAATTTTTTTATATATTTGTTAATATCTTTTAATTAATATATTTAAAAAAAATTAAAATATTATATTTGTTTTCACCATATTGAGTCTTTCTATTTGATATATTACATGAAGCATTAGAAATAATTTTATATTTTCCATTTAATTCTGTAATTTGCCCCCGAAAATTAATAGTAGAAGTTTCTCCTTATTTTTGCGGTAAAATGCAGGTGAACCCCTATATCTATAATTTTTTCCAAAATTTTACGTTTTATAGTTTCGAAGATAAGGAGGGAACGGTCGATTTTTTTAGTTTTTCCCCCCAGAAGTATCCCAAATATCAAACCTTCTACATTTACGATATGTAGTCCTGATAGTGTCACCAAACTATATACTCATACCTAATTTCAACCTTTTCTGTCCCGTAGTTTAGGAGAAAATTACTGTGATGTGAAAGAGGAAAAAATCCGGATATTATAAGGGTGTTCGTATATTATATATACGGAACACTAAAAATAATAGTAAATGTTTACAAATAAAAAATACTAGAACCGTTGTTTATTTCAGCCTTGATTGGTTTGATATGGAAGAGCATTCTGATGGTGAGGGGTCCAAATGTGTGCACTGCAGAAATGTCTAAAATTCCTAGGTATCATAATTTTCGTGTTAATATATTATTCGTATCTTTTGCATCTTAATGTCTTCAGTGCGTCCTCAAACTAACGCATACATTGTTAACAGTTAAATGAAAAATTATGAGAAAAATTCTCAGAAAATATATATTTTTGTATTCTGTTATAATGTTATTTATAGAATTTACTATTCTTAGTATATCATTTGCTGGGCTAATGACGAAAATGTTCCTTGAGTTCAAATTCGTACCAAGTGGGAGAAAAAACAAAAAACTATTTTTATTAAATTAGTACAAAAATTAATTAAATAAAAAACTCAATGTAATTTAGTACTTAATAATAATTATTTTTAATTTGTTTGCTTGTAATATTTTCAAAAGTGTCCTTTACACAAGATTTGTCAAGATGAGGTATTCCAGGAAATGCTCTTATAGCCCCAACCAAATTCATAATATGTGTTAGGTATAATTGAGCAAAATTACAAGAAATTAGGACACGGAAAGTATACTTCTTGATCTTCCTTTCATCCCCTTCCGATCCCATATACATCACGTATGTTTGGGTCAATTTCTCGCTTCTTCATGTAATAGAAGTAATAGTGTTGATCTCCGCTATTCCTAATATCGTCAATGCATCTGGCCCTCCACAACAATATCTAATGATACAGGGCAAAGGGTATTGTTTTCCTCACTTTCCCTATAGATAAAAAGTCTTAGGATAGAATAACGTCTCCTCTTAGAATATGACCCATATAAATCACAAAAAACAGTTATTAATGGACTACACTTCAATTAATATTCACTGATTGCTCAAATACGGCTGAATCAATTTGAATAGTTTTAATTGCTGTCTGTCAAGTATATTCCTACTTGATTCCATATATTTTTCAATAAAGTTTTTCAGAAAATCGAAAGCATATGTAGCAAAAGACGGTAAACGTGAAGTAAATGTCAGTTATATTTTCTGCAAAAATTTCCAATATTACATATCAAGACATGTCATAAAAGCATATTGATCTTCCGAGTGTTCATCGTGATTCATTTGTAATCAGTTCTTTTTGAGACGAAGTTATTTTACGGATTTTAAGATAGAATCAAATGGCAGAATATATTTTTTTACTTTATCGACCCGAAAAATTATTATGCCCCCTCCAGTTGAGATTCTAGCAGCAAGCATTGTTCGCGGTTGAAATATGACGCACAAAGTAGAATTACGATTACATAGGTGGGGATTTAAAGAGAAAATTCATTTTAGGTGATCCATAAGCAGTTGCATATACAGGATTTGAAATATAAAAGGGAGTAGAACTATAGTTATACAGAGTGGTTCAAAAAAATATTGTAATGGGTAAAAGAATGGATCTCACAACGTTTCAATAGCTGCGAAACGTTTTGAGATCAACCACTTCAAGGCGATGGAAGTCCAAGGAAACTTCGAGGAACGAGTTACATTGTCTACCAACTTCGGACTAACTGTAGTTATACAAAATGGATCAAACATATTATAAACAGTTATAAAAGCGTAAAAATTAGGATATTTAATTATAAGTATAAAAACAGTTTTACAGGTGGCCTCATCAAAAAATGTTAGAAGCAGTTCCATATATATATAGAGAGAGCACTACTGAGTATGTTTGTTGCTTAATGGTTGTTTTCGATTACTTTCTATCTTATAGAATATACCAATATCAAGAAGTTGCATATATTGCGTTATTAGCGCCTATCCCCACGTGCAACAAATTATACCATAAACAGAGACGTACGGTTAGAATAAGATATTTTGCGGAAAACAGGAGAGTATCTTACAAGGTGTTTGTTACGAAGGTCGAATTAGGCAAATCCATGTTTATTTTTTAACACCCCGTATAATTTGCGTTTCGACGATAAATAATGACACTGCCATAATTTCAATACAAAAAACGTATACTTGTTGAATCTCCATATTTTAAGGCGTTTAGTCATTTAAATAAAACATTAACGGTTTCTAAAATATTCACTTTAATTATGACAACAAAAAAAACAAATAAATTCACTTTATCAAATGTTCAAATTGGCCACCATTAGCATGCATGCATTTTATTACACTTTTTATGAAATGTCGTCTTATCTTGAAAAGGTTGCAATGATATTTTTAAGAATATTGGCGGCTTTCTGAACTATCCCTAAAAGCTCGTTTCGGGTACTAATTTCATTGCTGAACACCAAAGATTTAATGTATGCATGAAAGTCCATAGGATTAAGTTACAGAGCAAGAGGCGGGCAAGGGAATTCATTGCCACGTCCAATCCAAGGATGCGGAAAGTAGTCATTTAAAAATTGCTGGACTATAAAGCCTTCACCACACAGAATGCGATATAACGCGACGCTCAGGGAAAGCGAGTTCTCCCCGGCGTTCAGCGATATGGCTACAACACACACACACACAATACTGCGTGTGTGTTTTTATTAAAAGTACATATCTGAATAGGAAGCAATGAGTAGTTCGGATGAGAAGGAATCTGTGCTCTTTCTAGCTATGAGTTTTGAAAGAAAAAGACTGTGTTGGGTGAACCCTATTAACAAAAAGATGCATGAACTTAGTGTCAGGAGCTGCGCTCACATGAATATCGTCTTTTTGCATATTTCCGCATATCACGACAAAGTTTCGAGGACCTACATGATCTACTGCAGCCAAATATTAGAAAGGTCACCACGAACTGGAGGAAACCTGTTGAAACTAGAGAAAGACTATATATATATATATATATGTTTTTAAGTTTTCGCGGGCACTAAATGTTTTAGGTGGTTTCCGGGAATTCATCCGCGTAGTTGATAACTGATCCCTGCCGGGATCGATGGTAAAATGACGACGTTTTGGCAGAGTCACATCTGCCCTCTTCAGGTCGGTTCGCATAATTCTCGTAGCCTTCTGCTTTCGCTTCTAGTTACTCGAATATTCGATCAGTTATCAACTACGCGGATGAATTCCTGGAAACCACCTAAAACATATATATATATATATATATATATATATATATATATATATATATATATATATATGTTATATGAGAAGTGCACTAACTTACAATTTACACGTTAAAGTTACCATAGGTGCTTGAACCGTAATTGACTTCACACAAGTATCATATTACAACTTCCTAGAATTCTTAGAAATCACGTAGACGCTTTGTTCACATGAAAACTGATGACATAGCGTCAGCATTTTTACGTTATAAATGTAACCGAAAACAATTCTCAGTGTTCATTATCTTCATTTAACTTCATACCTATAATATTGTCTTTGTAACTTAAACATATGAATTTTTTGTAATAAATATATTTTTTTAAAAAGAGTGAATTTAGTGAAACCAAATCTAAAATTGGCGCAGTCAGTAGGATTTTCCAGACGTAATTAGAACAAGAAACATTCTAACGAATTACGGTGGTTTCCTAACCTTCGCTGATACAAAGAACCTACATGGACACCAACTACCGAGCTCAACAAGGGAACAAGCAACGGTTAACCAGTGTTCAGTGACGGATAGAACAAGTCCTATGATAGGAATAATCACGTAAGCGTTTAAAAAGTTATAATATTTAATAATGGTTGAACAACCAGTTCTATCATTTTTCCTATTTTAAATGAACCAACCTAAATATTTACCCAAGAACGAATTTTGAAATTTTATTTTGATAGTTTAAGATATTCTAAATATTTATTTATGTTTATACCTTTATTTAACTTATACTTATTTTAGAACCAGTAACAAAAATTTATTTCTCATATTTTTCTTCATTTTAATTACAATCGCAATTATTTACTTCGCTTTTCCCAAGCTTTGTATTTTCCTAATATTGCACAATCTTGAGTAAAATTACAAAATGCCAGAAACTAGAGCTGTAGCACAAAATGTAGAGCCCTACAAGCTCTCAGAAATTTTCGCCATTATTCCCGAATACGATGGGAACCCAATATTTTTAAACACATTTATCTGTTCTTGCAATACCGCATATAATATGGCATCTGATAATCAACAAGTTCTGTTAATTCTCCACATTAAGAATAAGCTCCGTGGACGAGCGGCTGAACTAGTTAATTCACGTGACCCCAGCCATTTAGCAGATATTCAAAGTCTATTAGAAAACCATTTTGGAGATCCAAGGGATCTCTCCGCCCTTATTCAAGACCTACAAAGAATGAGGCAATTACCCAACGAATCTCCATTGACATTTTCAGCTAGGCTTCAAACACATCAAGCAAAAATGTTATCAGCTGTCAATAAACAAAATTTAACTGTAAAGGAGAAACAGGCCCAGATTGACTTAATTGAGTCAATGGCTCTAACTAGCCTACTTACGGGTCTAGAGCCGAAAATTGGCCAAATTGCGCGAGCCAGTGATCCCAGAGATATTCTGACCGCTATTTCCCGTATTAAAAGAGAATTACAGTTGTTTAATCTAGAAACTCAAAAATTCTCAGTCAACCGAAATGCACCCCAACCGCCTCGTAAACCGAATAATGGTTCACCCCCAAAACAATGTTCGTTTTGCAAAAAGATCGGACATTTCAGCAGCGACTGTCTCATCAGAATGAGACAATCCCAGACTAACCAAAATTCTCACCCAAATTACTCGGGCCATCGCCCATATTATGCGAATCAGTCTCCTAATCAACCTACGAATTTTAATAATAGGCCTCAGTTTTCTCACCAACAACAACAACCCTCAACAAGTAGACCAACCCCAACTTCTAGTAGTTTCAGGCCAAATCCTAGTTTTTTCAAACAACAACAGAAAACTCACCACTTAAACAACGAACAATTCGATCCGTATGAACATAACTATGATTTTTCTTACAATGAGCAACAGAACTTTCAAATACCAACTGAATACAAAACCGTATCAGACTATTATTACCCTGATACACAAAAACAGGACAAATTCGAATATCATTCCAACGAAAATGTTTGTAATGATAATTATAACCAACAATATTATGAATATTACGATAGCGAACAGTTTTCTTCCTGACAAAATTTTCAGACTACACCGGTAGAAACAAAACCTCCCGTTCACGAGATCTCCGATCTTCAAACACAAATTCAAACGATGAATTTGGACGATTTCAATCCAAACCTAAACTTTCCCGAACAGAATTTTCTGTAAGGCCACTTCTTTCGGTCAATTCGAAAAACCTTTACTACATCACCGACTGTTCCAATACATACAAACTCCTTATTGACACCGGAGCAGGACTGTCAATATTTAAGCCCGAAACTTGCGAACGATTTAAACAACATTTCCCGAAAACGTAGTCATCCAAGGAATCACTGATCAGAAAATCTTAATAAACGAATCCACCCTTGTACCTTTCAACGTCGCCGACCCACACAAGGTATATATTTGCAACATCGACATTGAATTCGACGGATTACTGGGTTCAGATTTCCTTGAACATTATAACTGCGTTATAGACTTTAACAGCAAACAACTTGTGACTAATTTTAAAACCTTACCTCTCTACAAAGTTACGGATGATACTGTCATGCGTACTCAGAACCCTTCAACTTTCAATAACTGCATCCCTGTTAATACAATCTCTATAGAACCCCGAACAGAACAAATATGTAAATTAAAATGTAACCTCACTAATACGGAGGCTTTCCTATCATCCGCTCAAATAGAAAAAGTTTATCTTCCCCGTGCCCTTGTTAAAATTAATGAAAAAGGCGAATTTCTTACTTCAGTTTTAAATGCAAATGCTATCCCCAAAACTGTTAATTTCGACAATTTGGAACTCGAACCGATAACCAATTTTTCCGTAAACATTCTTTCCGAAAATTACTCACAAAACTTAACCCAGCCTGATAGACAAACTACAATTATGGAACAACTTCGTTTAGAACATCTGAACGATGAGGAAGCCGAACTTATTTCTCAATTTTGCCTCGAATATTCCGACATATTCTATTTAGAAGGTGACCAACTGACCTTCACAAACGAAATTAAACATTCAATAATACACACTAATAACGCGAAACCCTCTTTCACAAAGTCATATCGGTACCCACAAATACACAAACAAGAGGTAAAAAGTCAGATATCGAAGATGCTTGACCAAGGCATTATACGTCCGTTTAATTCGCCATGGTCATCCCCAGTTTGGGTAGTTCCCAAAAAACTAGACGCATCTGGTACCCAAAAATGGCGTGTCGTCGTCGATTATCGTAAACTAAATGAACTTACTGTTGACGACAAATACCCCCTACCGAACATTTCGGATTTACTTGACCAACTTGGCAAATGCCAATACTTCACCACTCTCGACTTAGCTTCAGGGTTTCACCAAATCGAAATCGATATAAAAGACATCCAAAAAACAGCCTTCACAGTTGATAATGGTCATTTTGAATTCGTTAGAATGCCCTTCGGTCTTAAAAACGCTCCATCCACCTTCCAAAGGGTAATGGATAATATTCTTTTAGGTGTTCAAAACGAGAGATGTTTAGTCTATATGGACGACATAATCGTTTATTCTCCGACTATACATGAGCACATAGCCCGACTTTCTGAATTTTTCAAACGATTGCGAAAAGCTAATCTAAAGACCCAACCCGACAAATGCGAGTTTCTTCGCAAAGAGGTCGCGTATCTTGGCCACCTTATAACTCCCGAAGGCGTGAAGCCTAACCCCTCAAAGGTAGATTGTATCTTAAATTTTCCGCAACCAAAAAACCCAAAAGATATCAAGTCGTTCTTAGGGTTAGCTGGTTATTACAGGCGATTCATCCCCAATTTCGCCAAGATTTCGAAACCTTTGATAAAATTACTTCAAAAAGACGTACCTTTCCAGTTCGATTCAGAATGCGTCAAATCTTTTGACGAATTAAAAAGAGCCCTTACTTCTACCCCCATACTCATATATCGTAATTTTGAAGAGCCATTTATTCTTACAACCGACGCCAGTTCATTTGCTATCGGCGCAGAGCTCTCTCAAGGCCCCGTAGGTAAAGATTTACCCATAGCCTATGCCTCCAGAACTCTCTGCAATGCTGAAACTAAGTATTCAACCATAGAACGAGAACTCCTTGCAATAGTGTGGGCGGTTAAACACTTTCGTCCGATAATTTTTGGCCGTAAGTTTTTACTTCTGACCGATCACCGCCCGTTAACGTGGCTGTTTTCTATAAAGGATCCTGGAAGTAGACTTGCAAGATGGCGCCTTAAGCTCGAGGAGTACGACTATCAAATAATTTACAAACCCGGCAAAGTAAATAAAAATGCCGACGCTCTCTCTCGCATTAAAGTTAACAACTTTAATGAATACATATCATTTCAAGCAAACAATCACCTAACACCATTTACAGTACTCCCAACAAACGAAACTGACGATGACTCACAAGAACCCCAGACAAGAAGTCCCATTAATCTCCAACAAATCTCTGAAGAATTTAGAACTTATGTCGAGCGATATCAAACCGTCTCGCTCATAGATTACGACAAAATTCAATTTTCTAATTGCCAACTCTTAGACCGAGAAAACAAAAACATCTTAGTATTTCCCCAAGGCTCTCTCATGAAATATTTTCACCATGACATCATCGAAGACGTTTTCGAGGAAAATGCTGATTTCCGTACCCCTAGAGTAAATGTCTTTGCTAGCAAAAGTGTCAGAAAAAGACGTTATTACATCGTCCCTCTCCCTTCTGACCCAGAAGTAGTCAACGAAATTCTTTTCGCATCTTTGTATAATAGTAGAGATGTGTTGTATACTCTGTGTTGAGAATAACATTGAACTGCCCATTTTGGAAATGCTTCCGTTTATCTTTTCCGAAATCGATATCAAATGGAAAGTTTGCCAAAATATCGTCCAAACGGTTGAGAAAGACCAAATACCTATCATTCTCGACCAATTCCATAACGGCAAAAATAATATACACCGAGGTATCAATGAAACTATCCGCAGAATAAAAGAAAAATACAATCGGCAAGGACTGACTAAGGACGTTGACAATTTTATCAAAAACTGTCAAACTTGCCAGAGAGCAAAAGTTTACCGGAAAAATCTCGACAGCCCACTTGTCATTACTGAAACCCCACGGACACCCTTTGAACGTGTCAACATCGATATCCTAGAAGTCCCAACAAAAAACTACGCATTGACTATCAGGGACGAACTAACAAAATTCTCTCAGGCCTACCCCATAACTGACAAATCCGCAAAAACCGTTGTTAGTACTTTACTACTATATTTCCAACACTTCGGTACCCCATTACGGATACACTGTGATTATGGCAGGGAATTCGACAACGCTCTGATGAGAGATTTGTGTAAGCTATTTGATATCAAACTGTCCTATTCTAGTGTGGGACATCCCCAGTCGAATGGTTCATTAGAACGATTCCACTCGACCTTACTAGACATGATTAGAATCCACAAATTAGAAAATCCCGACGAACACCCCTTCAACATCCTTCCTTATGCAATCATCGCATACAACAACTCCGCAAACAAAACTCACGGATTCACTCCTTACGAACTTGTTTACGGACATACTTCGAGTAGGACTCCCGAAACTCTATACAACCAACAATCATTGATAACTAAATACATCCGAGATCTCAACAACCGTATCACACACTATTATAAAATCGCTCGTGAAAGAACAGAAGTTCAAAAGCACAAAGCGAAAGCCCGATTCGATAAACATGTTTCCGAAAATCTCCCGAATTATCAAATAGGCGATAAAGTCTATATCAAGGAATCTCAAATCAAGGACAAACTCCAAAATAAATTCAATGGTCCTTTCGAAATCCTGGAGATTCACAAAAATTCCGCGACATTACTAAATCCAAAAACCAAACAAAAAACTAAAGTAAATTTCCACAGGATGAAACCGTTCTCAGAAAGTTAATTTCTGTTTCAGGTTGTGCCTGCTGTTCGGGTCAGCAGTAACCCAATATCAAGTCGAACCTATAAATAACACATTAGGGATATACTACCACAACGAAGCCCAAATAACCGTTTCTAACAATAAATGGACACTTTTGGTCCACAAAAATATTTCGGCCCTCGAACACGTTTTCACGACAAATAATAGACTTTTACAAACACTTATCGAAACTGTTAACTATAAATCTTTCGCAATGAATTACTTCCGCTCAGATGTACAAACTCATATAAATCATCTAAACCAAATATCCACCACAATTAAGGACAAATTTATCGAAATAAATATGGACACCAAAAGACCAAAACGCGGCATACTTGATGGCGCAGGTACTCTTTTCAAAGCAATTACCGGAAACTTAGACGCGGATGACGAAAAATATTTTACTGATAGTATAAACAGGCTCAATCAAGGTCAATTACAAATAGAAAATTTACTCAAAAACCAAATTAGTGTAACTACCTCTGTCATTAAAAACTTCAACGAGACCGTCCAAAAACTCCAAATTGACGACTCTTTAACAGCAATATGAAAAAACTAGAAACCACAATCGGAAAAATTAACGATAAAGTCGTCGAATTATGCGAGAAACTAATGGAGAATTACCTTTACTTGGAAGATAGCCTAAATGATGTACTAAATTCAATTACTTTCGCGCGTCTTAAAATCAGACATACATCTATCTTAACGCCCTAACATCTCATTACGGCATTGCAAGAAAATCTTCCACTACCAATAAAATACTCAAGCATTGGGCAATACTTGGAAATTATCGAGTTAGAAGCTTTCCAAACAAACTCTGATCTTATTTTTGTCTTAAGAATTCCATTAGTAGAACAACAACCATACACCCTTTTCCGGTTATACCCTATCCCAATTTACGATGACAGAACTGGGTTACATCACCTTTTGTCTTTTAGTCAAAATTACCTCGCGAAAAATGAAGACTCTTTAATGTTTATTTCAATCAAGGACTTGAGCGCGTGTAAACCGCTTGCTATCGGAAGAAAATTGTGTCCCGACCTATACGCCTATCCTAATTTTTAGTCAGGGTTACAGTGTCCAAAAACTTGAACAAAATATGTGGCTTGTCGTGACCTCCGAACCTTTACGTGTTGTGGTGAGTTGCAATCAAAAGAACTCAACAACTTTAACTCTAGTGCGCAACTCCATTCTAAAACTTCAATCGGAGTGTAGTGCCTTTGTAGGTGTTACTAAGGTCCAGGCTGAATCTGGAAAAGAAACAGCCCTTTCCGAAGTCTATCACACAGTTACAGTACCTTACAACTGTTGCGATACAGTTCCAGAGAAGCTACAAATTCCCGAGCTGAAACCCTTCGACATAAGCAGCATCAACGTGGAGGAACTGGACGTTGCGAATCATAAGTTAGAGCAGTACTCCAGAGACCTAGATGGTCTTATAAATCAGCCTTTCCTAACCAAGAACATCTCTTGGTTTACGTATACGACAATAGCTGTCGTCATGATCATTTCAGCGATCATGATTTTCAACATCATCAAAAAGAAAATTCAAGAGCGCCCAAAAGTCCAAGAAAATACCGACCAACCAACGACGCCTTCATCGTCTCTAAGAATGCTGCCTAAACTAAGGCCAGTATTAAAACCAAACCCGATCACAGAGACAACTGTATAAACATTTCATTTATAACAATGTATTTTTTTGTATGTTTACCCATATTTTATGTATTACCCTTTTATTTTATTTACTAACCATTTATCGTTGGTATATTATATAAGTTTGATTTTTGACTTATTATTGACACTAACATATTTTATACTAACAATTTTAATTTCATTTTCGAATTACCTTTGTAATGTTAATACTACCATTTGATATTCCTAGCGATATTTTGTTATTTACAGATGTTTTATTTTTATTAAAAAAGTTGATGTAAAGCATCAACTTTTCATGTATAAGGGGAGTTGTTATATGAGAAGTGCACTAACTTACAATTTACACGTTAAAGTTACCATAGGTGCTTGAACCGTAATTGACTTCACACAAGTATCATATTACAACTTCCTAGAATTCTTAGAAATCACGTAGACGCTTTGTTCACATGAAAACTGATGACATAGCGTCAGCATTTTTACGTTATAAATGTAACCGAAAACAATTCTCAGTGTTCATTATCTTCATTTAACTTCATACCTAATTGTAACTTAAACATATGAATTTTTTGTAATAAATATAAATTTTTTTAAAAAGTGAATTTAGTGAAACCAAATCTAATATATATATATATATATATATATATATATATATATATATATATTCAGTTGCGTTATCCTCAAACAATAGAAGTTCATGAAATTACTTATTATAAGTGTATTACGGCTTTTTGTTATGAACCTGGGATTTATAACCAAATACTTGAAGTATTATGTCCGAGTTAATAATAATAAAATTGAAATTGAACGAGAAAAGGTGAGACTTGGCTTTGTTCCAAATATCTTGCAGTCAAATCATTACTTGATGTTCTATGCTATAGGATTAAACAGGACATCAGTTGGTTACTTCCTCAATTTTCATTATTATATTGTTTTATTCTATACAAAATGCATATTGTTACGAAATTTACAAAAATCCGACCCTGTTTCATTTCAGTACGACAACAAACGCGTTGAGATAAAAAATGGTTCTCGAAAAGACTCGGCACCTGTAGGAGTGATGATGATTTTTACGAGAATTTTCTATGCTGGACTTATAAAGGAAGCAAGCCACTGACTATATTGCAATATGTTATAGACAAACATAGCTAGCGTAAAAACCAGCTGCATCGGCAGGTACATTGTAGCTAACAAATTCATTCAATACAGTTTTAATTTAAGAAATTGACATTTCACTTGTCGTAAATTAAATTCTGTATATCCGTAGTGTCAAACATATTTTCATGTTAACAAATCTGACTTAAATTTTCTCTAGTATAAGGCAACGAGAGGTTTATGAAATTGATGACATCGCATGTTATGGCTCTAACTAGCCCATATATCACGGGCACAACATATCGATTTAAAAAGTGCCGCTTCAACTCGAGAATTTATTTCCGGTGCAACGACAAAAATGTGAACTTCTTAAACACGTCTGAAAAAGTTTAGTCATGTTGTAAATGTTTGGTCATAATGGTGTTAGTTGCTTTAAAAAAAAAGGTTATTTACTAAATCGTCACTTCCATCAACGGCCTACTAAGCGTGCACACAAATATTAAAATATATACACAAGGTGTCATCAAATGCCATTTTAATAAGTACATTTTTAAAAAAACAAAAACTTCCTTCAAAAGAAAATTAACTAAAAAGCATGAAATAATATTTTGCTACAATTAAATACTTTTTACGAAGTCGGTGCCAAGCGAAAGTGAAAATATTTTGGGAAGTACATTGATGAGTTGTACTTCGCAACTTCGCTGTTCAAATTGGCACCTACTTCAGAAAAATTAATTGTAGCAAAATATTATTTCATGCTGTTTAGTTAATTTCCTTTTGAAGTTGATTTTTGTTTTTTTTAATGTATTTATTTTAGAATGTTCACTGATGCAATGGCTTAATTGAATCCAGTTTTCAAAGCTAATTAACTTCCTCCATATCGCCTAACATAAGGTATTTTACTATCATGTATTAGCTTGACCATCCTCGTTTACTGTTAAATACAATAACTTGTTTTGTAGATATATATATATATTAAGAAAAATTTTTATACGATTCGAACTTAGGTGGATCCTCTATATTGTAGACGATTAGAGTATCATCATTCTTTATGTTTGTTAATTTATACTGACATTCATTTAATAGTCTCCCCTCCGCGGAATCTTATTATAAATCGTTGTACAATTTTAATTGATATAACATAATAATAGGACGTAGTTTTTAATTATAATTAACTTTGGCTGATAATCATTTGAGTTGTTATTAAAAATAAAGGTACTTAAACAAAATTTATAATCTTTATTAAACCTATCACACAATTTGGAAAAGTGACATGGAGATTAAATATAAAGTTTTTAGTGAAATGGCATAATTAGATGCTTTTTTAATATAATTCTTGTTACCCCTGTTTGATAAGATTTTTATATATTATGAAAAACGATTTTGCATTTTACTTTTAAGCGAAAGTCATATTTGCTGTAAAACTTCCTATTAAGGCGTAAAGGTGACTTATAATGATTACAGTATATTTTACCATGAAAATTTTTTTATGAAGAATAATTTTTCTCTAAATACTTTCATAAGAAGTGCGGACTTTATCATATAGAAATTGAGGACCTTGAAGTTGATTAACTGACATTTATTTGGATTTATTTCCAATCAACATTCAATTTACTACAATTTTTAATAATACGTGACAATTGGATGCAGTTTTCAATTCTAATAAACTTTGCTTGATTACAATTTGAGATGTTATAAAAAGATAAAGCTCGCTTTTAAACAAAATTGATTTATTTTTTGAAATCTAGTATATAGTTGGAAAAGTTAAAGAAATATTTATTATAAAATTTTTAGTGAAATAGCGTAGGTAGATGCATTTTTTAATTATAAGTACCTGGGTGACCAAGCTCACTCGTAAACTCAAGGTTTCATCATCAATCTAATTATTTTCTTAAAATTTTTTAATACATGGTGTTACTACAATTCTATTCCCCCCTATATTTCCAACACTCCATATATGCAACTGCTTGTGGGAAACCCATTAAAACATTTTTGTCAAACATTTTTTAATCAGCCTGTATAACTACTATTCCACTCGATTCCATATTCCAACCATCCTGTATATACCACTCTACACACACTTATGATTCTAAAATCTTTTAACCACCCTCTGTAACTATAATTCTGCTTCGCCCATATATATATATATATATATATATATATATATATATATATATATATTTGTTTTAAGTTTTCGCGGGCACTAAATGGTCTTAGGTGGTTTCCGGAAAATCATCCTCGTAGTTGATAACTGATCCCTGCCAGGAGCGATGGTAAACTGAAGACATTTCGACAGGCTCACATCTGCCCTCTTCAGGTCGGTTCGCATAATTATCAGTTATCAACTACGCTGATGAATCCACCAGCTTTCGTATTAGTCTGGTTTTGTAATGAGTTGTTGTGCGATCTGTTTGCAACTATCGAAATTATTTTATTGCCCGATTGTTGTTGGTATTGGAAAAGGGCCGATGTTGTCTGTTTACTTTTGACAGCTAATCTGTGCTCATCTAAACGGGCTGAAATTCTCCTGTTCGTTTGTCCGACGTATACCTTGTCGCACGTTCCGCAAGTTATACTATATACCCCTTGGTTTTCAAGTTTAACTTTTGGTACGGGATTTGCTAAGCTTGTGCCTATAGTCTGATGCCGTTTGTATTCCGTCGCTATGTCATGCCTTCGAAGAATTCGGCCAATTCTGTCTGTTGTCCCTTTGATGTATGGTAAGACTACTTTTGTTTGGCTCATGGTGTTGTTGTGCTATTGCCTTTTTGATTGTGTGGTTTGTGTATCTGTTTTGTTGTAGAGCTGAAGTTATCTGTTTTAATTCGTGTGTTTTGTTATTGTCGTATGGATCTGGAAACTAGCGTGTTGGCAACTCCTTTTATTTGAGAAGGGTGGTGATGGGATTTTTAGTTTAAGTTGAGTGTGTTGGTGTGTGTCGGCTTTCTATATACGATGTGGTCGAAGTGTCCATTCTGGGTTTTTTTTCTTACGAGGACGTCAAGGAAAGCCAGCTGGTTGTTTTCTTCAAGTTCTACTGTAAATTAAATCCTTGGGTGTATGGAGTTTAGGTGCTCCAGGAACTTAAGGAGTTCTTGTTTGCCGAAAGATTATATGACAAATACATCATCAACATATCTTAGCCATAGCTTTAGCTTTAGGTATGCTGTTTGTAGTGCCTTTTTCTCGAAATATGTCATGAAAAGGTTTGCCACCGCTGGTGATAGTGGGGAGCCCATTGCTGCTCCGTCGGTTTGTTTGTATATCCGGTTGTCATACATAAAATAGACACTTTTGAGGCAGTGTCGTGAGAAATCTATTATGAATTGTGGGAGGTCTTCATTCTTAGATATTTGTTGAAGTGCTTCTTCTACTGGTATGCTTGGGTATAAGATCTTAACATCGAACTAGCTATGATGTCTTCTGGTTCTATAGAAATACCTTGTCTACAGTTCATAAAAAATTGACATGGACTGATACTGTTTACGTTTTAGACCATGTAAAAAATCTGTTTGTGAAGAAAAACTTTTTTCTCTTAAAATTATTAATAAAAAGAAATCGTTTGATTTATGAATACACACTGTTATATATATATATATATATATATATATATATATATATATATATATATATATTAACTGACATTTATTTTGATTAATTCATCTTATTTACAATTTACCTTCCCCAAGTTCCGAACAGTTAATACCAGTAACTCCATCAAAGCTTATAATCCGGCGACTCCACCAAGGCATAGAATATAAGAAAATAGCAAAATTTTCACCCATTCTCTAAGAAACGATACAAGCTATGTTATTGAAAAAAATTCTGACCACTTTGAGATATCGCGGAACTAATCCAATCTTTTTTCAATTTGTCCACTTTCCAAAAATAATATTTTTAAAAATTATAATAACTCCGGCGCCTCCACCAAGGCATAGACTATATGATAATAGGTTTAAAATAGTTTTTCCCCATTTTCTGAGAAACGGTACAAGCTAACTTAATGAAAAAAAGTACAGGACCCAGTAAAGTGGTCGAAATTCCTGTAGCCGTTCCGAGTAATCGGTGAACAAACATAAAAAACAGATACAGACGAATTGAGAACCTCCTTCTTTTGAAGTCGGTTAAAAAATAATACATTTCATTTGGAACTGGTTCAGAACATTAGGTGTAAAAGGGTAATTGTAATAAACATTATAAGTAATATATTTTAGTACTCAACAGAATCAACAAATAAATAAATAATACCAGATTTTCTATAAACTAGAATCAGATACATAACATGCCAAAAGTATAAATTTACCGTGCTTATTAATCTTTTGAATATACTTGATAAAACACAATGTCAAT